>JALIGW010000007.1:40033748-40451248 GCA_023053685.1 Diadophis punctatus similis | reverse complement strand
ATGTTAATGAGGATCAGCTTAAATTAAACCCATCCCCTTAATTTTATTCATATAGTGTTTTTTTTACAAATGTTGATAGCAGAAGCCACATTAATTTATGTATCTGAAGTAATCTATATTTGCTGACCTAGTAAAGATTATTTGAAAATGGTGGTTCAGCATGGGAATATAATAATATACCAAATATATATATTTGAGAGCTGGAAACTTCTTAAGACTTACCACTGTAATGAACCACAGGAGGATATAAGATACATTTAAAATCTAGTCTTGCATTGTTCTAGAGTTTTATTGCCAATTAAGATGAATTCATTTATCATCCAGATGGGAAAATGTTGCAAAATTGTTTTTATAATGGAAGGAGTGGGTTGAGATTTCCTGCAATATTTGAAGATTCTAATATTCTGAATAGCTCATTAAAACCACATCAGAAATAACTCTCTTTGCACCTTAAGTCAGTAAACACATTCCATTGTCTTTCTTGCCAAATAGCTTACTGAGGGAAGGAAAATTGAGAAATTTTGCTTGATTGAGCTTAGTGAGGTATTAAAAATATTGATTTTTAGCAACTACCAGTAGTTTGCAATAAGATATTTTGTTCTCAAGGCTACAGCTAAATGATGATGTTTCCACAAAGTCATGAAAAAGCAGCCAGAAAAGAGCATTAAAAGGGGAGTTTCTCCTATTTCTGAAAGTGTAGTTAGTAATTACCTAAGAGAAAATCTAGAGAGGGCTTAAGAATTGTATCTAATGAAAATGCTAATTATAAGTGAGAATTAACCACAGACCTGAGCATCTGTTTATTGTTTACTCTAGGATATTTTCAGTACAGCCAACCTTAACTAAAACTCTTTCCGGAATTATTAGGAATGAAGGACTTTTTAGGAAAGTCATTTGCAGGTTTACCATCTCCCTGGAGAAACTAAATTTAAAACCATGGAAATGTTTTCAAACCTGACTCCCCTCTGATTTAGAAATCAGAACAAGTACTGAATAACAACCTGAATACCTGACCACAGTATAGCAGAATGTTTCTAATCCTCAGGCTGCTTATGGAATTTGGGAAGTCTGCACATCTTAAGTTTGTTGAGGATGAGCAGTGGGGGGATTCAGCCGGTTCGGGGCGGTTCAGGCGAACCGGTAGTAAAAATTCTGACTGGCCCCGCCTGCCCCGCCCCACTGGCCCCGTCCCGCCCAGTCACTCCTCATCTTGTCTGCTCGCCCG
This sequence comes from Diadophis punctatus similis, assembly GCA_023053685.1. Classification (NCBI taxonomy): domain Eukaryota; kingdom Metazoa; phylum Chordata; class Lepidosauria; order Squamata; family Dipsadidae; genus Diadophis; species Diadophis punctatus. The sequence continues at coordinate 40,450,023 of JALIGW010000007.1, read as the reverse complement.
GCATAGCTGCTGCTGCTCTCTGTCTGGCTCCCTGGCTTGTCTCAACCACATGGTCTCTGAGGGCCAGCCAACTTGCCTGCCTTCAACTGCATCCCACTCAGTGCTCTCCGCGCAGCACAGCTGAGCTGCCCTGATCTGCCTGGGTGAGTGACTGCAAGCAGCAAGGCCCAAATCCTGGCCTAGCTGCCTTCCCACGTGGCCCAGCCAGCTTGCCTGCCTTCCCTGCTGCCTTCCCTGCAGTCCCCAAGGCCCAGCGTGCTTGCCTGCTGCCTCCGCCTCATTGCCTGCCCACTGGCAAGCAATGGATGCTGCAGAGACAGATTTCCTACAAACCATTCCGAGCCCCTTCTTCCCTGCCCTCCGCCCTTGGGCTGATAAAATAAAAGCCCATCTAAAGATCGGGAAGAATTAGAGCCACAGGAAGGAAAGGTGCACTGATCTATGTCTCCCTCAAGGACTGGTCTTGGAAAAGCCTGCCCTCACAATTGGATTCCCTTTCTCCCAGCACTCATGCGAGAACCCAATTTTTTAAAGAATTAGAGCCACAGGGAGGAAAAGCACACTGAGGCCACTGGCAGGCTTGTTAAGGCATGCAATATGCTGCCGCTAAGCTCCAGGGTTCTTCACACGAGCGCTGGAAGAAAGGGAGTCCAATTGTGAGGGCAGGCTTTTCCAAGTCCAGTCTGAAAGGCAGCAGCAGCACACACAGCTGCCTTTTCTCTTGCCACGCAATATTTGAGGCAGTTCCCTAAAGGTAATGGTGCTGAGGTGTCAAGGGGGGGTGTCAAGGGGGGTAGCAAATGCTGAAGCCTAAGTGTGCAGGAGCGAAGCGCAATTTGCCCATTCGGGGGGGGGGGGGCTTTGTCACGGTACATTTGTGCCAGCTGATGTCGCCCAAGGCATGGTCTGGGCCCATCAACAATGGCAGAGAAGTGGGTGCCTGTTTGCCCACCCGCCAGCCAAGCTGGCCCGAAAGTGCATTCCCCATTGTGAGCAACAGGATCCGAAGCAGAGGGGAGGGCGAATGGGCAGCAGAAGCTGAGAGCTGGGTTGCCCATACCTTCAATGGCAACCTGCCCCCGGAGCATCCCCTCAGCTCAGCCTAGGACGAAGTGAAAAGGCCCCGATCTTTCCAAAGGAGAAGGTAAGATTTTATCCGCGCAGAAGTGTCACTCGGGCATGCCCCTCACCACCCATCTCTGCCTGTTCATGGCAGAGCAACCTCTCCCTCCCTGGGTGTTAGCTAAAGGGAAGCAGTAAAACCAGTTTTTTATTCCTTTGCTGAAGCTGCCGTTCCCTTCTTCACACGAGATCATCCAGCAGCTGGGAGGGAGAGGGAGAAGGGAGCAGTGGCAGCTGCTAGCCTTGTCTGTGGAGCTAGCACTAATGCTCCTAGCCTCGTTATCTGCTTTCCCAATGGAAGGTGCGCTCGCCAGGTAGCAAGAGCGCCTCTGACCATCTACAGAGCCTTCCTTTCCTCAGATCTGACCTTGTCCTCACTAGCGCCTTGTGTCATTCCTCCTGATTGTGTGAGAAGGAAAGTTTCCGCTGAGCAGCCAGGCAAATGCCACAGTTTGGGTTTCTCCAGGATTCCTGAAGGGGTTGGAGCGGAGCTTTGGTGAGGAGGAGACACTTTCCCAGCAAGAGCAGTGGGGGAGAGAAAACAGGTTGCTGGAGAACACGTGGAGCGGCTCTATGTGCTCTCCAGATCAGCAGCTGCTTCTCTCCACCAATGGTCATGCTTGGAGAGCAAAAGCGTCTTTCGCAGCACAGCAAAATTTAGCTTTGGATCTGACTTCACTCCCATCGGGAAGGTGCTGTGGGAGGCAGAGAGAGCAGCCAGGTTCAATGCTATTTCTCTCTGCCGCCCACAGCATTTTCTGGATGGGAGAAAGATCCAAAGCAGCAACTCCCTGGTTGCTAAAGTAAATTTCACTGTGTGCTTTCGGAGGGCCTCAAGGGCCACTCTCCTGGAGCGCCACTGCCGCCGCCATTCTAAACTTGTCTTCGGGATGGAACAGTAAGTTCTTGCTTTGCTCCCCGGCAAGGGCTCCATCATGGAGGGCTGTGTGCCTAGACCAGGCGCTTTCTCTTGGGCCTTCCGCCTCACATGGGCCAGCGGGAGGAGGAACTGTGTGGTGGGGAAGGCTGTCTGCAGTTCTTGCAACCAAAGCCGGGATGTCTGCGAACTTGCGTATGTATGAGGTCTTCTGCCTTGAGCAGAAGTTTGAACCGGGCACTGCTGCACCGGCGGCTCCGCACTGCCCAGCTCTGCCCGCCGCCACTTCCTGTGAACTTCCCAGGAGACGGCTGGAGCAAGGGGTGGGCAGGAGTGCATGGGCCTGGCCGGCGCTCGGCTTACCTTCCTGGCGAGGCTCAGAGACCACCCGGCATGCCCATCTGCCGGCTCTGGCAACACCACTTTCTTCCTACCCCGGGACGGCACATTACAGGGGACACACTGCTGCCAGGCCAGAGTGCAGTTGCCGCCGCCGCCGCCACCACACCTCTTGCCTTCCCGGCTTTGGCTCCGGGACCTTCACGGGCCAGGAAGCGTCAGGACATGCACCACGGAGCTCTGCTGGCCTGCAGGCTGGCGGGGGCCTTGGCAGGGCAGGGAGAAAGTGGCGCTGGCTGGAGAGCCAGCGGATGGGCGTGCTGAGCAGTCTCCAAGCCTCACCAGGAAAGTAAGCTGAGTGCCAGCCAGAGCACTTTCTTCCTTCTCCTGCCACCGAGAAGAGAGAAAGAGAAAGAAAAAAAGAAGATTGGAAAAGGCATGGATGTTTCTCATGTGCATTCATACATTCAAGGACGCCCTCACTTTCTCTCATCCAGATATACCTGCACACATGGAGCCGTTTTATAAGTCTTAAACTCTATGTCAGGAATCCCCTGTCTTGGGAGTTGGTGAGTAATTTGGAATTTTAGGAGCATCTCATAGCTGCTGTCACAAGATATTTTCCTTGGGGGAGATTGCTTACTACTGCAGAAGAAGGAGAGAGAGACAAGAAAGAAAGAAAGAAAGAAAGAAAGAAAGAAAGAAAGAAAGAAAGAAAGAAAGAAAGAAAGAAAGAAAGAAAGAAAGAAAGAAAGAAAGAAAGAAAGAAAGAAAGAAATCACCAAAATCGCGGGCGCGCATCCCCTTGCAAGATTTCGCCAAGATTTTGCTTCCGTGCATGCGCAGGAAGCAAAATTGCACGAGGGGGCATGTGCGCATAGCGCACGCACGTGCGCAACATGACAGCGCACCGGTAGCGAGGTAAGTGCAACCAGCCCCTGCATTGTACCATACATGATCAAAATTTGGGCGCTTGGCTACTGGTACTTATGATGTTTGCAGCATCCCAGGGTCATCTGATCATCATTTGCAACCTTCCCTAGCCGGCTTCCAATAAGCAAAGTCAATGGGGGAAAGCTGGATCCACTTCATGAATGTATGATTCACTTAACAACTGCAGTGATTTGTTTAAACAAAAAAAGGTTGTAAGATCAGGCACAACTCACTTAACAACCACCATGCTTAGCCATGGAAATTCTAGTCCCAATTGTGGCCCTAAGTCAAAAACTACTTATAGTTTTTATTTGCTAAGTCATTCTTTGAATGTGCATGTTTTTATGCTATGTATTTCCAGCCTTCTATAAATTGCTGTGCAGGTACAATAGCACTACCAAGTTTTATTTATTTATTTATTTATTTATTTATTTATTTATTTATTTATTTATTTATTTATTTATTTGTTTGTTTGTTTGTTTATTTATTTATTTATTTATTTGTGAGATTTATATACCGCCTCACAGTGCAAGCACTCTCTAACCGGTTTATACCAGTAAGCAATGTATATTTATATTGCCCCCAACAATCTGGGTCCTTATTTTACCTACCTCGGAAGGATGGAAGGCTGAATCAACCTTGAGCCGGTGAGATTTGAACTGCTGACCTGCGGAACACAGTCAGCTAAAGTGGCCTGCAATACTGCCTCTAACCGCTGCGCCACCTCGGCTCAATAAGTTGTTATGAATTTATTAATTTTGGGTGGTGTTTCCATAGATGTTATTCATTCTTACCCTTGTTATAAAACAGGCATGGCTATCTTAGCCAGGGTGGCGCAGTTGTTAGAATGCAACATTGCAGGCACTGCTCACTACCAGCAGTTTAATTCCTCCACCCCTCTGCTCACAACAGAATTCCTTATTCCACCAGACTTGAAATTTTGGGCTTAGACAATTTAGAACCATGTCACCTTCGATCTGATCTAAATGTAGTTCACAAAATCATCTACCACAATGTCCTACCTATCAATGACTACTTCAGCTTCAACCACAACAATACACGAGCACACAATAGATACAAACTTAATGTAAACCGCTCAAAACTCGACTGCAGAAAATACGACTTCAGCAACAGAGTGATCAATGCCTGAAATGCACTGCCTGACTCTGTAGTTTCTTCCCCAAACCCCCAAAACTTTAATATTAGACTGTCTACAGTCGACCTCACCCCATTCCTAAGATGTCTGTAAGGGGCGTGCATAAGCGCATCACTGTGCCTACGGTCCCTGTCTTACTGTCCTATTGTCTTCATTTATCTGTACTAACTTTGCTTATGTTATGTTTATACAAATGCCTGCTATCTTGTACAGGTTTGACTAAATAAATAAATAAATAAATAAATAAATAAATAAATAAATAAATAAATAAATAAATAAATAAATAAATAAATAAATAAATAAATAAATAAATAAATAAATAAATAAATAAATTCTAACCAGCTCAAGATTGACTCAGCCTTCCATCCTTCTGAGGTTGGCAAAATGAGGACCCAGCTTGTTGGGCGAAATAGGCTGATTCTGTAAACCGCTTAGAAGGCTGTAAAGCACTATGAAGCAGTATATAAGTCTAAGTACTATTGCTAGTGCTACCTGTATTGTTGCTAGTGAAAGGTTAATGGCAATATCAAAAAGAGAATGACCATAACCATGCAATCAAAGTCCCAGCCTTTTTAACAGGTGCCACAATTTTCCCAGTGAGAAGTAGCTCTAATGAGGAATATTGGTGAAAATTGCCACCTTCCAAAACCTAAGTTTTGGGCTATTAGGACTGAAGATATAATTTCACAGCCAGCCTGGAAGTGACTGGACTGATCCTTCTTCTCAGAGAGGGTAACCTACATAATTTCTTGTTGATTAAATATTAATAGTCATTAAAACAATATTCATGTACAGAAGAACTGTACATCAACTCTCTCAACATTTTTTGGTTTCGCTAATGAAATGCATTAAAAAAAGCCATTGGATGGACCAAGGCCTATGCATATATTGAAAAAGTACAGCAGCTGAATTAAGAGTTGGTGCAAATGATTTTACCCATGAAATATTGCAATGAGTAAGAATTCTAAATCAGATATGGATAAAATTCCAATGACCTCAAGTAGCTCTTCTGGACCTCAAGTGGATACAGTGGTGGCAAAGATGTTATATCCATCCCACACAGAGTAGGCTTCAAAATTTACCTTTACTTGTTTGGTTATTTTTGATCTAGCTTCCCCCCCACCCCTGTATCTGTATTGTTCTATTTACAATTACAGGTAGTCTTCAACTTACAACCAATTCACTTAATGGCCATTTGAAATTATGATGGCACTGAAAAAAAGTGACTTGACTAGTCCTCACATTTACAACTATCATGGAGTCCCCAACACTCATATGATCATAACATTTACCGTATTTTTGGAGTATAAGACGCACTGGAGTATAACATGCACCTAGATTTTAGAGGAGGAAAACAAGGAAAAAAGTATTCTGAACCAAATGGTGCAGTAATATATTATTTAATAAAATACCACTGTAGCAGAATACTTTTTACAATCATGTATACTTTTTACAACCATGTACACTTTTTACAACCATGTATACTTTTTACAAACTTCAAACTTGACAGCTTTAAGACTAGTGGACTTGAACTCCCAGAATTCCTCCTCCAGTCATGCTAGCTCAGGAATGGGAGTTGAAGTCCACAAGTCTTAAACTTGCCAAGTTTGAAGACCCTTGCACCCCTAACCCCTAACCCAGGGGTCTTCAAACTTGACAGCTTTAAGACTAGTGGACTTCAACTCCCAGAATTCCTCCTCCAGTCATGCTAGATGGGGTAATTAGAAGGCAAAAACACCCCAATTTTTGCAAAAAACGGCCTGTTTTTCGCTCATTTTTTGCAAAAACAGGGCATGCAGAGGATCTGGGAAGCCTGTAGTGGACTCCTAGAGTGTGCAGGAAGGCAAAAACGCCCCATTTTTGCAAAAAAAGGCCCGTTTTTTGCAAAAATTGGATGCGGGGGCGGGGTTTCGGGAAGCTAAAAATTGCTGTATTCGGTGTATAAGACGCACCGACATTTCCACCCTCTTTTGGGGGGCAAAAAGGTGCGTCTTATACTCCGAAAAATACGGTATTATGGTTGCAGTGTCCTGAGGTTATCTGATTGCCATTTGTAACCTTCCCTTGATAACAAAGTCAATGGGGGAAGTCAGGTTCACTTAACTGCAGTGATTCATTTAATGGCCACGGCAAAAAAGTACATAAAATCAGCGCAGTCACATACCTCACATACAGTATAGCTTAGCAGATATTCCGATCCTAGCTGTGGTCATAAGTCAAGGACTACCTATATAAGGATGTTTTTTAAAGCACCAAATGATGGCATTTTTGTAGCCTAAGCCTCCAATCACTGTCATCACTCGACTAACAAAGAAGACAGTTGTGCTCAGAAAGGAAATGGTCCTATAAATCTGCAGGCAATGCTTCTTCTTGATAGCATGAACAATAGGCACATTTCAAAGCAGAATGTGCTCCATTAGTCATTCCAGGCAACAACAAAAAAAAGAAGAGATAGGCATATTGCAAACAATGGGAAGAACAATTCAGGCTGTTTTGGTTTAGAGTTGTAGTTGTCTCCATGCATTTTTGAAATACTCTTTATGCTACACACAAAAAAGGGTGAAGATGACAAGGATTGCACATACTTAGAAGTATTGTTTACAAATCAAGGGAAATAATCATTCCAGCTGTACTCCGAATTGATCAAGCTGAGTCATTGTTCTTTAAACCATAGAAACTGAGAAAGAGTTATAGAAGAAAACAATAGAACAGGCAAACTGGACAGGCTTAATCTTGCAAACTACAGGTAGCTCTCGATTTACGACTGGCTGAAGTTATGACAGCTGCAAGAATGGGAACATGTGATTCAAATCCAAACTTCCAATGACCCACATGACTCCACTTCAGGTACTCAACAGCACACATTTTTAGCTGTTGGAAGCATCCTGCAATCATATGACCATGTTTTAATTTTGCCGAAAACTGTTGTTACTTCCGGTTTTTGGCAAAACTACACCCATTGTGAATAATTGATACACTTAATGATCATGTTTTTCACAACAATCAGATTTACTTAATGTCCATGCTGATTCCCTTAACAACTGCCACAAAAAAGTCAAAAAATTGAATTGTTCACATTACCCAGACTCCGAAATTCTGATTATTAGTACCAGAAGGTCAAAGGGTCAAGTCGATAGCTCAATGGTTGGGCACAAAATGATGACTGTGGGAGAAGCCTACTACCATTTCATGTCAGGATTAGATTTTAGAACAATTTATCTTTGTAAAAGCTGTTAAGCCTAGAAGCCTTCCTTAAACTAATTTTAAATAAAAGTTACCTAAAGTTCAGTGGAAGATGACGAGCAGGATCATAGCAGGCTAGACATTTCAGGTAGATAGCGGTCCTGGCACCATTACAGCAATCAAGATAAATATGAGAATATGAATGGAAGGAAAATGAGTGGGGTTTGCTCTGGTATTTATATAAAACTGTATGGATACATGTGTAAAGTAGTAATGAAATACAGTGTTTCTCCTTGTCAGGGTTCCCACCGATGCCCTAATTCAGGGATGTCGAACCTATGGCACACGTGCCACAGGTGGCACGCGGAGCCATATCAGAGGGCACGCGAGGCATTGCCCTTTCAGCTCCACGGCAAACCGGAAGTTCGGAAAAAAGCACTTCCGGTTTGCCGTTGTGCTGTTTTTCGCACTCCGGAGGATTCAGGGAAGCTTCCTGAAGCCCCGGAATGCAAAAAATGACGAAACGGACAAACCGGAAGTGCGTTTTCCGAACTTCCGGTTTGCCCATTTCGTCGTTTTTTACCGTCCCAGGCTCCGGTAAGGCCTTTGCGCGGGGGTGTGTGTGTGCGCACATGCTCAGGGGGCAGCATGGGGGGGTTGTGCGCATGCGTGGGGGGGAGGGAATGGCTGTGGGCATGTGTGCGCACGCTAGCGCGCGCAGCCCCCCTTTTGGCACGTGAACCAAAAAAGGTTCGCCATCACTGCCCTAATTAAATCATGAGCCTCAAGCCAAGCTTCAAAAGAAATCCAGTTATTTATTTGGAGCTTCATGACCAAGTGAAGCCGACTCTGACCTCACTTACTTCGCGTCCCGGCTCTGACCCTGTTTTCCCCTCCCCCCCTCCCCCCAAGATGTGTCATCAGTCACATTCTCCAATGAAGTAATTTTGCGGGTTGTAGAGGTCCCTCCCTCCAGCCACTGTGGGTCTGCGTGGATATGACCTTGACATGGCCGGCTGGAATGTGCTTTGCTTTGACTGAAGTGCAAGTTCCTCAATGCAGCTGCGATGTTCGATTCCCCATCCCCCTGCCTAGGGCAACTCGAGAGCAGGTCAGCAATCTATTTCACCCATAGAGATTATCATATAAAAGCAGTCCTATATAAAATTATCTATTATTGTTATTGTTCTAGAGATCACATTATTTGACTCAAACTTTGCCCTTAAAAAAGACTTCACAGAAGACATTTCATACAGGTCTGCTCTTCTTGAACCATCTATTTCTGGGGAGCTGGATCAAGACTGCTCTATTATTCGCAATTAACAATTTTTATTGGTTTATGATAAAACATACCCAAAAAAATACAAAAACAAATAGTGGGAAAAATAGGAAAGGAAAAAGGGAACGGAAAAGTATGGAAAAGGGAAAAAAGCATTGACTTCCGACTTCATTTGGTGCCGAATAGGGTAGTAACATCAAACCACAACTGTTTACTTTTACATGATACTTTAAACTAACCATTTCTATAACAACAAATCTATCTAATCAGTAAAACCCAAAGTCAAAGTTTCATTTTTTTCTACCTCAAGCACAAAGTCCAGAAGCGGTTTCCAGGTAGAGACAAAAGTATTTTTTTTCTTGCTCAAAGCAGGCAATTTAGCCATCTCCGCCAACTTTTGCAGCCATTCGTCCAGTGTTGGGGTCAAAATGTCCTTCCATTTTTGTGCGTAGAAGTCTTGCTGCCGTCAACATGTATAGCATCAAGGTTCCAATTCTGCTTCCCAAAGTCTTTTTTCATTAAACCCAAAGGTTTAAAAGTGTCTAGTTTTATCTTTATCTTCACTTAAAGAATGTTCTGTATTACAACATGAATCCTATTCCAATATTTCTTTGCTTTGTCACATGTCCACCATAAATGATAAAAACTCCCTTCTTTACATTTACATTTCCAACGTTCATTTGAAATACCTTTATAAATTCTTGATAACTTGTCTGGAGTTAAATACCAATGATACATCATCTTATAGAAATTTTCTTTTAAATTGTAATTTAATGTAAATTTTAAACCTTTATTCCACATGTTCTTCCACTGTTCAAGTATTACATTATATCCAAAATTCCTTGCCTGTTGAATCATACAATGCTTTACATGTTCACTTTCCAAATTTAAATTCAGTAATGTTTTAGACCTTAGCAATATGCTCATCACTACCACACAGTAAGATTTCCAATTCATTTTTAACGAAGTCAAACCCATAACTCTTTTTGTCTTTCAGTTGTAGATATGTAAACCAATAGCAGACATGTCCTTCTGATTCTAGCTCTTCCTTAGACTTTATTTATTTATTTATTTATGAGATTTATATACCGCCTCACAGTGCAAGCACTCTCTAAGCGGTTTACACCAGTAAGCAATGTATATTTATATTGCTCCCAACAATCTGGGTCCTCATTTTACTTACCTCGGAAGGATGGAAGGCTGAGTCAACCTTGAGCCGGTGAGATTTGAACCGCTGACCTGCGGATCAGTGTCAGCTAATGTGGCCTGCAGTACCTGCCTCTAACCGCTGCACCACCTTGGCTCATTAACTTGAGGGTAGGATAACCAAAATTAAAAATATATTATTTTACCATGCCCATCAGTCCAGCTTCATCACCATTTCTCTTTTTAAAAAAGCTTCCTGTGGGGAAATCCAGGCTTCTCATAAAAAACCTTTATATGTATTCCAACTTTTAGAATGGCATGTCTAACAAAGTAGCTGTTGAAATCAACATTTACTTTAACCTTGTCATGCCATAAGTAGCCGTGCGATCCAAATCTTAATGCATGACCTTCTAGGTCCGTGATGGCGAACCTATGGCACAGGTGCCACAAGTGGCACGCGGAGCCATATCGGTGGGCACACGAGCTCAGGTCCGGTGTGCATGTGTGCACCAGCCGGCTGATTTTTGGGCCTACTGGGCCAACTGGGAGTCGGGAAACAGGCTGTTTCCAGCCTCCAGAGGGGGTGGGGAAGGCCGTTTTCGCCCTCCCCAGGCTCCTAGAAAGGCTCTGGAGCCTGGAGAGCGAAAAATGGGCGTGCCATTGTATGCTGGGAGCAGGGGGGTCATGTGTGCATGTGCGGGGGTGCATGGAATTAGGAGTGTGGGCACGCACACACGTGATCCCCCGCATCCCCCCCCCTTTTGGCACGGGAACCAAAAAAGGTTCGCCATCACTGTTCTAGGTCATGCAACTTATTCTGAAGATTCACCAACTCTTTTAGCCAAACCAAACAAGCATCAAAATACAATTTCAAATCTGATAAACCCAAACCCCCTTTCCTTAACAATGACTGCTCTATTAGTCACCTATGACCTATTATCAATGAGACGCTTGCTTGCCAAGACGTAAAGATGCAAAGTTTCTGTTTGTGTTAAGTAATCAAGGAACAACTTATAGAAACATGCATGAACAACTATAGAACGGGGGTCCACAACTGGTGGGCCACAGCCCACTACCGGGCTATGGCCTGTTGGCCACTGGGCCGCATGAGTGGCTGGCCACTGTGCATGCCCTCCACTTGCGCTAGTGTCGTCGCGAGCATTGCGCACATTCATGGCCCTGTTCACATGCACAGGTAAAGGCACCTGCTCCCCACCTCAGGCTGCCAACCCAGAAAGGTTGGGGAACTCTGTTGTAGAGTATGTTCTTCTAATAATGTTCCTTACAGATAGCATGCATCTTTTACAGGACTGTATGCTACAGAAATAATCAGGGAAAGGTTTTCCAAAATATGTACAAATGTAAAACTTGTCTATGACTCTTTAAAGCAGCTACATCTTTTGTTATAATGATGCCAATTTCCCCTTGATTCTAGAAAAGGACAGGGCTCCTTTAAAGAGTTGTAGAAACATTCTATTTTCCCCTTCCCACATAACTTGAACCACTGTTTTGAAAATGAATCCAAAACACCATAGTTCAAAAGTTTAATTTATTCATTATTAGTATCAGTTATTGGAATGAAAATGTCTATTACCACCGATCCTACCAGCAACCACAATTACTCAGTGTTTAATATATACAATCCTTTAGCTAAGCATTAGTAATTGAAAATGTGTGCTTTATGAGTTTGTGCTATTCTTCAAAAATAAGATTTATATAGAAAAGTTCCAACTATTCAAAGCACAGATTTCTTTAAAGCAGTGTTCAACCTGTGGGCTGCGTGCAACCCTGGACAGCTAGTAATGTGGCCCCACAAGATCAGAAACCGTCAAACGTAAGAAATCGGGAGCCAGAGTGGTTCAAATGAATACGGATTTATTGCATGCGAATACTCTCTACAAAATCTGAGCTGCTAATGGTCAAAGCAAAATGGATAAGAGTTTATGAAATTCAAGGAGGGCCGGACTCTTGTGGGCGCGAAAGGACTGAAGACTTATGATGCGCTTAACCCCTCCCTTGGACTCAGCCTGCTCATCTCCTACAGAAAATTTTAACATAATTAGGCAATTTTAGCAGTATTTATATACATTAGCTATATTTGATATTTTATATGCGGCCTAAGACAAATCCTCTTCATTTAATGTGATCCATGCAAGCCAAAAGTTTAGTCATGCCTTCTTTAAAGTACATGTACATGGACTAACACAACCATTTACAGTATAAATACTAGCATTTTTAAAAATATGTACATTTTTTATAAAATCAATTTTTTGAACTACAATGCATTTTTTTTAATCTATAACAAAAATATTTCAAAGAAAAACCAGTCAAAACAATATTCTTTTTTACTCGAGGCAAAAACTTATAAGGCATGTGGTTCTCTTTGAAGTTTTAAATACATCTTCCATCCCATTCTCTTGTCTACGTGATCAAGGACCCAACATTTCATTCACAATGCCCAAAGCAGCTTCACAGAGCAGTCTGAAAAATAAAAATAATGAACAACTGTATAAAGTATGAATGACAGTAAGTACACTTATTTTTCATTAGCTGTAAACTTCTAATACAGAAATATCACCAAAAATAATTACTTTATGGCTCCATTATTAGCAATAAGTCTATGGCTTAATGCTCCTGTTCCTAATTATGGATCTCATCTATTTGCAAGAACAGGCGGAAAAACTTTGTGAAGAGATGGGAGTTGTGTGCATGTCATAAGTAGAAGTTCTCTCCACAAAACCTATTTCCCACTGCATCTCCAGATAAATATCACTGTCTGTATGTAATGATCAGCATAAAACAGCCTCTAAAAACTAGAATGGGATGGGACGCAATGCGACGGAACAGAACAGGGATTCTTTATTGGCCAAGTGTGAGGAATTTGTCTGGTTGACTTTGGTGAATCCAAGGTTGCCAAGAGGTTTCAAAGTTCTTTTAACAATGAAATAATGGCTGAGCTCACAAATCCTAAGCAAGGATTCTTATAAACATTCCCGATTGGCTGGATCACTGTGACTTGATTTGCAGCTTTAAGCTTTGATGAGTGAGTTCACATATCCAATTAAATCAAAGTGAAAGAACATGACAGATTAACCTGGTCTTCCCAACTTGTGGACCAGAATTGCAGAATTCTCCATCTAACATGGCCATTGCTTGAGACTCTTCGGAGTTCACAAATGTAGAAAAAGCCCAGATTTGGGACAGCTGGCTTGTGATTTGTATTGATCAAGTCATTGACTATACTGACATACCATGCTGAATTGTGGTTTAACATGATGAGAAGAAAACAACATTTCTTTCTTCTTCTCTAATGTAGCAAAAAGAGGTGAACTTTTTCCCCCCATGAACAAAAGTATGATCTATTAAAAGGAATTATATGCTTCACATGAAATTAATCATAGATATTGCTCAGCTTCTAGATGAAAACTCAGTACTGGTCCACCAATTTAGAGTCAGCAAATGAATTTCAAAAAATTCATTTCTTATTTTTCAAATAAGATAACTGAATTCAAAAAATTCAGTTGTTATTATTGCACATAAAACCAATGATATTAAGCTATTAACACTACTGCATCATTTTAACAGTCCAGAAACCATGCATTCCCCCTAGCACAAATAAGTATATAAAACAGAACTTTTAAAAGAAATAAAATCCCTTGAAATTACCTTTCGACGCCTTCCTTGGTAATTTCACTGTATACCATTATTTTTTTCTGAAGAGTAGCTGCAATGGCGTTTATATAGGAAGGTTTTTGTTTACCTGTCAAAAATACATGATTATGTTGAAGACTTTTGAGTCTTATTGGAAAAGAGAAATATGTTTGTTCTCTATTGCAGCAGATTAAAAACTCAAGATTTCTCTTCTTCTCGAATAGCAGTATGTTCTAAACCTATTACTGGTAGTCCTCAACTTACAACTGGTTGCAACCAGTCTGCTTTTATATCCATTTGCAATAACCCACAGTCATGTGGTAAAATTGATGTTTTTGCTGGAAACCAGCATTAATTTATCTGATTTTTACCCCGTCTTTTTTACTTCACAGTATAATTAACCAAGGTAGCAATAATACTTCATAATACTTCCTCTTCATTCTATTACTTCCGGTTCCCAGTAAAAATCACCCCACAATGAACAATGAGTTCACTTTACAACCACAATCCTCACTTAATGACTGCTGCATGTGCATGGTCAAATGGTGATCCACTTTACAATCATCAGAGCGTAAGACTGAAACTGTATGTTCAATTAGAGTTATAAATCAAGGATTACCTATATGTGTTTCTGAAGACTGAAGGCTCATTTCATTGTCCACCAGCAATTATACAAATGCTTTTGTATACTTTTTTTTAAAGAGTATGTGCCTAATCTTTCCACAACATTTCCCAATCCACTTAAGTGTTTGTTGTACCGAATAACTTGGTATATGTAGCAAATTATTTCATCCAAAGGTATACTATTTAAAACAAATGCTACTGGCCCTACAGCCTAGTGAAGTTTCATGGTTCTCCCTGAAGCGAAGCAAGAAGTAATCACTTCCATTCCTTCACCCTGAACCACCGGAAACACTTTGGAAATCTAGAAACTGGAATTAAGCTTGTACGACTTCACTGGGTTAGGGAGATGGTGGTATTACTTACCTTTAATTAAAGCAACAATGTACGCACCAGTGGTAAGGCTAATAATTCCTTCACATTCTTCAGACTCAATGTATTCCAGTAATTCATTTAGAAAAGACCTGAATAAAATATGCATTAAATATACAAAAACATGAACTGTACAGAAATTAAAGACAAACAGATTAACTATCAAAGTATGAATTCATGTCCGTGCAGAATGTTTAGATTTTAGAACCTTTTATGAAGTCTTCATAAGACTGTTAGGTTCTAGACCAGTGATGGCGAACCTATGGCACGCGTGCCACAGGTGGCACGCAGAGCCATATCTACCGGCACGCGAGCCGTTGTCCTAGCTTAGCTCCAACGCGCATGTGCACGCCGGCCAGCTGACTTTCGGCTCATGCGGAGGCTCTTGGAGGGCGTTTTTGGCTTCCGGAGGGCCTCCGGGAGACGGGAGAGGGCATTTTCGCCCTCCCCAGGTTCCAGGGAAGCCTACTGGGCCCACCGGAAGTCAGGAAATGGGCCATTTCCGGTCTCCAGAGGGCTTCCGGGGGGGGGGCAGAGGAGGCCGTTTTCACCCATCCCAGGCATTGAATTATGGATGTGGGCACTCGCATATGTGCGATACCGCGCACGCACATGCTTTTGGCACCCGAGGAAAAAAAGGTTCGCTATCACTGTTCTAGACATTTCCTTCTATTTGCTCGCATATTGCTGTACTCAGCAGCCTTCTGAAGCACATTTCTTCCTCAAAAGACATTGCTTCCACCTTTAGCA
Source organism: Diadophis punctatus similis (assembly GCA_023053685.1). Classification (NCBI taxonomy): domain Eukaryota; kingdom Metazoa; phylum Chordata; class Lepidosauria; order Squamata; family Dipsadidae; genus Diadophis; species Diadophis punctatus. The sequence continues at coordinate 40,434,594 of JALIGW010000007.1, read as the reverse complement.
TTCAAGCCGCAATCCTCTCCCATTCACAATCTCTACTGCTGCTGCTGCTTCTAACATATTTGAAAGAGGGGAATGGGACAGAATGGAAGGCATTTTATTTTTAGAATTTAATTTATGCTTTTGAAAAAGTATGGGGGTTCTGGAATTGAGAATCACAAAATCAGCAAGTCTCCAGAGATCAAATGCTATATTCAGATAAGGAAATAGCATTCCATATTTATCTAGCTGATCTGAGGCTTTAGTAGCATCAAAAGTAAGTTTGCAACATCCTTTCAGTTTTTTAAAAAACCCTTTTATATGAGAGAGAGAGAGAGACAGAGAGAGACAGAGACGGGGGAGGAAGAGAGAGGGGGAGAGGAGGGAGAGAGACAGAAAGAAGGAGGGAGAAAGAGAGAGAGGGAGGAAAAAAGAGAGAGACATACAGACAGAGATGGGGAGAGAGAGAGAGAGAGAGACAGACAGACAGACAGACAGACAGAGAGGGGGGAGAGAGGGGAGAGAGAGACAGAGACAGAAGGACACACGCTGTTATACTGAAATTGGCCTACCTCCACTGCTCAGCTTTGGAGCATAACCTAATTGGCTGGAATAGCATCACAGATAATCTAAAAACTTGATAATGTTATCAACATCTTATATTCCAGAGAAGCTATATAGCAGATGTAGGTCTTTGTACAACTGTAAAATCAATCTGCCTGAAACACTGCTCTGTACTAATAAGTACTCAGAAATACTAATTATTTCAAGAAGCCCTTTGCTTCTATTTTTCATGTTAAATGTAATAAAGATGCTTGAATGTTTAAAATCTGTTTTTTTAATAGCATTTAATGAATCTTCAGTATAAACTACTAAATTGCAGCTCTTGCTTTAAGAAAGGGCTACCTGCAAGTAGACTGCAATTATGAGACCCCAGAAGTATATGTAGGACATATTCAGTAGTTTAAAAAAAGTAAAAATAAAAATCCAACTCAAAACCAGAACTGCATACAAAAGTTGGTCAACAGCATGCCTATTGAGGACAGAAACAATACTGTGGGAAAACGGAAACATTGGACTAAACATCCCCACCTAAAAGAGAGCTTACCTAGCCCCATTTGCTGATTTATTCACAATCGCCATTAAAATGCTTGAAAGTGGTGGGAGATCTAAGAATGTCTTAGGTGTTATTAGTTCTTCTGTATCCGATATCTAAAACAAAGGAAATATGAAGAAGGCATCAGAAAATCGCATGAGCATTCTCACGTGATTTTCTGAGCCTCCATGTTTTGGAGGGTTGGGAGAGCAGAGCAGGAGATGAGAGTCCAGATAGGAAATCAAGAGGCCTCTTTTGTCCGTGTGTGTGTGTGTGTGTGTGTGTGTGTGTGTGTGTGTGTGTGTGTGTGCGTGTGTGTGTGTGTGAGAGAGAGAGAGAGAGAGACACACCATGAGTCAAGGTAGGCCTTTTCTAAATTTTTAACATGCCAAAAGGTATATCAACATTGAGTTAGAGTGACATGATGAAAATGATTTCCATTTCCAGCCACTCCTGCGAATTCTCTCCCTGAAAAGGCCTTGAAAGATATTTGACATTGCCTGTGATTCTGTGTGAGTAGGGAATAGTATTTCTCACCATAGTAATTTTAAGTTATGTGGACTTCAACTCCGAGAATTCTCCAGCCACCATAGCAAGCAAGTTAGTTGTTGCTTGTTTGGCTATCATATCCAGCCAGATCATAAAATTAAACTCTTGCTAAATTCACACTAAATTACAGCAAGCCATAAAACATACCTTATAAACCCCTCTGTATGGATTCATATAACAGGCTAAGACCCTAACAAAGTACAGTGGTACCTCAGAACTCATCATTAATTGGTTCCAAGGGGTGCGGCAAGTACCAAAAATGAAGAGTATCAAACAAACCTTGTGACTTACTACGTGACCTCTGGTTTCAATTGGGAAGGACTTTATGTCTGTCCCTTTTCCTATGTCAGAAAACTTCCCAGCATGACTGACTTCCTGTCCGCCCTCTGCGGCTATTCCCCACTTCCTTTTGCAGTGACCTTCCCGGCATGGCCAACTTTCTTTGGCCATCCCCTTCCTTCTATTGCAGTGCATTGAGTACCAAACAAATGACAGGTACCGGGACAACATTTTAGCATCAATATCCAGAGTGGCAAATTTGACAAGGTATGAAGTAACTGAATATCGAGGTACCACTGTACATTGTCGCAAAATACGCAAATTATGTCACTGTGATCTCCCTGGTTATTTTTAATTGTGGCTCAAAGAAAGCACATGATACAGTTGTACTGGTGAACCTGAAGATCTCCACCACATCTGATAAACCGTTGGATATTTGCTTAGACGAATGTCTAATGTCTAATTTCAGACGAAGCCTGAAATTATTTAGATGTCAACTCCTAGAATTCCTCAGCCAGCCTTCTGAGACCTGAAGTCCACACATCTTCAAACCACAAAGGTCAGGAAACACTGGCTTAAATCCATTCTTACATGCACACACAGCATATCTGCCAGAATAGTAAAGCGAAACATATTACCTTTTTTTTCAAGCTGCAATTTATCTCAACCACTACTGCAGCTAAAAGAGAAGAAATAACTCCTTGATAAATCGCTGGAAAAATCAACACACAGGACTGGAGTAAGGGTACAAATTGTCCAAGAGGCTCTTGAGCAGAGTGAATTAACTAGAAGAAAAAAAATCAGCAAGCATTCAACAAGCATATATGATGTCTATATATGTCAGTGTGCCATAGGTTCGCCATCACTGCTATATGTCTTTTAAAGAAGCTGAGACAAAAATGCACAACTACACAGATTAAAACATACAAGGCTTCCAGAAAAACGTTTACTTTAAAAGCTGCATTCTTTTCAGATTCTTTCCTAAAAAAAATCTGCAGTAAAATACTTCTATTTTCATACAGGAATGGGTGGCTTTACTCTGAAGGGACCAGGCAAATCTAGCATCTGTCTAAGCCAGGGGTCAGCAACCTGCGGCTCTGAAGCCACATGTGCTTTCACCTTTCTGCTGCGGTCAGCACCACAATTTTGAGAGGAGCTTCCGGTCACGGGGGGGGGGGAGCATGGTGTGCCAGAAGGAGACTCTATGGCAAGGGGCGGGTTTTCCGGTCAGCTCCACAATTGATAGGGCTTTCAGTTAGGACAGGTAGAGGAAAAAGGACACCTCACTAGGAGGAGATTCTATGGTGGGGAAACCGGACTTCCGGTCGGCTCCAGAATTGAACGGGGGGCTTCCGGTTAGGACCTTTGTGGCTCTTTGACTGTTTAAGGTTGCTGACCCCTGATCTAAGCTTTGTATAGGGACGAGGTGACAGTACTTGTACTTCTCAATTTACAACCACAGCTGGAACTGAAATTTTGGTCCTATGTCGTGACAGTTGTAAGTCGAGACATCCACATGATTGTACTTGTCACGCAGTGAAATATTGCCTGTTACATGTATATGCAGGGAGCTGCATCCCTATCAAATATAATGGTTTATTCCTGAGCACGTAATTTATATGTTCCTAGTACGCATGTGTACATTTCTTTCTTTGATCAGTCCTTCTGTTCCCGCTTCTGTGGAAGCAAGACGTGTTTTATAGCAAAGATGTAATTAATGAGAATTTATTGTTTTTGTACCGAAATAAATATTTTCTACTTAGAACTTTAAACGGCGGTTTCATTTTTAATGTCAGAGTTCCAGGGAAAGATCTATTTTCGCCTCTAGTGAGAGTTATTCTCATTCTGACAGTACTTAGTTTTATTACTGTCTTAATGGTGATCGTAAGTCCACATCTATTCTCCCAAATAGGGGATTTTCCTAGAAATTGGCAAAAAAAAAACAAAACCACCCTGCAAATCGTAATCACATGACTGCAGGACTGCAACCATTTACAACATGGTTGCAGGACTGCAACCATGTTGTAAATATGAGCCGGTTGCCAAGTGCCTGAAATGCAGTCATATAACTGGGGAATGGGGTAAGGAGAGTGCAACATTTAAGATGGCTGGAGCTGTTTTATGGGCCACAAAGGACTCTTTCCGAGAATGCTATAACTCTGTACAGCCGTTAAACGATTGGTCATTACCGTATTTTTCAGACTATAAGACACACCGGTGTATAAGACACACCAAGATTTCGAAGATGTAAGTAAGAAAAAAAAAGTTCTTGCCCTCCCCCAGCCCCCAGGAGCACTCTGCAGACCTCCCACCCTCTGCGTACCCCATTTTTGCGCAGCGCGGGGCTTTGGGAGGCCAAAAATTACTGTATTCAGTGTATAAGACACACCAAATTTCCACCCTCTTTCGGGGGGGGCGGGAGTGTGTCTTATACTCCGAAAAATACGGTAATTGAGGACTACCTGTATCTACTTTCCGTTATGTCACTACAGCACAAACTTCAGGAGAAACAACTAAACATTCCAATTCTCCCAGGGCTATTTAAAGGAAGCTGAAATCAATATCAGAGTCCAGGGGCAATCATTTTATAGAATTATTTTCCAATATAAAGAGGTATTAAAAGGCTCAAGAAGAAACCATCATGAATCTTTATAATCTGAAACAAACAAACAAAAAAACACCTGAGGCTGAGAAAAGAACTTAATAGCCTTACAATGAATTGGAAATATGAAAGGCAGGTAGCAGAGACAATAAAAGATGACATATTCTGGATAAAACTATACAAGGTCTAGTTTTTAAGCTATTCCACCTTTAATATTGACCCAGAATTACATGCTAGTCTTGAAAAGAAATTAAGAAACTATGTAGCACAATATCTAATAATTGCAAGTCCAAATCTCGTGCCTGTTCTGTCCTTTTAGAAAGCAATAATTTTATTTCTCTAAACAACATTATCTATGAAAAGTTATCCTATCATCTCTGAAACTTAAAGGGGTTTTTGTTTTGTGTTTTTGCATTTACATTCCTGCCCTGCCTATCACTGGCCCTTTTTACAAAGTGATTTTCAAAGAAAACTAAAAAAATAAAATAAAATAAAGCAAGGGTAAGTGTTATCTCTGAAAATGTGGGACTGTATAATGATCTTCATGTGGAGTTGTCAAAGCTCCCACTTAAAACACTACCAAGTTCTGAGCGATTTTTAGCTGTCACAAAATGTTCACCCAATGTCAACTTTTTCATTAGAAAACTGCACACCTTTGCTAATATGAGTTGGTTAGAAAGTAATTGCATCTTGGTATTTTAAAAGGAAGAGGAGTCCGAAATATACTGGAAATGTTCAAAGCAAAACTTAAAAGTCTGGAGCTATGGTGGAGGACCATTTCTCCCAATTACAGCTGCAGAATTCTTTCTTTTATAAACAAGGATCAGAACGGGATTGGTCATTAAAACTAAGGACAATTGTTGAAATGGAAAAATTCAAACTGGGGACAAAACATAAAACTATGGCCAAGTTTAGACGCAACCAGTACCTGTATTCCTTTTTCTTTTTGTCTTCTGAGCGTAAATGCCATAGATTCTAGAATTTTCTGGAACATTTTCTGAACATTATTTAGAAGTTCTGTTATGCAATCATTGTTGGCAATGTCGCAGGCTAATAAAGCTTCAACAATCTCTCTCAGGATATAAAGTAAAGTTGGAATGAAAACCGAGCCTTTTCCTAACAAAACAAAACAAAGTGATGGTGCAGCAAAAACAGTATAAGCACACTCTAAGGTTGTATCTTCAAAAGTGTAGTGCAGTGATGGTGAACCTATGGCACGCATGCCACAAGTGGCACGCAGAGCCTTATCTGAGGGCACGCGAGGCGTTGCCCTATGTTAGCTCCAGCACACATGTGCGCGCTGGCTAGCTGATTTTTTGCCTTCTTTTTGGCCATTTTCATTCTCCCCAGGCTTCAGGAAAGCCTCTTGAACCCTGGGGATGGCGAAAAACGTCCCAACGGGCCAACCGGAAGTTCGGAAACGAACTTCCTGTTGGCCCATTGGGACGTTTTTCGCCATCCCCAGGCTTCAGGAGGCTTCCCTGAACCTGAGAGGGTGAAAAACGGCCCAACCGGAAGTTCAGAAATGAGGGAAAAAGGTTCGCCATCACTGGTGTAGTGTCTGGATCATAAAAGAAATTGAATCTGCCTATTCAGCACTGATGAGACTTCCCCTTCCATTTATCTCTGTAAACCCAATTTTTATTTATTTGTTTTGTTTATTAAATTTATGTTTTTGGAAAAAGTTGGACACACTGGAGGGGATCCTTGGGAGAGGAAACAAGATGATAAGTGGCCAGGCAGAAAAACATTATGAGGAATGTTTGGACACATGGAGCAGGCTTAGTGTGGAAAGCACTATGAGGAGAAATCATAGCTTTTCTTCAGCTACCTGAAGGTGGAGTAGAACAGTTCAGAATTTTTATAGAAGAAACAATGGGTTAAAATTACAGGGAAATGACTTTTGGTTGGGTTCCGGAAATAAATCTCATGAGCTGCTCAAAAGTTTGCCTTAGGATGCAGTAACCTCTCTTCAGCTGAATGCGTGCAAATATGACACTTGTCATGGATGCCACAGGAGTGGATTTCTGGACAGTGTGCTGAGTTCACTAAATGATTTCCAAGCACTCTTCCAACCTTACATTCTATGAAGAAATAAGATGTATAGCAGACTGTAAACTTAGTTATTTCATTCCAAATATATTGTTAGAGTCTTCCCCAATATGGTCACTTTTCAACTATTTTCAATTCCCGGAATTCTCAGCAACAGTCTTGATGTTTCAAATTCTGAAATTGATATCTAAGAGGGCCCACTAGGGGGACGGCAATAAATTTACTAATTCCTGGAAGTTGTTGAATTTGTATTGTTTCAATAAAAAAGACGGTTACAAGTATACTCCTTATAAATTAATGGATAGAACCTGGAATCTTTTAAGAAAATAGCAACACTTCAGTTACATTTCATCACATTATTTTTCATACATATCATATGCTTTGTATGCCATATGTTTGACTTTTAAAAGCTAGCCTTTTAGTGGTCTAAGTATTGTCTTGAAAATAAAATATTCAGAAAAACACGGCAGCAATAAAGTCTGATATATCTATATCATACAGGACATAGTTTTGAGAATTCTGTTACTATATTTATTGATTGTGATGTCTGTCATTGATCTTATACTATCCTAATGGTTTTAGGTAAGATAAGATCAGTCTTTACTATTTGTTAAATAGTATGAATTTCATACAATCGAATAGAAAAAAATACAATATATATATATATTAAAAATCATACTTCTGTATATGATTATAGATGCCAAGTTCAGAAGACTAGCTTGAAATTCGAAATCCCCAAGTCCAACAGCTATAAGATCTTTGCACACCGCTAGGTAAGTCTTCGTACAAAAATAAAAAACAGGTATGATTTACATTTATAAACCAACAAAAGCATACTTTTTATATACTTTTAAAATGGCACAGCTAAGATTAGGTCATTTTTCAGATGATTTATTCAGAAACAAAGGTTAATAGTTCTCAATGAAGTAGAAAATACTAAAAGTGGCTTAAATGCTTTCATCCGATTTATTTTTAAATATCCCAGAGTTTCTTAATGTCATACCAGCCCGGCTGAAAGAAAAACAGTATGGATTTTGTAGAGGGGAAAAAATTAGTGTGGATGAAGGTGAGCATGTAGATATCACGTATTTTTCACTCCATGACGCACACATCACCAAAAGTGGGTGGAAATGTCAGTGTCAGATTTCCAAATAGCATCCAAATCTAAATCAGAGTCCGAGGCAAACTATTCCTCAAAGTTCCAATTTATTAGCAGAGCCATGTTGGCACATCTGAGGAATTTTTCTCTGTGAAGGTAAATAAGGATCTGAGAGAACAGATTCTTCACTTGATCCTAAACAATAGTAAAAAACCTTGATTTTTAAGTTCATGGGCACTGCAACTACTCCATAGCTAGCTAAGCCTGCAAATATCACACTATTCAGAGTGGTGAAAAACATGAGTCAGAAGACCTCCATAAGAATCTCTTTAAAATGGATGAAGTCAACTGAATGACAAATGCAGTTCAATTGAATTAAACATAAAGACATGTACACGGGAGAAAAGATTCTAACTTTCCATTTACACAAATGGGGTCTGGCCAGTCATAGTGAAAGTTTCAACTGAGTATAGAGACAGTTCTCAAGTTACAACCATAATGGAATTTGCCATTTGTCAAAAGTCAGTATGGTCGTAAAATGGGTCAATTGCAGGACTGAATCGATTTTATGTCTTTTTGCAACAGTTATTAGATCAATGTGATGTTGTAAAATGAACACTATGGTCATTAAGTGAATGCTGTCATTGTTAAACAAACCAATGTAGGTGCGGTTTCATAAAAAAACGGAGGTAACAGCCATAAAATGTAGTCATGTGACTATGGGACACGGCAAATGGCCATAATTGCGGTCATATTGATGAGCACCCAAACTGCAGTCAAGTGACCATGCCCAGTGGTGAGATTCAGCAAGAGAGAACAGTTTATTAACTCTTTGTGGAGTTCTGTGAACCGGCTGAATAGTCACGGCTGCCTGCCTAACGATTCCAGTAGCTCACACACACCTCAGAGGTTCCTGCTCATTTGTAATTAACCAAAGGAAGGGAAAAAGAAAAAGAAGAAATAACCACATAGCCATTTCCTCAGCAGAAAAATTCTAGCCCCTTTAAAACTCAGGCTTAAAGTGCAAGAGTTTTCTCTCTCCCTTCAATTAATAGCTCCGGGCAGACAGCCAAGAATATTTAACAGGCGAATACTTATTGTGATAACAAAACCACAGGAATGCAGTCAGCACAGAAACAATATAAACTTACAGATCATACAGATTAAGAGTTGGAAAGGACCTTGTAGGTCATCTAGTCCAACCCCCCGCCCAAGCAAGAGACCCTACATAATTTCTGACAAATGGCAGTCCAATCTCTTCATGAAAGCCTCCAGTGACGAAGCTCCCAAAACTTCCGAAGGCAAGCTGTTCCATTGGTTGATTGTTCTCACTGTCAGAATATTCCTCCTGATTTTTAGGTTAAATCTTTCCTTGTTCTTGACAGGATTAGGCCAGGGAAGGAGTTTTTAAAATGTTAATACAGAGCAGGAATTTCTTGTCAGAGTTCTTATGTCTTTTTAAATACACGTTCTAATTAGCAGAATTGATTTTATTAATTTGGAATAGGGTTGCAATGCTGTTTCTATGTTTATGCATTTTGACCCTGCATTTTCAGCAATTAACAGTTAGCTTACAGTATTAGATTGTAAGGATTTCAAATTATCTTATAACTGTGTTGCTTGTGTGTGATGGAGCACCCACAACTTCTGAATGCAAGCTATTCCATTGGTTGATCACCCTTAGGAAATTACTTCCTAGTCCTAGGTTGCTTCTCTCTTTGGTTAGTTTCCATCCATGGTTTCTTGTCATGCCTTTTGGTGCTTTGGAAAATAGTTTGACAACACCCCCCCCTCATTTTTGTAGGAGCCCCTCAAATTTCCTGACAGAACAATTAATCAGTGGAACAACTTGTCTCCAGAAATTGTAAATGCTCCAACACTGGAAGAAGAAATTGTATAACCATTTGTCTGAAATGATGTAGGGTTTCCTGCATAAGCAGGGGGTTGGACTAAAAGACCTTCAAGGTCCCTTCCAACTCTGTTATTCTATTCTATTCTATTCTATTCTATTCTATTCTATTCTATTCTATTCTATTCTATTCTATTCTATTCTATTCTATTCTATATATTGGAACAGTGCTATTTTATTGTGCTATTTTATTGTGAGTTGGACTAAGGAGAAATTTCCTAAGGGTGAGACTATTCAAGTTGGCCATACCCACCCAGTCACATGACCACCCAGCCACGCCCACCCAGCCAGGCATTAGGGTAGAGAACCAGTTATTAAATTATTTGAATCCCACCACTGAGTCCATGCTCCCCCATCCCAACTATTGAACTTTCCAATCCGGATCGAATATCCACTTTTTGGGGTCTGTAGTTAACTTTGATTGGTTGCTAAATGACTGGTTGTAAGTCAAGGACTACCTGTGAAAAAGGCACATTCCATGTCAGGAAATCTGATGGGACTGAAAATAAATACATCAACATTGCAATTTCTTTATACAAATTTGTGGTACATCAACCCTGAGAGTAATGTGAAGAGTTCTAATTGTTATGTCTGACAAAAGGATTTAAAAGAGCTGGAATGTCAAACCAGAGCAACCAAAACGATCTATACAAGGAAATAATGAATACTTAGAAATCATTATTTTGGGGAAAAAAGAAAACCAGGAGGGAACATTATCAAGGTATCTAAAATCAATTCCTGACAAATGATTCTGTAATTGGCAGGAGGTTTGAAACCAGCTTTCCACAGGCACGCATCCTAGGTGACCAAATACAGAGAACACAATGAAGAACAAAGGATGCTTGTTATCACGTTCAATATATGTGCCAGTCACAATCGCCCTGCCTAGTTGATTGCACAGGATTGTTAAAGAATGAAATGAAAGGAAGGAGAAGTGAACAGGGTTGAACTCCCGGAATAAAACTGTAATATAAAGACAACGTGAATAAAATAAAATGTGTTTTTGATTAGATGGAAAACTAAAATGCAGAAGTAGTTCTAAATGCTACCGTAGGTTGCCTCTAAACTGAGAAATCAAACTGTTTGTGAGTAATCTGTCTAACTCAGTGTAGACATCACCTCCATCGTAAACTGTATTAAGTTTAGAGTAACCTGAAATGTAGTTTGTTTTCCCAGTTTAGAGGCAACCTACCGTGCTAGCTTGGCGCAACTTATCTCACAGGGTTGTTATTGGGGGAAAAACAGGAGGAGGAAAGAGTATTATTCAAGTTCATTGCCTTGAGTTACTTATAAAGTAATAAAAGGAGAATAAACATCTAATAAATAATATAGCATGCTAAACAGGGAACCAATATAGAGAGAGGGAGGGGGAGAGAGGGAGGGAGGGAGGGAGGGAGGGAGGGAGGGAGAGAGAGAGAGAGAGAGAGAGAGAGAGAGAGAGAGAGAGAGAGAGAGAGAGAGAGAGAGAGAGAGAGAGAGAGAGAGAGAGAGAGAGAGAGAGAGAGAGAGAGAGAGAGAGAGAGAGAGAGAGAGAGAGAATATGAATACCTGAATCACCACTTGAGAGATTTCACTGGATGGCTTCAAGTAACCCTCTTCTTCCTCTAACAATAAATGAGGCAGAATGCTGTTTTCTATCCAGCTCCCTGCTTTTTCCAAAGCTGAGAGATAATCCTGTTCTTCAGAGACAAACTGTTAAGAGAAAGAAACATACCCAGCTACAATGGAGTTTCAGGATTTAAGATTCATTCTGCTCAAATAGATAGCTCTTTGACTTACGGTACCTTATGTAAAAGATGTATATTGAATCTACAGTAGAGGCTGAAGGCTCTCACTGCCGTTGCTTGATAAAAGCCATGATATGCCGGGTCGCACCCTTGAATATAAGAATCTAGTGCATCCTACAAATTGGGAGAAGAAATATTAATGTTTAATATTAAATTAAATCATATAGTTAAATATTTAAACTCTATTTTTTTTAAAAAAAAATCCCACTATAGATATGTGGTTTGAAATATTGGTATCTTTCCAGCTTCATTCAAATTTGTAGATGTTTTATTTATTTCAAAATGCTTTATACTGTTTTTTGAAACAGAAACGTCCAATATTCCAAATACTTAAAAGTATATAAGGCTGGGATCACATTTGATGGGGGTTGATTTTAATTTTTGCTTTTGATTTTAGCGGCAATGACCTCAGTGTTATGCTTTATATTCTTTGGTTCCCTAATTTCAATAGAGCTTGATTGTTTTTGTAAGCAGCAGGGTGGCTGCCCATTTAGTAATAAAGAAACTGGGAGTTAGCTGCACAGACTGCTTTTCTTCTAACGGATGATTTTGTAGGATGTACCCAGTTCACTGCCATTGATGCAAAAGGTCAGTGTAACAGGTTTGCTTTTGAAATGGAGGTTTCTTCTCCCTCCTCAAATCCTTGCGCCTCAAGCACATTTTTAAAAAGAGGGGAAAGAAGATAATGACTGAGCCCAATCCAAGAGGAAAACGTTCTGCCCATGCAGGATTTTTCTGTACCTCTTAGTATCATGTCCACCCACAGCAACTTTATTGTCATCCTAGAAGAAAACAAATTTCACACCACCGACTTGGATATAAATATCCAATCCGACATCCAATCGGGTCAATGTTCAATAAACAAATCCAATATTAATGCACTGCGGAGTTTTAAGATTCGTTCATTTTATGAAGAAATACAGATGTTATTTTGAGGTTATTCTCATGGCAGCACATTCCAGTCCCTGTGTAGCAATAGCACTTAGACTTATATACTGCTTCACAGTGCTTTACAGCCCTCTCTAAGCAGAGTCAGCCTATTGCCTCCAACAATCTGGGTCCTCATTTTACCAATCTCAGAAGGATGGAAGCCGGTGAGATTTGAACTGCCGAACTGCTGGGAACAGTCAGTCAGCAGAAGTAGCCTGCAGTACTGCATTCTAATCACTGCGCCACCACAGCTCTGTGTAAAGGCAGACACCAAATTGGAGCCAGTAGCACACAAGATATGCACATGGATAAGAGATTCCCTTTGGGATCTCTGCTCTACATAGCTAAGTAATGTTACCTAAATCATTATTGCCCCTTATTGGCACACATACTGGGCACAGGGAGACAGCCCTTTTTAGGAAGAGCAGTACACCTGAATCAATTGACTGTTTGCTACATGTGTTGGAAGAAACTGCTTAAAACTTTATTAAGCACTTATGGGATGAATACAGATCATCCTCAACTTATAATCATTTCTTTAGCGACTGTTTAAAGTTATAAAGGCACTGGAAAAAAATGACTTATGAACAGTCCTCACACTAACGACAATCACAGATCCCTATGGTCAGGAGATCAAATGTGGGGAGCTTGGCAACCAGCATGCATTTACAATGGTTGCATCATCCTAGAACCATGCAATTACCATTTGCAACCTGACAAACAAAGTCAGTGGAGGTGGCCAGATACACTTAGTGACTGAGTGATTTACTTAACAACTGCAGCGATTCACATAACAGCTGCAGTGATGCATTTAACAGCCATGGCAAAAAAAGATTGTTAAGGCTCACTTAACCACCACCTTGTTTAGCAATGGAAATTCTGGGCCTGATTCTGGTCATAAGTCGAGGACTACTTATAAAGGACATCCAGGAAGAAATCAGTTGCAACTAGAGAGCCGAGGTGGCGCAGTGGTTAAAGAGCAGCACTGTAGTTCAGCAGTTCAAATCTCACCGGCTCATGGTTGACTCAGCCTTCCATCCTTCCGAGGTCGGTAAAATGAAGACCCAGATTGTTGGGGGCAATATGCTGAACTCTGTAAACTGCTTAGAGAGGGCTGTAAAGCACTATGAAGCGGTATATAAGTCTAAGTGCTATTGCTATTGCTAAAGAAAGCATTAGAAGAACCCGTTAGAACTGTTTCAGATGATTGTAAAATAATGGTGGAGGAACCTGACCTTTCCACATTCAAGAACTTGCAGAAGCTGGTTCAGTTTCTTTCTGGAGAGGGACAAAAGGCAGTTTCGGTTCATACAATGAGTCAGTAAATATTCTAAATAATCAAGGGCCAATTCCGGTTTGGGCTCATCCGTTTCTTGGATTTGTACTCGCCGTTCAGTCTTATTAGTCTAAGAACAAGGAATAATATCCTTTTATTTATAAGCATGAAATAGAGAACAATAAAATCAACCCATCCCAGAAGCTGCACAAATCTATACAGCAAACCTTTCTATTCCTTGGCTCAGCCATTATCCAATCACAGATTAATTCAAGGATATGTCCTAATTTTCCCCAGCGACACAGACAGTCAAGTAGGGTAGAATACTTCTTTTCAGTCACACCATTTTCCATGTTCTTCAGCTTTGAAATCACACCACAACTGGCGACAAGTAGAGAAAAGGTGAGGCGTTTGATTAGATCAAAGAGAAAAATCTATCTCAAAAAAAAAAATCTTTTCCAGCCTTTCAGCTACAGAACTTCTGTTTTCGCTAATCAAACCTATAGAGCCCTCTTTTCAAAGAAGAGCTTTTGATCTACATTTTCAGCTTTACAAAATAATAAGCCATACCTGAATGTAGGAATAGCAGTAGGTGGGATGAAAGATGCCAGGGTAATTATTGGAGACACACAACGATCGTCCTGTGAGAAGCACACACACAAAATAAAACCCACTAGAAATCTTTGTTAAGCAGAAGAATTGCGAGTACATCAAATGGTATCTCTGTATTTTAAAGCATAACAATAAGCTTTCAGAAAAATAAATCAGCAAGCTTGACACTTATTAAAGCATCTTCTTCTACAGCAGCACTTACCCAATAATTTGGGCTGTCTAGACTGTACCACAAACATAAACTAACAACCCTATTGGAAGTTACATTCGGTTTGGATGAAAATGTTCACAGCTGGATAATTGCTCTTAAAGGCATTTTCATAAAATTATAGTTCTGTATAAAAAAGAGCCTATTCATTTTAGCTCCATTAATAATAAAAGCTCTAGGCTGAAACATTACTTGTCTTAAAAATTAAAATAAGATTTATCAAATGTAGATGAAGATTGCAATTACAGTATCAAATAAGAGGTATCTACAACGGGGTATGATAAGCAAAAGTGATTTCATAGAACACTGACAGAATTATTTTCCTTATTCCTGTTCACTAATCAGGAACTTCCTGTCCTTTTTCCAATCTCAAAACTATGCTTCTCTCCACCCCAATCCCTAATTTGAGCCTAGTCAGAGATTGTGCTAGGAAATACTACTTCTTATACTTTCATCTTTCATGAATGGCATTAAGACTTTGCAATTCAGGCCATTATATTGGCAATGTGCTGCTAAGTTAAACTCATGTGTTTAATGACAATATATAGATTGTTCCAGCTCATGGTAGCAAACATTATGGGATCTGAAACTAGTAACATTATTTGATGTTTTGTTCTCAACTGTCAACCACAGAACAAATTAAGTCAATCTTATCTTATATTTACCTTAAATATTTTTAAATATGCTGGTAGCACAGAAGCAAACTTTTGGACAATGTGATTTTTTGCTTCTTCGTTGCAATCAAGTGGTTTCTGAATACTCCTCCAGAGAATTACAATAATTTCAAGCAAGCCAGCCATGGAAGGTATGTCATCAACCAAAAGTAAGGTATCTGTTACCTGAAATGCAAAATAGATTATAATTAAAGAGGTGCCATTCTTAAATAATATGCTTCAAATTAAGGTTACTTTAAAAATGGAATAATATGTGTGCTAAGGTTTGCATTACTTAAAGCAGAATCAGTGCTCCTAGGGATGTTCCCAGACGGAATAAAAAAAATGGTATGTGAAAATAACCTTGGGAGACAGGAGGAATTGTTGTAGATGAGGCAATGGTGTGACAAGCTGTATAAAATCTGCAGAAGGACTGGGGTGTAGCAAGCATCTGAGAAGAGACTCTCCCTAATTTCCTGGTCTGAAAAGTGAGAGGGGAAGAGATACAGGTAGTCCTCAACTTATGACCACAATTGGGGCCAGAATTTCTGTAGCTAAGAAAGACAATTGTTCAGTGAGTTGTACCCGACTTTACCTTTTTTGCCAGTTTTAAACGAATCACTGCAGCTGTTAAGTAATCCTACAGAAGTTAAGCCAATCTGGCTTCCTTCATTGATTCTGCTTGTTGGGAGCTAGCTAGGAAGGTCACAAATGGCGATCACATGACCGTGGGATGCTGCAACTGTCATAATTACATGCCAGTTGCCAAGTGCCTGGATTTTGATCATGTGACTGTGGGGATGCTGCTACAATCATAGGTGCGAGGACCAATCACTCTTTTCAATGCCGCTATAACTCTGAACAGTTGCTAAACAAAAGATTGTAAGTCATGGACTACCTCCCTATTTTGAAACTTGCAAGATTCACATCAGCCTTGTGAGATAGTCCAGACAAGAAGCAAACCCAGAAGCACACCAATAACTTTATTTTAAGGATATATTAACGGAATCTTGTGTGAAGTAATAAGTTCATTGCTATCTCTAACAAACAAGTAATGAATTATATATCTTGTGTGAATTATGTATCTTGTATGATATTACAAGTCATCATCACAGAAGATATAATTCACATCACCTTCTTGCTGATACCGATATCATCTTGATATATATTTTAGAAGAAGGTAAATGAACAGGTAGGTGACATCAAAAGCATAGCCTATATCAGCTTGCTATCACGATTGTCAAAGGCAGTGTTGATTGGGAATTTTTATTCATAAAATTTTTAAATTATTAACTAACACTCCTCAAAAATAACATAATGGCCCACAGACATTCCTGCTAGGTTATGCACTATGTAACAACTCATGAAGTTGCTACTCACTCATGACAAGATTGAAATTTAAACAAACCCTTTAATGCAATTTATGTAAGATCCTCTTTGAAATGGAAAGCTATAATGCTGAGAAACATTTTCATTAGATAAAGCAGCAAAATATGCTAGTTGTATTAATCCATAGAACATCACAAACCCAAGCCAGTTGTCATAAAACTGTTTTCGATTAAAACACTGATCTTACACTCATGTTTTCTTTCTCACTGTGCTCATCTCCACTCTCAGATACCTTTAATTGCTGTTGGATACAGCCATTCAAACAATTCCGAATGGCAAGCATGAGTTTAGCTGGAATTAAAGAACAAAGTATCTCAGTTATGAAAAAGACAAGTGTCAGTGTGAACAGTAAAGCGACTGGCCCAAATATTGCTTCATTAAAAAATAGTACTGTGTACTGTAGGTACACTTCAGCAAAATAAATAAAAGCAATTCAATAAATGCATACAACTATTTATATTAATATTTCATCAACCGTTTATCTCATTAGGGAATCCAATAGATTTGTAAATGGTTTTGAACATGTTCACATTTATATAGCTTAAAACCACATCAAAATAAATTATTTAAAATGGGATTGTAGTTAACCCTCAATGACTAATATGTTGAGGAAAAGTTCAGTACTATTTTCATTTAAAAATAAGCCTGTCCAGTAATTAGCACCTTTTATGAATGCATCACAATCAAGTTATTCTTCTTGTTTCTTTCTAACTCATTCAGTTTAGCCCAGCATTCTTCAGAAACAATTACTGTCCCTGGTCATTTACAAAAAAGCAATAGAGGGCTTCTTTGTGAATGTGTGGAAATATAAGTCTTCAACATACAAGCGTGATAAGAGCATGCCCATTACAGTCAATAAGTCATGAGAGTCATGAAATGGATCAGTCACATGGCTAATGATTTTACAGTGTTTTTGCAGCAGTTGTTAGGCAAACTCTGTGGTGGTAAGTGTGAATATCACAATCATTAAGTCAACACTATCGTTGTTGAGCAAGCCCATTGTTCTCTATGTCGTGATTCTGCAGCAAACCATCGTAACATGTGGCCACGTGACTGCAGGATGCTGCAAAAAGTCATAAATATGGACATGTTGCTAAGGGCCTGAAGTGTGATCATGCAACTACAGGAAGGGGGAGAGCAGGTTACAGCCAGAGGTGGGTTCCTCCTGGTTCGGACCGGTTCTATGGAATCAGTAGTAACATGGCAGCCTGGGTCGCTGCCTGCCATGGCCCCAAACTGTCTCTCTTGTTTTTTGCTTCTGCGCATATTGTTTTTTGCTTCTTTGCATGTGCAGAAGCGGGGGGTTTTTTAGCACCGCGCATGCACACAGGGTGCATCAAGGAGCGAACTAGCAGCGAAGAAAACCAGAACCCACCCCTGGTCACAACTAGTCATTAGGTGACTAAGTGATCAGACACAAGTCAAGAACTACCCGCAACACACCAATTGTTTCATATCCCAGGTCAACATCTCAAAGGTTGCTTTCTACACAATTACCTATATTGGTGGGACTAGCGTACTCGTGAGCGTATTGATAGAATGTTCTAGCTGCAGATGCATTCATTTGGATGAGTGTCACACAGCGTTCACACCACACTTCTGGTTGACTGATGGGCAAGAAAGAGCTGATCAGAAGATTTACTAGCCGCCGGGACACTGGCCGTGAATCAATCTCAAGGCGAGTTAAGAGGTGCTCTACAGGACAAATTTTCCAAAACTGATTGGAGAGGATGGGAATGGGAGAGAAACAAAGTTATTGTGATTAGATTTGATAGTCAAAGTACCTTCAGATGAACTTCCTGCTGAATAATTATATGAGATCCTGCATTCTTACACAAGGTCATAAGTTGTCTCTTCTGTACACAAATTTTTACAAACCTCTCCCTTGAAAAGCAGCCTACATTTTGCAACATCAATTTGTTTTTTACTGCTCAGGAATCAAGACAGTTTATCTGCCTTTATCTGCATTGTACTCATTGATTTTTGATTAGCCACTTGCAGACAGAACATCAGAGCAGTATTATATCAATGTCCAACATAGAGCTGATACTGTATGCACATAGTTCTCGACTTATGACAATTAAAACCAGAACTTCAATAGCTAAGTGAGTTGTGTCTGATTTTACGACCTTTTTGACTTAATACTTTGGATTAAGTAAATCATGTGGTTGTTGAACAAATCCAGCTTCTTCCATTGACATTGCTTATCAGAAGCCAGCTACAAAAGTCACAAATGGCAATCAAATTATCCTGGAACACTGCAACTGTTGTAAATACATGCTAAGTGTCCAAATTTTGATCATGTGACCATGGGGATGCTGGGACAGTCATGTGAGGACCAGCTGTGCTTTTTTCACTTCCATTGTAACTAAATGAACAGTTGTTTGTCAAGTACTACCTGTAATTGGGGACTACCTGTATTGTCCAAAATTGTAGGAAAATGTTTTATTGATTATATTATATTATTTATTTAGTGACAGATTTTATTTTCCTGGACTCCAAGATCACCGCAAATGGGGACTGCAGCCAAGAAATTAAAAGACACTTGCACCTGGGGAGGAAAGCTATGGCAAATCTAGACAGCATACTAAAAAGCAGAGACTTCACCCTGCCAACAAAAGTGCGTATAGTCAAGGCTGTGGTGTTCCCAGTTGCAATGTATGGCTGTGAAAGTTGGACCATAAGGAAAGCTGAGCGCCAAAGAATTGAGGCCTTTGAACTATGGTGCTGGAGAGGACTCCTGCGAGTCCCTTGGACTGCAAGGCGATCAAACTGATGAGTCCTAGAGGAGATCAACCCTGATTGCTCTTTAGAAGGCCAGATCCTGAAGATGAAACTCACATACTTTGGTCATCTAATGAGAAGGAAGGAATCACTGAAGAAGAGCCTAATGCTGGGAAAGATTGAGGGAAAAAGAAGAAGGGGACGGCAGAGAATGAGGTGGCTGGATGGAGTCACTGAAGCAGTCAGCGTGAGCTTAAATGGACTCCAGGGGATGGTAGAGGACAGGAAGGCCTGGAGGAATGTTGTCCATGGGGTCGCAATGGGTCAGACACAACTTCACAACTAACAACATTTGTTCCTTCACAGCCAGAATTCTTTGGATATTGCCTCCGCCAAGATAGTCTATATTTAAGCAAGAGATACTTCAGACTGTGCATTCCGACTCCAAAATCGATTCATTGCTCAGAATTAAGAGCTGAGGTGGCGCAGTGGTTAAAGTGCAGCACTGCAGTTCAGCTGTTCAAATCTCACCAGGCTCAGGGTTGACTCAGCCTTCCATCCTTCCAAGGTGGGTAAAATGAGGACCCAGATTGTTGGGGCAATAAGCTAAACTCTGTAAACCGCTTAGAGAGGGCTGTAAAGCACTATGAAGCGGTATATAAGTCTAAGTGCTATTGCTATTAAGTACTGCACAGGTGTATTAGAATAATTGCACATCTTCCAGGAATGAGGTCTGGACCATAGAGACTTCTATTAGACAGAATATTTTACTGATCTGATCTTCACTGAACTGGTTTGTTGATGTAGAGAATAAATCAACAATACAACCCTGACTTATTTTCTGCCATCTCAGGTTATTCAGTGAGATCTCAAACTCATGCCACCCCTTCGGCAGGATGCTACTTTGCAGCTGGGAAAAAAATTAATTGAATCTCTTGCAAAGAAAGAGCACATGATTTCAAAAAAATAAATCATGAGAATATAATCAAACGCTACCGTTTAGCTGTTGCTTTACTACTGGGCCTGCCAGAAAGATAACTGCTAGCAAAACTACAGGGAGGAAAGAATATTATAAGTTCTTTCTTATTGATTAATTTAAAAACGTAACAATGGCAAATTGTTTGGGGTGAAATGTTAATGAATTCTTTGGACTATTTTCCTTTTAAAATATTGATGAATGCACACACTTCAGAATAAATTGCCTAGTTTTTTTATGCCGTCTGTCTGCAGCCTAGCAAACTGATTTATCCCACCTTTGCAGCCTTCGTAGCCTTAATTTTCAGCAACATATCAACGAAAGCCACCCTAACTTTCTCCGAATTGTCATGGAGATTGTATTTCAGGGTTGGCAGAAGCTGTTCCAATAATGGGTGGCTCAGTACATTGTCCAAAATTATAGGCAAGCACTGGAAGAGAAACAGAAAAATATCAATAAAAGGTTATCACAAGAAAACAGGGCTACTTGCATTGAATCTATTCTACCTGCCAAATACCTGAAGCAAAGAGGACAGAGGCTGGGGAATGAAAAAGAGCAAGACAATCCATTATTATTAAACATGTCATTTAAATGCAAAGTAGCATGTGGGGTGAAGATACAAATTCTGTATTAATATTCCTTCAGAGAATGTACTGCTAAAGCAGAACAAAGGGATCAGATATACAGATGAAGGCATTTAGAACTAATGATTTTAGATGGTTCTCCGTCCAGCTGATGTTTTATTTCGGGTTAAGGTGCCCATTGATCCAGAGTTCTTGAAACAATGTTGCTTAGATATTAAAATTCTAATGAAATATAGCACCTTTTCACAGCTCACCAACACTTTGCAGCATGCTTACGACTTACAACAAGGGTGTCAAAC
The DNA here is from genome assembly GCA_023053685.1 of Diadophis punctatus similis. Classification (NCBI taxonomy): domain Eukaryota; kingdom Metazoa; phylum Chordata; class Lepidosauria; order Squamata; family Dipsadidae; genus Diadophis; species Diadophis punctatus. The sequence continues at coordinate 40,413,594 of JALIGW010000007.1, read as the reverse complement.
TGGCGGCCCGCGGGCCGGATGCGTCACGCACAGGCCACGCCCACCCCAGCTCCACAAATGGGAAAAACGTCGCAAAACATCACATGACGGCAACATGACGCCACGAGTTTGACACCCGTGATTTGCGATGTGCTTCCCTTGGCCCTACTTTGAAGATTTTTCTTTTTCTTAAAAAGGAAACGATGTTACAATACTCAACATAGGAAGGTGGGTATTATAGATTCATCTTAGCCTAAATACACTCATCATTCAAGAGCATCAGCTTTGACAATAACTTTCCTAAACATAGACCGTCAGTTGGGTAATGAAATGTATGCAAAAAAAAAAAAAAAAGAAGCTCAGAGAGCAACAAGGACCCTAAAGATCAACTTGCTGCGATAGTCTGCATTTAGATCAGGGCTGTCGAACTGGATTTCTTCATGGGCCGGATCAGCATTGTCGTTTACCTCCACGGGCCGGCCAGCTTGGGGGAGGAAGGGGAGGGAGGGAGATACTGGATGGCCTCCTGAAGCCAAAAAATTTTGGCCGGCAGAGTGCTGCAGAAGGCCGTCGAGGCCGAAAACGCACGCTCCCCTCTTGCACCCCGTTTTGGCTGCCAGAGGCACCGCAGGCCGGACCTTTGCTATTTCCAGGCCAGCCCCATGGACCAGATTTAAGCAGCCCACAGGCCAGTAGGCCTTGAGTTTCGCACCTCTGACTTAGATAATTCAGCATTTTGCATCTATTGCAGCAAACCAACATCCATAACCCACAGAGTTGGCCTCCTCCAGGTCCCGTCGGCCAAGCAATGCCGCCTGGCGGGCCCTAGGGGGAGAGCCTTCTCTGTGGCAGGCCCCGCGCTCTGGAACCAACTTCCCCCAGAGACCCGAACTATCCCCACTCTGCTGGCCTTCCGAAAAGCTGTCAAGACATGGCTTTTCCTGCAGGCTGGGGGTAGAGCTTAATCCACTCGAGCTCACCCCAAGTATGTACGGTTGTTGAATGAGTATTGGACGATTTTAAATTGTGCTTTTAATTTTTATATCTGTTTTTTAAATGTAATATTTATGAATTGGTATCTTGTATTTTCTCTGTTGTACGCCACCCTGAGTCCTTCGGGAGTTGGGCGGCATATAAGAACACCATAATAAATAAATAAATAAATAAGTAACCAGAATTTGGTGCTGTGCGAGAGACAGCCTGCGTTATTTGATGCTAACCAGAAGTTACTAGAGTCCTCATCTTAGAATCATTCGTCTTATGACTGTTCAAAATTACTATAGCACTAGAAAAAATGACTTACAACTAGTCCTCGCCTTTAGGACCACTGCAGGATCCCCAAGGTCTTATGATCATAATTGAGGCACTTGGCAACTAACATGTATTTATGGCAGCTGCAATGTCCTGGGTTATGTGACTGCCATTTGTAACCTTCCCAGCCAGCTTCCAATGAAAAGTCATTTGGGGAAGCACGAATCGCTTAACAAACCATTGCAAAAAGGTCATAAAAATCGAGTTCAACTCGATTAACAACTGCCTTGCTCAGCAATGGAAATGGCCAATTGTGGTCATAAGTTGAGGACTAGCTGTACATGAAATCTAAAGCCTAAGTGCATTAAGCAAGTGAAAATTTGCAGTTATCTCACATGAAGTAATTTTCTTCAACGGCTAAACGACTATACTTTATTTACTCACTTACTTTAAAAACGGCACATCGGACGTCAGCTGAAGTTGCATCAAAAGCAAGATCTTCAATCAAAGTTTTCAGAAGTTCAGCAAGCACTGCTGCCGGAATCATCTCCCAATATTTACATGTTATTTTACTAACTCCAAGTACTCCTGTTGAGCGGATTATGGGTTGAGGATCTTCTAAGAGAGCCTGTAAATACAATTCAAGTAAACAGCAACAATACTATGATATTCACTCTATTTTGCATTTAAGTTACTTGGCTCCGTGTCAACAAAACGCTGGAAACTATCAAGATTAACTTGAATTGGTTTCATCTTTTGGAATCTTTCCATTAGCAGAAGAAACAATAAGCAGGTGGGGGTGAGAATTAAGCTTCCATTTCTGCAGTTCTACAAATCTGATCTGGAAAATTCAGAGATTACCCCTTGAAGCAGATCTAAGGAACTGCTAGAGCAGTGGTTCGCAACCTGGGGGTCGAACGAACCTATCACAGGGGTCGGGAGACTTTGCCCGGATGCCGCCATTTGGGTTCATTTACCCTCTGCGCATGCGCAGAATGCTTTGCGCATGCGCAGAGGATAAAAGAACCCAAATGGCGGCAACGAGGCGAGGGTCGCGGCGGCAGGGTGGGTCACAATGGGGGCGCGGGGGCGGGGCACGGCTCGTGGCATTAGGAAGGTTGAGAACCATTGTGCTAGAGGCTACATGGAAAAGAGAAGAAGGAAAGTGCTTATAATTCTGGATGTTCTCCAACATTTTGACATACTGTACTAAAGTTTTGTAGCCTACCATACTTATAGAATATTTGAACTGCCATAGAATGAAATATACTTATATATCAGAACTAATAAACATTGGAAGTTTTTAAGAAGAGATTGGACAACCATTTGTCTCAAATAGTACAGGATTTCCTGCCTGAGCAGGGGGTTGGACTTGAAGACCTCCAAGGTCCCTTCCAACTCTTGTTATTCTGTTATACAGTAACTTACTGTGTCTTCACAATATCTCATAATTTGTACTTTATTTGTTACTAAGATGCTCATTAGAAATTTAGATTTTGAATCAAGAAGTTAAAGCTACTTCGTGAAGAATGAAATAGTATTCAGTATTCGTCTAATAAGTTTTGGGTGTAGTCCCCATGCTAAAAAATATAGCATTATTCATGTATATCACCCTACTTTTTCTTTGAAGCAAGCAGAATAAGAAAATCCAATTGACAATGAGGGGAGGGGAGGAGGGGAGAGGAGAGGAACTATCCAGATGATGAGAAACACAAAAATTAAATAAAACTGATCCAAAGTTCATAGGAAGAATTTAAAAAGTACTTACAAAAAGTTCATCAAACTGCCTCTGGATTTCTTTTTCCATATCATTTTTGTTAAAACTGGGATCCAGAATAGGGAATGCATCACCAAAAAGTAGTGCTGCATTTGAACGAATCTCAGAATTCCTGGCCTGATAAAATACATGTACAACAGCAGAATTTTGAATTAAATTTAGTCTAGCTTTTGAAAATTATCGGGAAGACAGTTTGAGAGAAATAAGTTACCTTCAAAGCTCTCCAAAGAATAGGTTGATAAAGTCTATAAAGAACTTCTTCGACTCCTTGGCGACATTTATTTTGTTTGTGGAAATAGCTCAGCATCTAATAAACAAAAAAAAATTAAAATGATTTAAGACAGTGATGGCGAACCTTTTCCTCCTTGGGTGCCGAAAGTGTCTGCGCACATACTGTCACACGTGCACAAGTGCCCACACCCATAATGCAATGCCCTCCCGCACGTCCCGCCTCCTGCACATGCATGTGTGACCCTCCCCCTTTTGGCCTCACATCCTAAAACAGTGGGGGGAGGGGAGAAAAAGCCTCCCATCTCCGAACAGCTGGGAGGGGGGAAGCCTCCTTTCCCAAACGGAGCTGGGAGGAGGAAAAGCCTCCTTTCCCCAAACTGAGCTGGGAGGGGGGAAAAGTCTTGCGTGCCCATATGGTGCTGGGGTGGAATCTCCAGAGATCTGGGAAGGCACGGGCGCAGAAAGTGAGGAAAAAGCATGTGCTGTCTGACCCGAAAATCAGCTGGCCGGCGGGAGGCACGGGCACATGCACAGTGGAGCTGAGCTGGTCAACGGCTCGCATGCCTGCAGAGAGCGCTCCATGTGCCACCTGTGGCACGCGTGCCATAGGTTCGCCATCACGGATTTAAGAGATTAGCTCCAGCCGATTTTATTCAGCTCCTTGCAAAATATGACCCACATGATACCTATATATGAAAATGTTCAATGTTCTGCAGCAAAATGGATCTCTAACATGTATATGGTATCTATTTGCTTTTCCTCTCAAGTAATATACATAAATGAAATACAGGTGTGTCAACCAGCAAGAGAATCTCACACAACTAAGTCTTGATAGCCAAGCAGCCTTTCCATCTGCTACATGACAGACTGTTCTAAATCAACGATCCTTTCAAAACTGATGTTGGGAAGGAACAAAGGTGATCTGAAAGAATGGCTTGAAATAACAAATGCCTCACCTCTCGCACTTTAGTGTGTAGGGGGGACTTCCGTGGAAGATGAACTGCATGATGCATGAAATCCTGAATGCAGCTATATTCAATTACCTGGAATAAGAATACACATCCTGCTTAATGTTCAAAAGTTGAAAAAAGCACTTTAAAGAAACAATCATATTATACTGACTTCCAACTTGCACTCACAATGCCCCTTACAAAGCCCCTTAACACTGGGTCAAGAAATCTTCAGGGAAGCGCCCCTCCCCCCTTTTTAAATCAATTTAACTATAGGTAGTCTTCGACTTACGACCATAATGGAGCCTCCCCATTACGGTCATAAGTCACAAGTCATAAAACAGATCAATAATTCGAACGACCCCATTTTACTATGTTTTTTGCAGCAGTCATTAAGCAAACGCTGTGTGAATATCACAGTCATTAAGGAAAACCCTTGTTTGCTATGGCATGGCATTGCTAAAAACCAGAAGTATCAGTTTTAGGCAACAGGTGTTGTAAAATGTGGTCACATGACTGTGGGGCATTGCAAATGGCCTTAAATGCTCGGGGGGGGGAACCATCAGAAATTTGGAACTGATTTCAGATAGGTTGTAACCTCAAGCAGTCACTAAGCGAACAGTCACAAGTCAAGGACTCCCTGTATGTCTTGAGCCTGTCTCTTCTGAAATACATTTCTTCTTCTTCTTCTTGTGCCATATCCGTCATCGGACGTTGGCGATCATGTTGGCTAATCTATTTTTGTTAATAGCCGCGTGAAAAAGTGCTGATGGATTTTGTCCAAACCAGTCCCTTAGATTTTTAAGCCATGATGTTCTTCTTCTGCTGGTGAAATATATTTACTAGGGACAATTTCATTTCTCTTCTATTTTAGGACATTTATTTTGTCTTTATGCCAAGATGTTGAAACCTCCTTTATTGAGTATCTCCTTTTTACTGAATTGTTTTAGAGTACTTCCCCATAGGGAACAATGGGTTCACTTTACGACCACAGAATTCACTTAACAGCCACCACAAAAATGTTGTAAAATTGGATCAGTCATATATTGACCAGCTTTATGATTGTCACGACTTACAATCGTAATGGTCAGGCTCCATTACTGCCATAACTCAAGCACTACCTGTAATCGTCTATCGAAAGGAAGCATTTATTCATCTACCATGCTACCCCAGAAGTCACTCGCCTCAACTTCAACTTATTTAGGTTTAATGCTTAAATCTAAGCATTAGATTAATGTGTCAGGCCTTGGGCATTGGATCTTCAGGCCTACCACATTTAGTGCTGTGGGAAACTGGGAGGAGGGGATTGTATGGAGCTGGGGAGATATATATAGTCATAATAACATTCCTTTCTCCAAGAGTCAAGGACATTCTGACCTGCACCTGGAGAGGTGTGCCTGGGAGGCATCTCCAGTTGGGACGGTGCCTTGATTGGACCATATGATGGACATGTGAGTGCTGGGACAGGGTCTTGGACTTTCTTTTGGGTGGGGAAAACCTGGAAGCTTTCTGGTTTTCCAAGATGTGCCAATATGACAACTCTAATAAAATGGAACTTTGAGGAACTTCAAGCCTCGGAGTCTTTTTTCATTGGGGGTGTTACTTGGAACCCTGACATAATGCTTAAATCTAAACCACAGTTAGTTCATTATACTGGGCTCAAAAAACATTTGGGGCTCTGAAGATGTGTCAGCAGTACCAAAATAGTTATCCAAGGATAGAGCTGTTTACAATTCAGGAGTTCATCTTTTTTATCAATGTTTTAAGGAACTACCTTGAAAGTTTTTTTAAAAAAAAATTGCTTTTCCCCTGGTAGAGGCTGGGCGTTCATCCCTATCAAATAGTAAAGAACCTAGAAAAATTTATTTGCTATTATCTGGCATGTAGATAATCCTCAGGTTAGGACTGGCAACTGTTTGAAATTACAACAGACCTCCTTGAAGGTACTTACAATCACTATACAAAAGAGACTTTGATTGCATGGTCAGCGCCATCATTTTAATCACCATCCTTCCAGATTCCCTGCGTCACACACCGGGGACAAGCCATCATTTGTTCTCATCAGTCCCCCTTTTAAAACTAACAGCTTCCAATTTTCCTAAAAGCTCTTTTGCAGAGAAAATAAAGTTCTGCAATATTCATATCCAGCATTTTTTTTATATCCAGGATGGAATTTAAGACTGATTTGGGAGCCTAGATTTCCAGCAAAGTTTCACTTCATGTAATGCTAAGCCAAATTTGTTTTAACCATGGTTTATTGAATAAGCCCCAAAAAGAACATATTAGAACATTTTGCCACTGTGACATACCTATAAAGCAGGTGTCAGGCCGAAGCCATTTTAGTTGGGGTCTTTGGCCTGCCACACTTTATAGTATTTTAATGTGCATTCTTTACTGTGGGAATTTGGGAGGGGGAATTGCATGAGGTATGTATGTATGTCTGTATGTAGCCATAACAAATTCTTTCTAGATAGTCAAAGTCGTCCTTTGTCGCACTCCTGCACCTGCACAGAAGGAGATGGCTGGATACTTGCCAGGGTAGCAGATGAAGATTGGTCAACGTGATGGACTTGGGGGTCTGGGGACAAGGGCTTGAACTTTCAACTGGGTGGAGAAACCCCGGGGACTTCAGATTCGGGTTTCTCTCAGATGTGCCAACATGGCTCTGCTAATAAATTGGAACTTTGAGGAACACTTTGCCTCGGACTGATTTAATTTTCGATGCTATTGGAACCCTGACAGCAGGCGTGTCAAACTCGATTTCATTGAGGGCCGCATCAGGGTTGTGTTTGACCGGGGGGGGGGGGCGTGGCTTAGATGGGTGTTACCAGCATGATGTCACTTGTATTGGGGGGTGCCTGAGTGCTCTGCCAGAAAAAATGGGCTCCAAGTGTCCGTTTTCGGCTGGGACAGCCTCCTGCAATCCACTGCCAGAAAAAATGGAGCTCGGGGGGGGGCCACTTGCGGCCCTCACAAGCTCCATTTTTGCTGGCAGAGGCACCGCGGGCCGGTCCTTTGCTATTTCCAGGGCAGCCCTGCGGGCCAGATCTAAGCACTCAGGGGCTGGATCCAGGCCCGAGGCCTTGAGTTTGACACCCCTGCTATAAAGGCATACATGGTAGGTAGTTCTCAACCAACCACAATTGGGAGAAGGATTTCTGTTGCTAAGCAACAGTGGTGGTTATTAAGTGAATCATGCTCAATTTTACAACTTTTTTGCTCTTGTAGTTTTATTTATTTATTTATTTATTTATTTATTTATTTATTTATTTATTTATTTATTTATTTATTTATTTATTTATTTATTTATTTATTTATTTATTTATTTATTAGTGAGACTTATATACCGCCTCAAAGTGCAAGCACTCTCTAAGCGGTTTACACCATTAAGCAATGTATATTTTATATTGCCCCCCAACAATCTGGGTCCTCATTTTACCTACCTCGGAAGGATGGAAGGCTGAGTCAACCCTGAGCCGGTGAGATTGTAACAGCTGAACTGCTGATCACAGTCAGCTAAAGTAGCCTGCAGTACTGCCTCTTAACTGCTGCGCCACCTCGGCTCTTACTTGTTAAGCGAATCCCTGCAGTTGTTATGTGAATCACATGGCCGTTAAGCGAATCCATGTATTGGCATTCCTTGTCGGAAGCCCCTGAGAAGATTGCAAATGGTGATCACATGACCTTGGGCACTGGAGCGATCAGAAACACTTGCTCAATTTTGATCACATGACCATGGAGGCAAAAACATGTATAACCGTTTCCTTATTTTCCTTAAATCCATTTTGTAATGATTATAATTATTCTGAAACATTATACCTCTAGTATTTCCCCTGAACTCTTCTTCCAGGCTCTGAAGTAAACCTCAGCCACATGGTTCATCAGGGACCTGGGTCAGTAAAATAAAAGACACAGTACAGTGAAGACACTGATTTAGATTCAGAAGGCATCCAGGCCTTTTCCAATTTCTCTCCCTAAGTTAAAATTCTAGTTCAGCACTTTTGAGATCTGGTAGAATATAAAACAGTTTGGCTTAAGCCTCAGTAGTTGTTGTTGTTGTTTTTTGTTATATTCACTATGGCCTCTAAAACTAAAAATGCTATAAGTGCTCTGTTCAAGTCTGTTCAACATCTCACTCTGCATCTTCTAATAATACATTTATTTTCTAGTATTTGTGAACACATGCTTCTAAGATTTTAGCTCTTCTTCCTACTAATCAGGGTTGAGATAAACCCTAGAAAAATTTCGCAAAGCTCCTAAAGAAACAGCTACGTGTAAAGAAGCATCTGTCTTCTTCATACATTCGCCATTTTAAGTACCCAAACAGGTAGAGCAAATCTCTGTGCAGATGGAACACAAAGCATTTTTCTGCAAGTTATTAGTGTGAGGGTGGAGGTCCGTTCTACAAGCTTGTGGGTTGGTTTCCCAATGTCTCGTTACCCAGCTAGGTCACATCTGCAGCAGTTTAGGGGATGTCAGTTTTCTTGTTGTTAAGGGCTTCAGGTGTGGGTGTGTCAAGTGAGGGTCTTGTGATGGGTCAGCTGTGAGTCTTCAGTGAGTCTTGTGATAAGGACATCAGGTCAGGTCATTGGGAGATGAACTGTTTGTGGGTGGGAGTTGGTGGGAGTTGGTGCTGTCTCTGGTTGGCTGTGTGGTTGATTTGGATTCTGAGGAGTTCGTAGGTTGGTTGTAGGTCAATGTGTCTGTTGATGGAATTGCTTGTGGAGTGCCAGGTTTCAATGACCTCACGAGCGTGGTGGGGGGGTAGCATGGTCAATTATTTTTGTGTTGCTCCAATCGAAGACCCACACTTAATACACCCAGAAAAACACTGACACAGTGGTGAACTCGTTTTTACTACCGTTCTGTGGGCGTGGCTTGGTAGGTGAGGTGTGGCTTGCTGGGCGTGGCAGGGGAAGGATACTGCAAAGTCTCAATTCCCACCCCACTCCAGGGAAAGAATATTGCAAAATGCCCATTCCCACCCCTCTGGGGCCAGCCAGAGGTGGTGTTTGCCGGTTCTCTGAACTACTCAAAATTTCCTCTACCAGTTCTCCAGAACCTGTCAGAACCTGCTGGATTTCACCCCTGCACTGACATCGACATCCCCTAAACTCTGCTGAAGATGTTACCTAGCCTGATAACGAAACATTCGGAAACAAATCCACAAGTTCGGAGAAAGAACCTTCACCCTCATCCTAAACCTGAGCTACAGATATTTGCCACTATTGCAAAGTTATTAGTGTTTCAAATTGGTAAGCAAAGACGGGCAACATGGCAAATTATACAGGTTGCAGGACTTGCCCATGGCTGACACACCAGAATTTGGGAAACCCCCAACTCACCTTCTTGGTAGAAGAGAAACTTACCTAGGAAAACACAGGAGTTGATTTTTAATAGTCCCATGTATCAGCTTAATGAAATTTACATTCCATGTAAAAAGAAAGCTCAAGAATCTCCTCCCCTGGAAAAATAGCCAGACAATATCACTTAAGTAGATAAGAACTCTTTTAAACTCAGCACAGGTGGTCCTCGACTTACAACCATTTGTTTAAGTGGCCAAAGTTACAACTGAAAAAAGTGACTTATCACCATTTTTCACACTTATGACCACTGAAGCATCCCCATGGTCATGTGACCAAAATTCAGGTGTTTGGCAACTGGCACACATTTATGACAATTGCACTGTCCTGGGGCCATGTGATCACTATTTTTAATCTTTCCAACTGATTTCCAACAAGCAAAGTCAATGGGGAAGCCAAATTCAATTAACGTCCACATGATTCACTTAACAACTGCAGTAATTCGTTTAACAACTGTGTCACAAAAAAATTATAAAATGAGGCACAACTCTTATCAATTGCCTTGCTTAGCGACGGAAATTTTGGGTTCAATTGTGATCATAGGTCAAGGACTACCTCCTACACCAGTGATGGCGAACCTTTTTTTTGCTCTGGTGCCAAGAGTGTGTGCGCGTGCGATAGAGTGTGTGTGTGTGCCCATATCCCCTGCGCATGCGCACAACACCCGCGCTGCCCCCCACGCATGCACACACACCCCCCACGCTGCTCCTCCACGCATGCGTACAGGCCTCACTGAAACCTACGGACTTCCAGTAGGCCCATTGGGCCGTTTTTCGCCGTCCTCAGGGTTCAAGAGGCTTTCCTGAAGCCTGGGGAGAGCGAAAACGGCTGAAAAGAAGGCCAGAAATCACCTGGCCAGCGCACGCATGCGCATTGGAGCTGACATAGAGCAACACCTCACATGCCCTCAGATATGGCTCCACGTGCCACCTGTGGCACGCGTGCCATAGGTTCGCCATCACTGTCCTACACTGTAGTATTCATACTGCTTCTGTTTACCTAAGGGTAGAATCTTATATATTAAGGAAGGGGGGATATGGCCTATTGTTATTGGACTTCATTCTTCAGTGAATGTTATTAATAGAAGTATCCTTAATTTACAACCAGTTGTTTGACAACTATTTGAATTTATGATGGATTTCTCCCAGGCTACTTATGAGCCAAGTTTGAAGTTCCAATGGCTGGGGAAATGAGTTAGACTTAGATTAACTTTATTGTCACTTTGAATGTACACTAATCGGCATATATTAAAATGAAATTTTGTTGCATACAGCTCTCAAAGGGTCACCACCTCCAATATAACTCCATAAACATGACAAAATAAATGAATACAACATTTATGGATATACCTACATATATTATGACATGGAGAAACAACAGTCTAGTTTGGAGGTATATGTGTACATGGTGAGAAAATCGAATCTTGCGAGTTTGCCAGACGGATGGCATAGGGAACAAAGCTGTTACAGAATCTGGAAGTCCTGCTAGAAATACTTTGAAACCTCCTCCCAGTGGGGAGCAACAGAAACAGACCATGAAGTGGGTGTGTGGAGTCTCTAACAATGCTTTGAGCTCTAAGCACATATCACTTATAAGAAGTATCCTGAATGACAGGAAGTGAGCTTCCTATAATCTTCTCGGTTATCCTTACCACTCTCTGTAGGGACTTTCTATCTGAGGCACTGCAGCCACCAAACCAAACAAGATGCAGTTTGTTAAAACGTTTTCAATTGTGCCTCTGTAAAACATGGCCAGGATAGAAGGAGAAACATGTGTTCTTCTCATCCGACGCAGGAATGCAGACGCTGGTTTGTCTGTGGTCATATGATTGCTTTTGGGGTACTTTGGAACCAGACCGCAATTATGTTTACAGCATCCTGCAGTCACATGACCATGATCTTATAACTTTTTTTGGGTGGAAACAAGTGTTCACTTCCAGTTTCAAGCAAAAAATATCCATTGTAGACAATAGGTTCACTTAACGACCTTAGCGTTCACTTAAAAACTGCCACATTTGCTTAACTGCCAAAAATAGGTTGTAAAATCGAGCATAGCCATGTGATGACCTGTTTAACAATCAGCACAATCTGGAGCCAATTATGGTCATAAGCCAAGGACTACCTGTAGGATTACATTGTACAATATGCTCCAGAAAGTTTTTAAATATGCTCACAACGAACTGCATAATTAAAGAAGTTTCTAAAGAACATTAAGCAAACAAAACGTAAAATCTAACTCTAACCCAAAAAGTTATCTTAGTCTTTTTTTCAAGAAGGCAGGGAACCGTATCTTCCATTATTCAGGTTTTTTATAACATATTTAAATTACAATAAGTCTCACTCCTTCTTTAAAGTTTCTTTTCCATATATATCTGCACTGCAGGTATTTAATTTATTTAATAAATTTATAAGGCCACCCATTTTGATTACAGTACTCTTAGCAATTATAGCAAAATAAAAACAATAATAATGCAGCCAATAATTAAAAATATAAACCACACAGCATAAAATATCAGCCAATTTTACCCAATGAGTTCACTATTATGGTGCACATATAAGAAGTCCACGCGCATTAAAAAAAAATAGAGATTCATACCTCTTCTTTTTTAAAGTAGGCTTGGCTCATAAAGCACCGAAGTAACAAATCTTTAATTTCATTACTCTTTTCTGAGTCATAATCAAAATACAGCAGAACTGGGTGAAGATGACATAGGCTGGTTATATCTGTGCCCTAAAGGAGATGAGTAAGATTATTTAATGTCACTGATGAGGCAAGAGACATAAATCTGCAGAAAGTACGAGGAGGAGGAATGCCAAGTATTGTGATCACCAGTGATACGCACGACATTCACGCATAAGCTTGGAGCATCATCTGGTTGGGGGCTGACCCCATGGATGGTTCCCATGAGTTGATACTGAACAGCTTATTTATTTATTTATTTTATTTTGTGAGATTTATATACCGCCTCACAGTGCAAGCACTCTCTAAGCGGTTTACACCAGTAAGCAATGTATATTTATATTGCCCCCAACAATCTGGGTCCTCATTTTACCTACCTCGGAAGGATGGAAGGCTGAGTCAACCTTGAGCCGGTGAGATTTGAACCGCTGACCTGCGGATCAGTGTCAGCTAAAGTGGCCTGCAGTACCTGCCTCTAACCGCTGCACCACCTCGGCTCAGCTTCTTGCTGGGACCGCAAATTTTGGAGCCTAGATGTTTTGTGACACTACCCTGGCATATAATTCAACCCAAGAGAGATACCATTTATTACCTACGCATCCATTCCTGCCAATGTTTCTAAAAGCATCTGACTTCTCTTAGGTTTATCCAGAGGAAATAAATTAATCCCCTGTAAATGATTTGTGGTGTACATTAAAATACAAAAGTGGCACTTAGAGGTCTATCTCAAACATATACATATAAATTTAGACACTGAACACATATTGCTTACCACAACAATTTTCTTCCCCAGACTCTTCTTCAGAAGCATCAAAAAAGTAATTTTCCCAAATTGTTCTTTTCCTTCTAATCCCTTCTCCCACCAGCATTTTGAAAGGCACTGAATGGCTCCCGACAGAGATTTTTCAGAATCCGGTAGTACAGAAAGAATGCCTGTAACACAGTTATTTAATGGAAATGCAATGGATTTTGGGGTAACAAAAAGAATGTAATCTTCATATGCCTCTAAAGTTTTCCTGTGGCTCTTAGGAATCAAGTATCTTTATGATAGTCAAAGGCCAGTTCATGATAAATCTCGATACGGGTAGTCCTTGTTTTGCAATTATTTAAAGTTGTGACAGCAATGGAACGGGTGTTTTACAGTGAAGCAACCCTGGCCATTGTAAGTCATTACTTTTCACCCTCACATGACTGCAATTTACAATGATTCTTGCCAGTTTGCTGCATGCTTTGGGGGGGGGACCCAGAGGTGGGATCCTGCCTCTGATTGCCGGTGCGGTTAATCGCTGAGTTCGGCGCAGAGCCGAAGACGCTGCTCCCATTCGCGGAACGGGAGCTTTCCCCGGGCACTTTCCCCGCCCGCATGGATGCCGCCAATTGCGTTCTTTTGCCCTCTGCGCATGCCCAAAGCGTTCCGCATGCGCAGAAGGCAAAAGAACGCAATTGGCGGCATCCATGCGGGCGGGGAAAGCTCCCAGGGAAAGCTCCCGTTCCGCGAACGGGAGCAGCGTCTTCGGCTCTGCACCGAACTCAGCGATTAACCGCACTGGCAATCAGAGGCAGGAACCCACCTCTGGGGGAACCCATCCATTCAAATGAATGGGTTTACTTAACAACTGCAGTGTTTGTTTAAATGACTGCCACTCCCCTCCCAAAAAAGATTACTTCCAGTCACGTGGATGCAATGACTTATCAAGACAGCAACTTATGGTCATAATTCCAGGTTCAACTGTGATCATATGTCCATGAAAGAAAGAGAATATGTATTTGTGTGTGTTTATCTGTATGTGTGAAAGTAAAAACAAATTGTACAATTAATTGAGCTTAATTGATCAATCAGGACTGCATTTTGCATATGATATAGCAGAATTGAGATATGTTTAGAGTCATTAACATCTGAGACATCACTATGCCTATTGTAAAAAAAACGCTTTTAGAACGTTATTTTAGTGTTAGAATTAATATGCCTATATTTACATATTCCTTAAGGAATAGCATGGTTCATCATGCAACATTAATGCAGTTCTGGATAGATTGGTGTCCAACCAAATCTCCTTGATTCTGAAAAATTAACCATAATGTTTTCCCAATCTGAAACTCATTCAATCAAAGGAACATTAAGCTTGGAAAGCAGGCCCCTACTCAAAAGATTCAAGTGATAAACACATCAGCAGATTCAGTATTTACATCAACATTTCAGATTATTACTTGCTATTATGAGAATCTTCAAAACAACAAGAGCTAAGCATTTATGAAGAATATACAATCATTCTAAATTGCACCACTGAAGCACAACCTCAATAAATTAAAAGTAGTTTAAGAAAATACGCAATTCCATGGGGAAAAACCACAAGCATCAGTCCAGGACTACTGCCAGAGGCATAGTTATATTCATCATACCCACAATACATACCATTTAATATCACAGCACATTCTAAAAGATCTTTGATGTCAATATTTTCATCTAATGTAGGAATGGATGCAGTAACTATGGTTGCCACACCTTGAATCACAGCTGTAGTTTGCTTCTGCAAATTCAGAGACAATTAAAAAGAGAGCTATAGACTTTAAAAAGATACAAGAGCATATTTTTAAAAAGAGAAGCAGCTCAGAAGATCTAACGAACACATTTTTGCAAAATATGTAGCAAATAAGGTTTTGAAAGAATTCTTGGCTTGGTGTTATTTGGATATAAATTCATTTGTGTTAAAAAATACCTAGGTGTGTCCTCTATAGTCAATAAATATTCAATAAAGTATATTCAGGTCCGAATTATCTTTGTGGTTTTATAATTCCTCTGTTTTTATGAAGGGTGTGTGTGTGTGAGCTTGAATATTGCTTCAAATCCCACTGGAGTTGGGTAGCTATAATAAATTTAAATAAATGAATATAAATATAAATTAAATACCTCTAGGAAGAAAATCAAGGGAATGCCTAATTTAAATGGGCAATAATTAGCTAAAATCACTGTTCCAATCCGAAGTAAGTCAGTACAGTCATATTATAGGGGGGGGGGGGAATTTAGGCAATATCTAAAACCCAGAACATGGCCCAGTATTTTTTTTAAATTTTTAGGTTTTTTTTATCCCACCTTACCGTATTTTTCGGAGTATAAGATGCACTGGAGTATAAGACGCACCTTAGTTTTGGGGGAGGAAAATAGGGGGAAAAAATCTGCCTACTAGGTATTCATCTGGCTAGCATCCTTAGTCTGGTCAGTTTCAGCACATTATTTTATCCCCTGGTTAGGACTTTAAAAAACCTTCTTCGGAGAGAGTAACAATGAAAAAGCCTGCAAGCCAGTAAGAGCTGGGATAGCACCTGGTTAGGGCTAGGAAAAAACTTATATCAGAGCAAGTAGAGCAATGAAAAAAACCCTGCAAAGACTTAGGGCTGGAAAAACATTCTTCGGAGAGAGTAACAATGAAAAAGCCTGCAAGCCAGTAAAACCTGGGAAGATAGATAGCACCTGGTTAGGGCTGGAAAAAAAGCTACATTCGAAATATAAGACGCACCCAAATTTTCAGCCACTTTTAGGGAGGAAAAAGGTGCGTCTTATACTACGAAAAATACAGTAATTGCTTTATAATGTGAAAGCACATAACCCTCCTTCCTTCTCCTATTTTCCCCCACAACAATAATCCTGTGAGGAGGATTGGGCCAAGAGAGAGACTGATCTAAAGTCACCCAACTAAGTTTCACACCTAAGGCAGGATTAGAATTCAGAGTCTGCTGGTTTCTAGGCTAGTACCTTCACCACTACACCAAACTAATCCTCTCTAAGTATGCTACTTTTAAAAAGACACCTTCACCCAAATGTATAGTAATTAGTATATTCAGGACAATTACCTGTGTTGCATTTTTTTCAGTTTCCATGCTGTTATCCTTCACTCTTTGCCATTCTTCTATGGGATTATCTAGCAAAACTTTTGTTAACAAGTCCTTTAATCTATTCCACAATGTTTCCTTTTGCTTTCTTGATAGCTCTTGAACCAGTTCATGTAGATCAAAGGGATCTGACACATCGTTCTAAAAATATAGGCCAAGAAATAGCACATTACTCAATAGATTATTTCATACAACACATCACTATATTGTAAAATCAAGTTTGGGCTTTAAAAAGCCACCAAATTTTTTAAAAAATTTTTAAAAATAGAAATTCAACTCTTATTTTTTTTTAAAAAAAACTTAATTTTGAAGATTTAAAATTATATCCCTACAATTACACATGTCCACTTGGATGATCTCTCTTACAGATAGTCTTTGACACAATCGGGACCAGAATTTCCATTGTTAGGCAAGGGGATTGCTAAGTGAATTGCACCTAATTTTGTAATCTTGGCATGGTTGTTAAGCAAATCACTGCAGTTGTTAAGTGAATCCAGTTCCCCCCACTTTGCTTGTTAGATGCTGGCTGGGAAGATTACAAATGCCGATCACATGACCCCAGGGAACAGTAATAAATACCTGTCTGTTTCCAACCATCCAAATTTTGATCAAATAAAAAAGGGGACACTGCAGTGGTTATAAATGTAAGGACCAGTTATAAGTCTCTTTTTCACTGCTCTTGTAAGTTTGAGTGATTGCTAGACAGCATCACCAACAGATGGATTCGTAATTCTCTGACCAACCACACTCAACGTGCACTCCTTAAGGGAACTGCATCTACATGGAGTGAAGTATGCAGTGGGGTATCCCAAGCCTCTGTCTTAGGACTAGTACTCTTCAATATTTTCATCAATGATTTAGACCAGAGGATAGAAGGGGAACTCATCAAATTTGCAGACAACACCAAGCTGGCGGGAATAGCCAACACTCCAGAAGATAGGCTTAAGATACAGAAAGATCTTTGTATATACAGTATGTGTATATATATATATGTATATGTATATGTATATGTATATGTATATGTATATATGTATGTGTGTGTGTGTGTGTGTGTGTGTGTGTGTTTTGTATTTTTACACATCTCATGTCGTGAATGGTTTGTTTTCTGAGTTTCATACATATCAATACAAATAATCATAACAATATTATTCTTAATTACAATTCATTTTTATTTCTGATTTTAACACATCTATTATCATCTTTCAATTGTTCTTTCTCATAATTCTATCACACTTCCTATCATTTTAATATCCATTTTTACTCTTTTCCCCCTCATATTTCTGTCTCTATTTTAACTTTTTTTCCCCTTCTCCTATCATTCTAATAATCAAAGACATGATCTTTCCTTTTTTCATTATTCAATTTTTCCCTATATCAATCATGATCTATTTCTCTAGCGTTTCATTATTGCTCACAATTTTTGAATATAATATTCTCTCCAATTCTTCATTTCTTGTACTCGATTAATACAAATTCATTTTTTAATTCTATATACAATTCTAGTAATAATATAAATTCCTTTACTACCTTAACAAATATTCAAAAGTAATTTTTATCTCTTACACCACTTACAATTGTTCAACTTACACAATTCTAATATTCATACACATTGTTAAAAGCTTTCATAAAATATTTTGCTTAGTACTCCTTCTCTTTTCATTCCCCTTTATCCCACATCTTTCACCCTCATCCAAATTTTTAATTTTCTCTCTTTTTTTTTAGGTTGTCTCCCATATATTTCTTTTAGATCATTTATTTCATCTGCTTTTCAGTCTGTATTTTGACTATAATCTCTAACTTTCTTTCCCCTTGTCTTTTTTCCCCAACTATCTTCCAAGATACAAAAATATATTGACAGACTTGAACATTGGGCCGATCTAACAAAATGAAATTCAGTGGCGACAAAAGTGAAGTCCTACATTTAGGCAAGAAAAATCAAATACACAGATATAGAATAGGTGTCAGCTACGGATTCAAACATTCAGAGCTGGTTTAATGTCAGCGTTCTAAGTAATGCACCCACTGAAATCAGAATTCTGAGGCAGGTAGAGTCCTCAAAGGACATGTTTATTGGATACATTATATCGGCACAGCCAGTGAAAACCAACTCTGAAAGTTCCCACGGTTTTCACCTAATTAAAAGAATGAAACTTTCCCCCCTCCCTAATGTCATCAGTCACATTATCCAATGAATGTAGATGGCAGGCTCCTCCTCCTTCACCAGCCACCTGTTACGATGACCTTGGTCTCCACAGGAAAACTTTTGACTGTAAGCTGGGCTACCTACTTCCCCCCTCTCTCAGGCTTCATGGCAACTGTAAGGCAGCGCAAGATGGCTTCAGCCAGGTTCGTTTCAGAGTTGACAGTACCTGGTACCTGGCTCAATAGTAGTAACTGCAAGAGAGACAATCACTTAAATCTGAGCCAGCACTGTACCGCAGCTGCCAAAAAAGCCAACATAGTCCTAGGCTGAATTAACAATAGGGATAAAATCAAGATTACTTGAACCATTAATACCACTTAATAATGCTTTGGTAAGTTTTCGTCACCACAATATAAAAGATGTTGAGACTCTAAAAAGAGTGCAGAGAAGAGCAACAAAGATGATTAGGGGACTGGAGGCTAAAACATACAGGTTGCAAGAATTGGGTATGTCTAGTTTAATGAAAGAACCAGGGTGAACATGATAGTAGTGTTCCAATATCTAAGAAGCTGCCACAAAGAAGAGGGGGTCAACTTATTCTCCAAAGCACTTGAGGGCAGGGCAAGCAATGGATGGAAACTAATCGAGACAAACAAGCTAGAATTAAGGAGAAATTTCCTGACAGTTACAACAATTAATCAGTGGAATGACTTGCCTCTAGAAGTTGTGGGTGTTCCAACCCTGAAGGTTTTTAAGAAGAGATTGGACAACCATTTGTGTGAAATGGTATAGAGCAGTGGTGGCGAACCTTTTTAGGTTTGCGTGCCAAAAAGGGGGGGGTGCGCGCGCTAGCGCGCGCTCGCATACCCACACCCATTCCCTCCCCCCACGCATGCGCACAACACCACCCCATGCTGCCCCCTGCGCATGCGCACACACACACACACACACACATGCGCAAAGGCCTTACTGGAGCCTGGGACGACGAAACGGGCAAACCGGAAGTGCGGAAAAACGCACTTCCGGTTTGCCGGTGAGCTGTTTTTTGCACTCCGGAGGGTTCAGGGAAGCTCCCTGAAGCCCCGGAATGCAAAAAACTACAAAACGGACAAACCGGAAGTGCGGAAAAATGCACTTTCGGTTTGTCCGTTTTGTAGTTTTTTGCATTCCGGAGCTTCAGGGAGCTTCCCTGAACCCTCTGGAGTGCAAAAAACAGCTCACCGGCAAACCGGAACTGCTTTTTTCCGCACTTCCGGTTTGCCGGTGGGCAATGCTTGCGTGCTGTCTGCTATGGCTCCGTGTGCCACCTGTGGCACGCGTGCCATAGGTTCGCCACCACGGGTATAGAGTCTCCTGCTTGAGCAGAGGGTTGGATTAAAGGCCTCCAAGGTCCCTTCCAACTCTATTATTCTGAGGACCTCCTGCATAAGATGGAAAGCTGGACAACGAAAAACCTGGGTCTTAAGCAAAGCAATACTACAAAAGACCAAAAGAAATATAACTATCTTCTGAAGTTATCACTTTGTATATCAATACTATCTGGATGAATATGATTAATGATAAAATAAAATGCTAACAAAAAGAAGACTGAACAGAAATGTTCCTTTTTGAAGAAAAGTACAGTATCTAAAAGAATTTCATTTCAGGAAATCATCACATATGCCAAAAAGCACTCTAGTTACTTCATTACCAGCTTTCTTTTCTAAAATTCTAAAATCACTTTGACCAATTTTGTTTGGTTGATATTTTTTTCTATTGAATGTAAGCCCACCAGCAACTTAAATCTAAATATACACTCACATCAAGAAATTGTCCTTTCTTTTCTTTTTATTGTATTTTGTTATAATACAATAAGAATTATGGAGTCCTCAAGATGGAGGACTGGTAGGATATTTGCTTTCCCCCGCTCAGCCTCTGAGTTTTATTTTGTTTATTATTGTGGTTTTTAATTGTTTTCAGTTTTTATCAGCGATGTTTGTAGGGGAGTTTTAAGGCAAAATCGTATATCAGCTAAATTTCCAACTTCCTCCCGGCAACTCCCACTTTATTCTGGCAACAAGCCCGGTCTTGCAATTCCTTTGATATCTTTGTTTGTTAGGCCTAATTGCCTGGCCCAGCGTCCTGCTTTATTACATATACTGCTTGCGAACAACTCAGCAAATGTTCCCTACAAGCTGTTTTAACTGCTGACTGCTTTGATGTATATGGACTAATCTTTGTTGAAGCATTATCCACATAACTTGTTTTTAACCGGGGACTTTATAAGCCAGGGACTATCCTAATTTACTATCAGAACGTAAACCAAAGTGATCCGGCCAAGATTGAGGAGCCTTTTCCCAGCCTGCTCATCATCATCTGCCAAGAACAGATCTTCCTGGGCATCTTCCTTGTGTGCTTTGTTCAGGCAATTGGTGGCCAGTGCTGTTGGGGAAGAGGAAGAAAAAAGCCAAGGAACTTCATTTCTCTTAAGTCTTAAAGTTGCCAAGTTTGAAGACCTCTCATCTAAAGAAGACTATACTGGCTGGAGAGACACTCCTGGAGATATTTTGAGCGGACGGATTGGACACTGACTGTGGGGAGGCTGTGTGAACTACTGTGAATCTGGCCTTCATCCGGGAGCGAGAGCGGGCTCTATTGGACCCTCAATTGTTGATTTCTGAGGCTCCCATCGCCATTGCTGTGAGGGTGGAGACGTGTTCCGGGCACCAGCACCATTCTTTGATGCCCGAGGAAACACAGAAAGTTCGCGAGAAGCGTCACCATTACTGCCTGCTTCGTCAGCTTGTGGACAGTTCTGGTAGGTGCTTGACTTTGGATTAACAACGCGGAACTGCCTCCGTCCCGTCAGCTAAACAATGCTGGTTGGCGGGCCCTAGGGGGAGGGCCTTCTCTGTGGGGGGGGGCCATGCTCTGGAACCAACTTCCCCCAGAGACCCGAACCATCCCCACCCTGCTGGCCTTCCGAAAAGCCGTCAAGACATGGCTCTTCCTGCAGGCAGGGGGTGAGCCTAGTTCCACCTGAGCTCTCGCCCGGTATGGCTGATAATGAACATTTTAAATCTTTTTGTCATTTTTAATTGTTGTTTTTAACTGTTGTTTATTATTAGTGTTCTTGTATAATTTGCTGTACGCCGCCCTGAGTCCCTCGGGAGTAGGGCGGCATAGAAGAACCAATGATAAATAAATAAATAAATAAATAAACAAACAAACAAACAAACAAACAAACAAATAATGAACCTCAATAAAACACATGGGGGGGGGAGAAATGATTCCCCAATGGCTATTTTATTACCAATAAATTGTCTATTTGCCAAATCATTTATTTTTCAAGTATGTTTTTATAGGGTGGTTCCTTTGGTCCTCACATTTAAGGGTGAGCTGAAAAAAAGGCTAGCTTAAATAGAAATAAGATTCAAGAGCAATGAATTACAAACTCACACAAACTCTTAAAACTCCAGAGAAGTTCGACAAAACAGAGCATTGGGAAAGACTTTTCAGTCCTTACTCTAGTGCAGTGATGGCGAACCTATGGCACGGGTGCCACAGGTGGCACGCGGAGCCATATCTGCCGGCACGCGAGCTGTTACCCTAGCTCAGCTCCAGTGCGCATGTGCGTGCCCGCCAGCTGATTTTTGGCTTGCGCGGAGGCTCTGGGGGGGGCGATTTCGGCCTCCGGAGGGCCTCCGGGGTGGTGGGGGGAGCGTTTTCGCCCTCCCCAAGCTCCAAGAAAGCCTCTGGAGCCTGGGGAGGGCAAAAAAATGGAAGTTGGGAAACAGGGGAGTGGGGGGGCGCGCACGCATCCGCAGGGGGGTGGGGGGCTTTGAATTATGGGTATGGGCACGCACGTGTGTGCGATAGCGCGCGCACGCACTATTTCGGCACCCGAGGAAAATAAGGTTCGCCATCACTGCTCTAGTGTAACATGTAGGAAGAAAAGTTCTGAAGGGAGAAGGAAAATGATGAAGGATAGGGACAGAAAAGGCTAAAAGAATGCCACCTGAAGTGCCAATAAGATATGGTCAAAATAGTCAAGATGTTGCCACAATGGTGTGATCAAAGAAAGCTCCACCTGTTGTTGTTTTTTACATGGGTAAAGAAGGTTGACTTTCTCCTCCCCTCCAATTCTGGACACAAAAAGTTTGGCCATATTTACTTACATGAAGTTGGATGAAATGCAAAAACTCTTCAATGGAATCCTTACATACAGCCTTTAGGAAAGCCTCACGTTTTTTCATGGTATACTATTTGTAGTTCACAATCTCTGGAGGGGGGGGGATATTGGGACAAACAATAACACAATTAAATGAATTGCAATTCAGCCAAATTTCTAATTTTACAGGACAAAAAGTTTGCTACCAGATCAAGATTTCAGTTCTAAGGTTGTGAAAATACACCTCAAAATGAATTAAAATAATTTTGGAGTTTTAAATTTAGTAAACAACCAAGTGGTCAGACTTCAGACAAATGCATTTTAATTTCCAGAATTCCTAACAATCCCTGGGAATTTTCCGCAAGTATCTCAAAGTCTGTTTATGTCATTAGGCCTGGGCATCCCCAGGAATTGGTGAGTTGCCAAGAAATCTGTTACTTGCCCTCTCCTTCCCTTTTAATCATAATACTGATTTTTTAATTTAACGTTTTATTGTATGCATCCCAGAGCTGCATTTTGAAATGGGCAGCTGTATAAATGTGATGAATGGAGTCCTTTGTTCTCTCCGAGCTTGGTTGTTTCTTGCAGACCTTTCATTATTCAACCAGATTTCATCCTCATCATCATCATTACCATCATCAATGTTGGAAGATGGAATTCATATATCAGGAAGAAGCCAAGGTTAAGAATGGCTCTACCAAAAGATAAAAATAAACTCATAGTATTGGCTCCACCCAAGACAGACACTAGTTTTCAAAAATAAAAACACCAACAACTGTGTGTCTAGCAATTACCATATGCTGAGCAAAGAATGAAGCAGCTTCTTGGAATTGCACTTCAAAATTTTGCAAGTTTTGAAGATAATGGGATCTGGGGTTCTATATAGACAGAATCATCTGCCATGGAGAGGTATAGCTGATCCAGTTGATCACTATCTGACAGAAACCTCTTCCTGATGTGATTTGAGACAGTGTCACCAGTCAGCCTATAGACAAACTCCAAGGAGAAGAAACAATAAAAGATGATCAGGGAACAGATATCATTTACATTGTAGAAATAATGTTGAAAGACATAACACTGATTTTTGAGAAATCATATGTAGACCGAAAGATTTGTTTAGGAAGGAGGCAAGAAACTTTCAATTTGCTCACTACTACACCCAAGGATAACTGTATTGGTGACCCTCAAGTTTCCCAAAATATGTATATATATTTTAAGCATGCTAGATTAAAAATGAGCTCAGGACCAGTTCACCTCAGAAAGTTCCTCTAATTATGGCTTGCAACCTTCCTAACCAATTTTCTGTGCTGCCTTTGAGGTAGCTAGTAGGTCAAACTTTATTTTGGTAAAGAGCGTCTAGAACAAAACAATTAATACATTGTTTAAAAGTAAAAGTTGATCAAATATAAAACACAAGCTAAAAGAATAATAATGCATTTTATAATTTTTACATTTCAGAAAAAATATACATTCCAGTCCTGCTTATTTTTTTATAAGAAAAACATTTATTCTCTAAATTCCTTCTATGATAAATAATTAAACTTCACTTCTCATTGATGGTATTTCTATACCAACCCTCTACATCATAATCTGAAAATGAATGTAAAAGGTATATACCAGCAAAGCAAAATAAAAACAGCATGGTAGAGATACATTCATAATCCAACCATCAAACTTTAAAAGCCAGAAAAATCCATAATATGTTGAAAGTTTGAAAAAAAACCTATCAATGTCTGGGAGAACTACTCTAAAGGCTTTCTCTTGTAGCAAATTTATCCATTATAGTTTAATATCCACAAATTATCCAGGCAGTTCTGATCGTTGCAAATGTTCTTAATATTATGGTTGTTTGCACTTAGCCAAATGTTTAAACTGATGGGGTATTTTTGTCTGCCTATCAAGTATTATTATACTTTTAATCCCACGTTTGTATTATTGAAAAGTTATCAATCTCCATCCCAACTGCCAGAAAACCAAGCCAAATATTCCTTTTCATGGATAATCATTAGAATACAGAGATGCCCAGCCTTTTATTATACTGTACTCCATAGAGCCAGAGAAGGGCTATACCCAAGTCTGCACATACCCAAGTACATGATTTCCTACCTAGGTCAGAAACACAAATACACATGGACTCGTGTTGGAATCACACTAGGGAGGTTAAATTCACATCCCAGGCAACACGAAACTCTTCTCCCTCTCCTCCTCTCCTCATGGATTATGTCAATACCTATAATCCGAGACCATCAGGACTGCCGGAGTACTAAACATAAGCACACTCACCCGCTTTTCTGATACGCGTTGCTGCAGGTTCTTGTGGCCTAGTAACTTGAACGCCTTTTATTTACAGGCTCTCGAATACAGGATTCGCGACGTGGAGACGCTCCCTACCCCAGCCACCTCCGGCGTCCGTTCAAACTTACGGTATTTTCCACGAACAGAGGCTGCCTGGCTCACTTTTCCGCTTCTCCCGCATTTACAGTCATCTATTCGATTTGGCGCTTCCGCTACCAGATTCAAATTCTCCCGCTGCCGACACTGCTAAGTGACTCTCACTGAGCATGCGCGCACAACTTGGCTCACGACTGCCCTGCAAGGGAGGAGAAAGAGGAGGAATAAGCGGAGGCTTGCTGCGCGCGCGCACTTGGGTATTTAGATTTGTTTGTTAGTTTCTTTGTTTGTTTGTTTGCTTGCTTGCCTGCCTGCCTGCCTGCCTTATTTTTGCCGGAAGCTGTTGATGTTTTGTTGCTTAAACCTGCCTTCCCCCGATCCGGGCCTTCCGGATGGGATGGACTACAACTCCTATGATCCCCATGCGTAACTGGAGTGCAAGCTAGAAATGTACAACAATAAGGGGGGGGGGACCTGCACTATTAATTTGGGTCGAATTATGCAATGTATCATCACTTTACTCAACTTTGGCAACTTTAAGCGTTTAAAGTTTAAACTTTAAACATTTAAAGTTTAAAGTTTCAACTTTAACGTCATCAAAAAAGCACAACAAAGAATGTTCTTTCTGCGCCAACTTAGGAAGCTCAAACTGCTCAAGGAGCTGCTGATACAGTTCTACAGAGGAATTATTGAGTCTGTCATCTGCACCTCTATAACTGTCTGGTTCGGTTCTGCAACCCAACAAGAAAGATACAGACTTCAGAGGATAATCAGAACTGCAGAAAAAAACAATTACCGCCAACCTGCCTTCCATTGAGGACCTGTATACTGCAAGAGTCAAAAAGAGGGCTGCGAAAATATTTACTGATCCCTCGCATCCTGGACATAAATTGTTTCAACTCCTGCCCTCAAAAGGGCTACAGAGCACTGCACACCAGAGCAACTAGATACAAGAACAGTTTTTCCCCCGAACGCCACAACTATGCTAAACAAATAATTCCCTCACCACTATCAAACTATTTACATAGTCTGCACTACTATTAATCTTCTCATGGTTCCCATCACCCATCTCCTCCCATAAATAACTGTATGACTGTAACTTTGTTGCTTGTATCCTTACAATTTATATTGACTGGTTCCTAATATGACTTGATTGCTTATTTGTACCCCGACTATCATTAAGTGTTGTACCTTATGATTCTTGACGAATTTATCTTTTCTTTTATGTACACTGAGAGCATATGCACCAAAGACAAATTCCTTGTGTGTCCAATCACATTTGGCCAATAAAGAATTCTTTAAGACGGGCGAACTTCAACTCCCAGGATTCCTCAGTTACGTTCCTCAAACTGCACTTTCTTTCTGTTTTGTTTGTTTTTTATAGATTTCAACACTGTCCATGGCGATTCTGGTCAATATAGACAACACCAGGGATTGGTAAATCTCTTTGTGACTCAGGCCAGATTCCCACTTTTTATTTATTTATTTATTTTGTGAGGTTTATATACCGCCTCACAGTGCAAGCACTCTCTAAGCAGTTTACACCAGTAAGCAATGTATATTTATATTGCCCCCAACAATCTGGGTCCTCATTTTACCTACCTCGGAAGGATGGAAGGCTGAGTCAACCTTGAGCCGGTGAGATTTGAACCGCTGACCTGCGGATCACAGTCAGCTAAAGTGGCCTGCAGTACTGCCTCTAACTGCTGCGCCACCTGGGCTCTTTTTGCTTATTTTATACCGGTAAATAATGTGTGGCAGGCAATATGACAAAGTCTTATCAACAGAAGTTAGATGTATGAGAACTGGATGCCTCTGTTAGCATCTTCCCATATAGAAACCTCAAAAACAATCTGAATTGTACAATATTCGTAGAATGAGGTCTTGCTCAAATAACCCATTCTTTGTAAATCAGTGGATAGTTGAAAATGAATTACATAAAGGTGTAGGCTCTGTCTGTCTTTGTGTCTTTCTTTGTGTCCATCTATCTGTCTCATCAGCAGGACATTCTGTGTAAACAACAGAATAGGAGCAAATGAGCCAGATACAGCTGGGGGCTAAGTAGAAAAATACAGGTCATCCTTGTTTAGTGACTGCCTCAGATAGTGACCATTTGTAGTTATGACAGTGATGAAAAAGTAGCTTTGCAACCAATGATCAGATGTATGAATTTTCCAAGTCTGTAAAGCAAAACAAAGGGAGATCATAACAGTGGGGGTATTCAAATTTTTTTACTACCGGTTCTGTGGGCGTGGCTTGGTGGGCGTGGCAGGGGAAGGATACTGTAAAATCTCCATTTCCACCCCACTCCAGGGGAAGGATACTGCAAAATCCCCATTTCCTCCCGAGCTGGGACTCGGGAGGCAGAGAATAGATGGGGGCGGGACCAGTCAGAGGTGGTATTTATAGTTCTCCGAACTACTCAAAATTCCCGCTACCGGTTCTCCAGAACCAGTCAGAACCTGCTGAAACCCACCTCTGGATCATAAGCACAGTCAGATTCACTGAGTGACCACTTTGCTTAATGACCAACATGCCAGTCTAAATTGTGGTCACTAAATGAGGACTACTCATTCCCCCAGTCTATTCCAATGGGAGCACTGTTGGATAGGAACTTGGAATGTTGCTGGCCACTCCTTTCTAAGCTCCCTTTCCCCTCCCTTCCGGGTGGAACACATCTGTCCTCTTCTGTTTTTTCTATCAAATGGATTGACAGATAGCAGGGATATCTGCAAGGGACAAAGATTCATTTACATGATTGTGAGCACCATCTTGCTTTTTTTTTTTTTGACACTCCATAGATACTCCTGCAGAAAAGACTCCTAAGTCCTTTTACTTCATTTCTTTCCAATTTATGTTGGATTGGAAAAATATTAGTCTAGCAAAACAAGTAACAAATTTATGATGGCATAAATTAAACTGCAATGTTATAAGTTTTTGGCTTAGTGGGATGTATGAGCCCTAATCCTATCCATTCAGGCAAACCACTGCAAAATGCCTAAGCACAAAGACAACAAAATATAATGTCTGAAAAGGTATAATATTTAAGGAACTGATTTTCTTTTTGTATTAAACTACACATATGCTCCAGGGGTGAAATTCACTTACCTTCCCTACGCACCACACACACTCTCACTTCACTCCCATGCGCATGCACCAAGCCTTCCGCGCATGAGCAGAGCCTGAAAATTGTCGCAATTGGGTGGGACTTCGCGCAGTCGGTCCTACCGGTGCGCGCAATCCAGAAAGAACCGGCTGAATTTCACCCCTGATACGCGCACGCACACACATTAAGGCTCTCCCACCAGGACATCTCTCCTGAGACCCAAGAATGAGTATTTTGTCTGGGAAGCAGCTGTCAGCCGCGTTACTGTTGGATGACACCACCATGTTCTTCACTTAAACCTTCCCATTGGAATCTTAGTAGACTGAACATAAATATCAGATCTGAAGAGATAAGGACCAGAATGATTTCTCTGAATGGTTTATAGAAACAGCATGAGACAATGCTTCATGAACTTACTATTCAAGTATCAGTTTTTATAATGTGTCCCTCAGAGGTGGGTTCCTGCCGGAGCTGTCCAATGCGCAGCTCCAGTAGAGAGCATCCGATTGCGCAATTTGCGTGCGACCGCTCCGGAACCCTCCCTGCCGGTCCGTCGCGCACGTCGCCATCTTTTGCGGTGAATTTTTGGGTGATTTTGCTTCTGCTCATGCGCGGAAGCAAAATCTCACCAAAATCTTGTCCAGGGATGCGTGCGAGAGAGAGATTTCGGTGAGATTTTGCTTCTGCGCATGCGCGAAAGCAAAATCTCACCAAAATCTTGTGCGTGCATGTGTCCCCTCATGAGATTTTGCTTCCACGCATGCACAGAAGCAAAATCACGCGAGGGGGCGCATGTGCATAGCGAGCGCGAGCGCGCCTGAAACATGGAGATGCACGTGCAGCGCACCGGCACCGGTAAGTAAGCAACCCGCCCCTGCACATCAACAATTTTGCAGGCTTCCATTTTGCATGTTGGTTGGAATTATGAGTGGCTTTTAGATGAATCAAATCTAGTGAAAGTAGTCTTGTGAGTTCCATTCTCACAAAGGTTGCCGAAAAACCACTGATGCATTTTTGCTTGCAGGCCATTCTTTCATCAATCCCTCTTTTTTGTTTCCTTAACCGAGTCCTCTTCCTAGTTCACAATATGGTTAAAACACCTCAGGACAAGCATGGGGGGAAACTTTGTGATTTTGTAGATCATTCACGACTTCTAGCAACAGGAATGCAAGTAAAATATTGCCATTGTGAAATTAGATAACAGCTGAAGTAATTTGCTTATACCAGGGGCGTCAAACTCATGTCGTCACAGCGATGTCACATGACGTATCGGGATTTTTTTTCCTTCGCTAAACCGGGAGTGGGAGTGGCCAGCGTGTGATGCATCCGGACCATGGGCCGGGAGTTTGAAAGCAGAGGTGGGTTTCAGCAGGTTCTGACTAGTTCTGGAGAACCCATAGCGAAAATTTTGAGTAGTTCAGAGAACCGGTAGCGTAAATTTTGAGTAATTCGGAGAACTGGTAAATACCACCTCTGACTGGCCCCACCCCCCTCTATTCTCTGCCTACCGAGTCCCAACTGATTAGGAGGAAATGGAGATTTTATAGTATCCTTCCCCTGAAGTGGGGTGGGAATGGAGATTTTACAGTATCCTTCCCCTGCCATGCCCACCAAGCCACGCCCACCAAGCCACGCCCACAGAACCGGTAGTAAAAAATTGAACCCCACCACTGTAATCCACAGATAGTCCACAACTTACCATTCATTTAGCAACCCTTCAAAGTTATAATAACTCTGTAAAAAGTCCTCACACTTATGACTGTCACGCATTTCCATAGTCCCATGGTCAAAATTCAGGCACTTAGCAACCAGGATGTATTTATGACAGTTACAGGGTCATTGATCTACCATTTGTATTCTTCCCAGCTGGCTTTCAAAAAGCAAAGTCAATGGGAAAAACTGGATTCACTTAACTGCAATGATTTGCTTAACTGTGGCAAAAAAGTCATAAAATTGGACACAACTCACTTAACTGCTTTGCATAGTAACAGAAACTTTAGTTCCAACTATGGTTTTAAGTCAAGTACTTCCTGTAACAAGAAAGCTGGTTTGAGGAAATAGATTTGTTTACGTCATCGCTAAGTTTTTATTTCCATTCTGGAAATGTTCTTATTTTGGTACTACATTTGTTTCCCTTTCAGCATGTACTGTGCTGATTCCTTTTCTCTACTTCTATTTTAATTTTTTTTTAAGTGTCAGAGAAATTAAACTTACCCAATGTTATTGTGCTCTACATAGCTTTTGAAAAGTATAATTTTCCCTTCTGGGAACATTGCATGATTCATCTGTATTTTCTTTTTCTTTTTTAATTGCAATAAAGTTAGTTCAAAACATGATTCATCAGCTTTGAATTGCGAATGGACAACTCTGCAGGATTATGTGTCAGGGCTGTTGACCTAAAATTGGCTGATGCATAGCTGAAAATAATAGCATCTAATTTATGGGGAAAAAATGTCAATATTCCCCCCTTCCTTTTTTATTTATTTGTTTGGTAGTAATTGAAGCTGGAAAGTATGGCTGGTTTACATTTGTGCTGTCTTTTGAAGGCAGAACTCCAATTTCTGCAGATTCAGTGTTGACAATAGATATCACATCCATACCCCAAATTAGAGACATCAGAAAATCATCATCAGCTAAAACTTTTCTCCTCCTCCAAGTTTATGGGGAGAATTGTTATTCACTACACCCTGCAGCGCCATCTAGCGCTATATTTGAATTACTTAAGTGACTGAAGAAATTCTCCATTTCCAAATGCAGTGTCAGGCATTATGCGTGGTGCAATCAAATATGAAGCAAAATCTAACACTTAAACCATATATTGTCCATCCATCCATTAGGAAGAGTGTTTTCTTTTGTATTAAAAATATTTCCATGGATTAAAATATATATTTTACAGAGATGCGGAGTCAGCTTCCTATGCAGGGGGATAGAGATATTTCAAAGAGACATTGAATCAGCCCCTGATTGTAATGTATAATTGTAACGATTCTAATGTATAATTTTAGCAGCCCACCTCCCATTGATCTGAAGATATGGGACTGTTATAAGGAAATATCCTTTTAGGTTCAGTTCCAAGTGGGGAAAAAGACACTGGATTCATGAAGGTTGCTTGGAAGGAAGGTTTAATGGTGGACAGGAGCACATGGCAGGAGCCCCTGTACAGAAAAGGTAACTTACATGGTTGTGTGGTGAAGAGAAAAAAGAGAGAGAGATATGCTGAGTTCCTGGTTTTTATAGTGTAAGTTGGGTCCCACCTCTTAGATTTCCTTTTCCTGTATAGAAATGTATCCCATTGGCTCTCAGACCCCCCAGGGGCATGCTGGGGTGGCTCTTGGCTTTTGTCTAATCCAGCTTTGGCTGAAATGAAAGGGCCTTGGGCTAATCCTATTATGGTTTTGTCATGCAAAAGACTTTCAGCCAGGTGAGAGGAATATGTGAGCTTAGCAGGGGTGGGGGTTTCCAAGAGGAGTCTTTTGTTTGTTTAAAAGCATGTTTCCAGATATATTCCACATAATATTTCCTACATTTTAATATCTCCTAGGATATCTCATTTCCTAGGAGAGGGGTGGGTGCTAACTTTCTACAATCCCTCATTTTTTTTTTCAAAACATGTGAGTGCAACACATGTTTTGACACAAGCTTCAAATTGATCAGGTCAGGGAGATTTTATGGGTGCTTTCAATTTTCTCTGATGCAGAGGGGAAGACGTTGAAAGAGGCAGTTGAAAGAGGCAGCAGCAGGATTCTTTCAGTGGCTCCCAAAAGGAGAGCTTTCAACCATGATGGTCAATGGCCAGGGCAAAAGTTCTGGCAATAAATTTACAGTATCCAATTTTCCATGCCAATTATGTTCAGATGTTTGATAACACTTTCGATGAGCTCCCAGACAGGTTTCAAGCAAGCACAGGCCCCACAATATTCCCACAGCCATGGTTTACCTTGAAATCACAGGCTGCCCATTTCCAAGGGATGGTTCTTGAATCTGCCCTAGCTCTTACTTTAGTGCATCTAGGATTTGTGAGTCCAAATTGAAATTAGCCAGTGTGCAATCTAGGCTTTTCCTTTTTTTTTTTTTTTTTTTTTTTTTTTTTTTTAGAATGAGCCTCCTGAGACCACCAGTGCAAAATACCTTGCTTTACTGGGCAGCAGTCAGGCCTTGGGTTTTCGAAGATCCTTTCTGCTAGCTCTTCAAGTGGGGAAATTGCCTGAGGGGATCTGTCCCCTTCCCCCATGGAATTAGCAGGGAGATATGACTGCCTGGGCTTTAATGCCACAAAGCAGGAGTCAAAACAACAACAACAAAAAAAACCAGCAAGCTAAAAGCAGCTTTGGGTGGGGGTAGGTGAAAAAGGGATAACCTCAGTCTAATTCTGAATGGCGTGTCTCTGTGTGTTTGTGTATGCAGCTACAAATTTACCTCCCACTAGACAGAAATCTAAAGTGTACAGAACTCACTGTGGCAACCACTCCCAATACAATTCTTACATGAGTACATTAAACTGATTACAATATAGATGAGACAAGAAAGAGAAACGTTACAATGAATTTCAGTGAATGAAGCAAGGAAAGAAAGAAAACAAAGAAAAAAAAACTTTACAATGAATTTCTGTGACTGAAGCAAAGAAAGAAAAACTTTACAATGAATTTCTGTGACTGAAGCAAAGAAAGAAAGAAAAACTTTACAATGAAGTTCTGTGACTGAAGCAAAGAAAGAAAGAAAAACTTTACAATGAATTTCTGTGACTGAAGCAAAGAAAGAAAACTTTACAATGAAGTCCTGTGACTGAAGCAAAGAAAGAAAACTTTACAATGAAGTCCCCCCTCCCCCCTAGTCTTTTCAGCTGTCTGCTGGGGATTGAAAATAGATGTTTGGTCTTTATTTGTCCATCTCAGGGTCCTTTCATTCATGTCTGCTGGGTGGCCTTAGGCGTTGGTGGTAAGGCTGGTCAGCCAGGCTTGGAAAGATCTGCTCCACTCTGGTTGCTGTGATGACTAGAGGACTAGATTCAAACCCAATTCTGGCTCAAATGGATGGAATGTCTTTACTGGAGGCAGTTTCTGAGCCCATTTGGTCTGCTTCCATAGGCTTCAGGATCATGTGTGCAGGGCTGAAAGACATAAGAACAGGGTCCCTTCCCCCTTTTGCTGGTAATTCTACCACGAGAGGCATTGTAAAAGGATTAGAGATTTGGGGGGGGGGGTAGATAGCTTGTAGGCAGGGTTTGAGGAAAACAAACAACACATCAGTATCGCAGTTAAATCAATTATAACAAAATGGAGACATCACCGGGGAAAAAATGAACAGACATTTCCATCTTAGCAGAGAATTGGTATCCATTAAACATCACAGAAGAGCAATATTAAAACTGTTTGCATGTACATACAGTAAATGTGAGAATGGAATTTTCCTGTAAATTAACTTAAAACATTGTCCCTTAAATTTTGGCTTTTCTTAAAAACACCGAGAGGAATAGGAAAATTGAACTCTGTTCCTTGTCCCAGATCAGGTTGGCCAGTCCTAACTGGGCAAAGACATTTTCCTTTCTTTTCAGTGCTTTTAATTTTCTAACAATTTGAAATTCATATCTCTAGGAAACAGAGATATTTTACAGTTGCAATTACCTCGAGTGCGCACAAGACAAGACAAAGACGTACACAGACACAAAAACATGGACAAAGAGGATGACAGGACACACACACAAGTCCTTCCTGCCATAAATCTCAGTTAAAATTAGGGAAGGCACAAGTCTTAACAAACAAACCACGTGGTTACATATAAGAGAGAGAGAAGAAAAGAGAGAAGAAACAACAAACACCTCAACATTTTTCCTTTTCTGTTTTCTTAAGTACCTTTATTTAGCCAAATTGGCTGTTTTGTTTTGTTTTGTTTCTCTGTGTCATCCCTCAGCAAAGCCCATTTTCTATACAAGTTTCCTGCTTTTACTTTTTGCACATTCCTGTCATACAGATATATTCCTGGCGTCCCAGGTTCCAAGCCCACACAAGGGTCTCCGCCACCCACGAACTAGAGCTTCCCATGATCCTTTAAATGTAAGGTTCACCTTGGCTTAGCTAGTGACGCGCTCAACAGTTTCAGAGGCTAAAAAAAACTCTGGGAAGGACTTCCGATTCTCTCATAGAAGTAAGGCCCCCTTCCTGTAGGGAATCTCTCTAGGTTTATCAGATCCAAAAAGGGGATCTGCGAGGACTAGCCGCCCCTGTACAGCTAGTACTAGGACCTCCACACTCACGGGCTTCACATTTAGAACTGAAAATTCTGGGGTTTGCTTTTGGGATGTGCACATAAAAACGACAACAACAACAACAAAATTTGCTTTCCCACCCTTCAGTCACATACATACACACACACACACAGACATTCTTCCTCCTTCCCTAACAGAAGGTCCTGTGCTCTGTAAACGCTAAACAGAACTTACACAAATCAAAACAGAGAAAGAGAAGACATTGACACATAGGCTGGTAGATGAGAAAGAAACTCTATACTACCAAATGAGGATAAACAAAAATAATTCAATATTATGAAAAGCTGTATGAGCAAGAAGTTTCAGAAAAATAAAATTAAAGAATATTTGGAAAAAATGGAATTGCCTAAAGTACCAGAAAAGGACAAAAACTATTAAATGAATGAATATCAATGATGGAATTATCAGAAGCAGATCAAGAGACAAAAGAACAACCAAACACCAGGACCAGGTGGGCCAGTGGCAGAATTTTACAAAGATTTTACATAATGAGGTATTGATTGATGTAAAGGTACCACATTCCTGAATGGGAGCAAATATTACTTTGATTCCAAAATAAGATTCAGATTTAATGCAGATAAAACTATAGGCCCATCTCTTCACTGAATGCTGACTATAAAATATATACTTCAATAATGGCAGCAAACTAAAAGGTTCCTAAATGAATTTATACATTCAGCTCTCTTAAGCTATTTCT
This sequence comes from Diadophis punctatus similis, assembly GCA_023053685.1. Lineage (NCBI taxonomy): Eukaryota > Metazoa > Chordata > Lepidosauria > Squamata > Dipsadidae > Diadophis > Diadophis punctatus. Next base: position 40,378,727 of record JALIGW010000007.1, on the reverse strand, counting down.
AAGAGACAGATTAAAAACAAAATGAGAATGCTTTAAATACATAAAAAAAGGCACAAGAAAAGGATGCTATTGATTTTGATACTGGAAGTGCTAAATATAAATATTATGGCAGACACAGAAATTAAAGGCATGGAAACTTTGAAAACTAATTTTGCACCAAGTGAGAAATAAAATATGTTAATAACCAACCTTACTGACAATTTTGTTGTCCAAAAGGTAGAGAAGAGAACTAGAGGAGATAATTAAGTCCATACTTGACTTAATACTTACAAACAAAGAAGAAGTTGTAGAAGGATTTGAAACTGCATCATTAACATAACAAAAACGATTCAACACAATTGAACACACTAAAGTCTTAGATTTTAAAATAAAGCTGACCTTAATAAACTCAAGAGAAACTTGAGAAAGATTCCTTGGATGAAAGTCTTAAAGGAAAGAAGCAACTCAAGAAGCTTTGTAAACTCTGAAAAAACTTGATTATAAAAGCCAATTGCACAAAAGCAATCAGGAAAAAAAAAACCAGAAATCCAAGAAACACCAGCATGGCTGCACAAAGACCTCACTGACAAATTGAATGAATGAAGGACAGATACAAAAATGGAAACAGGGACACATAACTAAAGCAGAATATCAGCAGATAGCAAGAATCTGTAAAGAAAAATCAGGAAACAAAAGCCTTGAATGAACAACGACTTGCAACAAAGTGAAAGATAATATAAAAGATTCTTCCAATACATAAAAAAAAAACAAGAAGAAAAATCAAGGAAACAGTTGGACCACTAAGGAGAGAAGGCAACACAGAGAAAGCCATGAGTTGCTTAACTCATTATTTGCATGTCTTCTTGCAAAAAGAAATGCAACCCAACTAACCAGAAATATAACTGGAAAGGAAAAAATAAAACAGACTGTAAACTAAAGTTAAAATAAGCAAAAACAGTAAGAGAACACCAGGTCCCAGAGTCCTAAAGGAGCTGGTAAATGAAATCTCAGAACCACTGCACATCTTAAAAAAAAAATCTTGGGACACGGGGACCACCTGAGAAACTGGGAAAAAGCTAATGTGGTTCCCATCTTCAAAAAGAAAGAAAAAAAAAACAACAACAAAATTCTGAGTCCATGGTTCTAAGGCAAAGAAAAGTAAAATCCTACCCCTAGGTAAGGAAAACCAAAAATATAGATAACTATTATAAATTGGTGCAACAAATTAAAACAGATTTGGAGAAGTGGAAAAGAACCACCATAAAATGAGTATCCTGCAATGGCTAGCAGACAAAACAGGGCTGGGGGGGGAGAAGGGGGGGGAAGGAAATATCAAAGGATTTAGGAAGATACATTAACTTGGTTAAACAAAAAGCATGATTATTTTTTCCCTAAAATGATTTATACCCAGACAACACACTATTCAATTGAAATTGGAATTTACATATGCCATAAAGTATAATTAAAAAGCAAAAATTACCCCCCACACACATACACACATGCAAACACACATTTCCCAGTTTTCTATGGTTTAAAGTAAAATTTAGAGGTAGGTACTCACCTTCTTTCCAAGCAGCCCTTGAATCAAAACCCCTTTAAAACCTACTTCCCAATGGCCAAGGCCTAATAAATTTATTTAGGCCAGGATCATTGAAGAGGCTAGCTTGGAAATCCAGCTGGCTCGCCAATTGTTATAAGGAAATATCCTTTTAGGTTCAGTTCCAAGTGGGGAAAAAGACACTGGATTCATGAAGGTTGCTTGGAAGGAAGGTTTAATGGTGGACAGGAGCACATGGCAGGAGCCCCTGTACAGAAAAGGTAACTTACATGGTTGTGTGGTGAAGAGAAAAAAGAGAGAGAGATATGCTGAGTTCCTGGTTTTTATAGTGTAAGTTGGGTCCCACCTCTTAGATTTCCTTTTCCTGTATAGAAATGTATCCCATTGGCTCTCAGACCCCCCAGGGGCATGCTGGGGTGGCTCTTGGCTTTTGTCTAATGCAGCTTTGGCTGAAATGAAAGGGCCTTGGGCTAATCCTATTATGGTTTTGTCATGCAAAAGACTTTCAGCCAGGTGAGAGGAATATGTGAGCTTAGCAGGGGTGGGGGTTTCCAAGAGGAGTCTTTTGTTTGTTTAAAAGCATGTTTCCAGATATATTCCACATAATATTTCCTACATTTTAATATCTCCTAGGATATCTCATTTCCTAGGAGAGGGGTGGGTGCTAACTTCCTACAGGACCAAAACAGAACTGGAAAAAACAATACGAGCACAGAAGAACAATAAAACACCTGGACTAGATGAAATATCAGCTGGACTCCTGAAACATGACGGCAAGAAGAATAGATAGAATAGAATAGAATAGAATAGAATTCTTTATTGGCCAAGTGTGATTGGACACACAAGGAATTTGTCTTTGGTGCATATGCTCTCAGTGTACATAAAAAAAAGATACATTTGTCAAGAATGGTTGTCATAGGGTTCAAGTAAGTAATCAGGAAACAATCAATATGAATATAAATCGTAAGGATACAAGCAACAAGTTACAGTCATACAGTCATAAGTGGGAGGAGATGGGTGATAGGAACGATGAGAAAAACTAATAGTAATAGTAATGCAGCCTAGTGAATAGTTTTACAGTGGTGAGGGAATTATTTGTTTAGCAGAGTGATGGCGTTCGGGGAAAAACTGTTCTTGTGTCTAGTTGTCTTGGTGTGCAGTGCTCTATAGCGACGTTTTGAGGGTAGGAGTTGAAACAATTTATGTCCAGGATGCGAGGGGTCAGTAAATATTTTCACGGCCCTCTTTTTGACTCGTGCAGTATACAGGTCCTCAATGGAAGGCAGGTTGGCAGTAATTGTTTTTTCTGCAGTTCTGATTATCCTCTGAAGTCTGTGTCTGTCTTGTTGGGTTGCAGAACCAAACCAGACAGTTATAGAGGTGCAGATGACAGACTCAATGATTCCTCTGTAGAACTGTATCAGCAGCTCCTTGGGAAGTTTGAGCTTCCTGAGTTGGCGCAGAAAGAACATTCTTTGTTGTGCTTTTTTGATGATGTTTTTGATGTTAGATGACCATTTTAGGTCTTGAGATATGATGGAACCTAGAAATTTGAAGGTCTCTGCTGTTGATACTGTGTTGTCTAGTATTGTAAGAGGTGGTAGGATGGGAGGGTTTCTCCTGAAGTCTACCACCATTTCTACGGTTTTGAATGTGTTCAGTTCCAGATTGTTCCGGTCGCACCATGAGACTAGTTGTTCAACCTCCTGTCTGTATGTGGTTTCATCATTGTCTCGAATGAGGCCAATCACTGTTGTATCATCTGCAAACTTCAGTAGTTTAACAGATGAATCGTTTGAGATGCAGTCATTGGTATATAGAGAGAAGAGAAGTGGTGAGAGTACGCAGCCTTGGGGGGCCCCTGTGCTAATTGTACAGGTATCTGATGTGATTTTGCCTAGCTTCACCTGCTGCTTCCTTTCTGTTAGGAAGCTTGTGATCCACTTACAAGTGTGTTCAGGTACCGCTAGCTGATTTAGTTTAGTTAGAAGAATGTCCGGTATGATGGTGTTGAATGCTGAACTAAAGTCTACAAAGAGGACCCTTGCGTAGGTATTTGGAGATTCAAGATGTTGTAGGATGTAGTGCAGAGCCATATTAACAGCATCATCTGTTGATCTATTTGCTCGGTATGCAAATTGCAGGGGGTCTAACAGTGGATCCGTGATGGTTTTCAAGTGGGACATCACTAGCCTTTCAAAGGTTTTCATAACTACAGATGTTAGAGCAACTGGTCTGTAGTCATTCAGTTCCTTGATGGAGGGCTTCTTCGGCACTGGGATGATAGTGGAGCGTTTGAAGCAAGAGGGAACATGGCATATCTCTAGTGATTTGTTGAAGATTTGGGTGAAGATGGGGGCCAATTGGTCAGCACAGACTTTTAAGATGTGCTGACCAATTAAGATGGCCATTTGTAAGACTACTAAACTATTAAATGATTGCTGGCAAAATAAATGTGTCCCAGATGATGGGGGGGTGGGGGTGGAAAGATATCATTATCAAGATATCCCAAAAGGGCAACCTAAGTGACTGTAACAATTGGAGAGATATCACACTTCTCTATCTCTGGAAAAGTGCTGTGTACTATGCTACTCTAATGACTCCCAAACAAGATTGAACAATATATGCATGAAGAACAAGCCGCATTCAGACAAAGTCGCTCATGCAGTGAACAGCAAAATGACTCAACTGCAAAATATCACTGAACAGAGCAAAGAATACCAAAAGCAGGTGATAATTAACTTTATTGATTTTTAAAAAAGCATTTGACTCCATCAATAGAGAATCATTATGGAACACACTACAAACACGGTATCCCTAAGAGATATGTTAACATCTTTCAAAAAAAAAAACCTTCACAACAGCAGTGAATGCTATGTAAAAACTGAAAATGGCAATACTGACTTCTTTGCAATCAATATCGGTGTACGAGAGGTTTGTATCCTATCTCCATTTTTATTTCTGATTATTGTGGACTCTACCAGTGATGGCTAATCTTTTTCTCAGCGCGTGCCAAAAGCGCGTGCACGCCAGCACCCATAATGCAATGTGCACATCACACCACCACCCTGTCCCCCCACCCCATGCATGTGCACACTAAATAAATAAATAAATTTAAAAATGTAAACACACTTTAATTAATGCTGTAGATGTTTTATTTGAACAAGATTAATGCTGGTCAGAGGCTTTCAGCTGGACATTAAGAAACAATGGTAGTTTAAGTAAGGATCTGATCTGCTTAAAATCTCCCTTATTATAATGGCTGTGATCCACTCTTTTGTATAAATTTCATATCAAAGATCCTCAAACCAACCTGTAAAAATTATTCTGTCTATCATGCTTATATAAACTTTTGGGTTACTGAACAGAATTTATAGCTTTGGTGGACATTTCTGGGCCTTATCCATCCACAAAATGGCTACTCATAGGCTAATGAGAGAACCATTATCTTGTGTTATTTTTCTTTCTCACAAAGCTGCTGCTAATTCATTTTGCCTTGTTTAGACAGGTTTCCTAAGAAAGCATCAGTGTGTATCTTCCTTTTATGGTCTTCCAAAAGGTAGATGGGGTTAACTAGATGCGCTACATCAGTGGTTCTCAACCTTTTCTTTTGTGGCCATGGAGCATGGCCACGAATCGCCAAGACTTAACTCAAGATTTAAATCATAAGATTTCTTTCAGCCTTTCTGTGATGACATTGCAGCCCCCAGTGGTCCATGGTCCACAGGTTGAGCCACTGCGCCACAGTATTTCAAACAAACACATAAAGCTGGTTATTCACTCTGCTTAGAAGGAGGCCTACTGAGATGACCACTGACCCAGTTACAGTGATGCCACATTCTGAATTATATTTGAGTTTTATAAAATATGCACATCTTCTACGCCGCCCTGAGTCCCTCGGGAGTAGAGCGGCATAAAAGAACCAATAATAAATAAATAAATAAATAATCCACAGTCAAGAAACCATTTCACCATTTCAGAATGCATGGCAGTTTCCCCCTCTTAATAAATCTCCATATTTGTAGACCAGAAAGGGCTGTTGCCCAAAGACTTACAGTACAAAGTTGAAAATACCCTCAGGGACTACCATCGCTTCAATGGGAGCGTGTGGTTGTACCTGCTTTAAAGAAGGAAGGGTAAAGAAGGAAGGCCACTTTAGCTGACTGTGATCCGCAGGTCAGCGGTTCAAATCTCACCGGCTCAAGGTTGACTCAGCCTTCCATCCTTCCGAGGTAGGTAAAATGAGGACCCAGATTGTTGGGGGCAATATAAATATACATTGCTTACTGGTGTAAACCGCTTAGAGAGTGCTTGCACTGTGAGGCGGTATATAAATCTCACAAATAAATAAAATAATAAAATAAATATACCTTTCCCTGAAGAATTCGTGTTTGATCGTATGCATCTAATCTCTAACATTCCCTTCTTAGAAAAGGTTGTTGAGATGGTGTTGGTAAATTAGCTATAGAAGATGCAGAAGTAAGATGCAGATCTAGAATATTTTCTGCCAGGATTCAGGCCTGCTCATGGGAAAGAAAATACACTGATCACTCTGGTAGACGAGCCATGTCTGGATTTCAGTAGAGAGAATGCATGTCAATACCATCAGTCATGGTATCCTTCCAGGCCGCTTGCAGTCAGTAGGACTTCAAGACACTGTCTTGAGTGGGGAGTTTCTACCGTGTTTCCCCGAAAATAAGATCCTGTCATATTTTTTTGAACCCTGAAATAAGCGCTTGGCCTTATTGCCATGACTCAAAAGTCCGATTGGGTTTATTATCAGGGGATGTCTTATTTTGGGGGAAACAGGGTACTTTCTGAGTGAGGGACTCCACATGATCATGGGGATGCAAAATGTGGTCCTTGGTTCTCTTCCCCCATGTTATCTAATCCACTGGCTTGAGATGAAGAGTTATCCAGAAGCAGATAACAGTGGACTGCCACCTCAGGTTGAGATGGACAAAATCCAGGATGAAATTAGTGTGAGACAGTAAATATTGTTCAATAATATAACCCCCCCCCCTTTCTTGACAGGTTTGTATTCCTCTCGAAAAGTCTTGTTTCATGACTTGGAAGGTCCTCTTGAAGTCTCCATTCCTAATGAAACAGCAGGTAGAAACTGTGAGGAGGAGGTATTTTTGGATCGTGTGCCAGTTACTATTCTATCTTGACCAGGATGCCTTGCAAGTTGAAATCAAATCAAATGAAATAAATGAAACATTTGATGACTGCTAGATTAGCCTACTGTGATGCATTCTACATGGGACTCCCTGGGAGATGACTTAAGAACCTGTAAGTGATCAAAGTGCTGCGGGAAGCTCAGTGTTACGTTTTGAATTACTGATGTTTCTGTATACGGATTGCGGTGGCTTATTAACATTGTTAAATATTCAGCTCCCTCTGATGAATCGTCTATATTTTAAACTTTCTAGCACTTGTTACTTTTCAGCACATTATTCTAAAAAATGGCTTGACTTCCAAAAATTGAGAATTCAAATAGTTTCTGCATCCTTTACCTTTTTGATTTTTCATTGAAATGTGCAGCAGCAGCCCCATTCTAGACAGAATCAAAATTTCCTAGATTCAATTTATTTGTTTATTGTAAAGACTGTGAAATGATCCAGATGCTTAGTGGCAATGAATCCTCTTAAGTATTTCATGCTGTAGTGAATAGTTTTTAATTAAAAGTGTGATCCTTTGTATGTTTGCACAGAACTGTATCATTGTATTTAATCAGAACAGAGTTGGAAGGGACCTTGGAGGTCTTCTAGTCCAACCCCCTGCTCAGGCAGGAAACCCTACTCCACTTCAGGCAAATGGTTATCCAACATCTTCTTAAAAAATTCCAGTGTTGGAGCATTCACAACTTCTGGAGGCAAGCTGTTCCTCTGATTAATTGTTCTGTCAGGAAATTTCTCCTTAGTTCTAAGTTGCTTCTCTCCTTGATTAGTTTTTAATTAAAAGTGTGATCCTTTGTATGTTTGCACGGAACTGTATCATTGTATTTAATCAGAATAGAGCTGGAAGGGACCTTAGTGGTCTTCTAGTCCAACCCCCTTGTTCAAACAGGAGACCCTATACCCGTGATGGCGAACCTATGGCACGCGTGCCACAGGTGGCACGCGGAGCCATATCTGCTGGCATGCGAGCTGTTGCCCTAGCTCAGCTCCAGCGTGCATGTGGGCGCTCACCAGCTGATTTTTGGCTCGCATGGTGGCTCTGGGAGGGCATTTTCGGCCTCCGGAGGGCCTCCAGGGGGGCAGGGGAGGGCGTTTTTGCCCTCCCCCAAGCTCCAAGAAAGCCTCTGGAGCCTGGGGAGGGCAAAAAATGGGCCTACCAGGCCCACCAGAAGTCAGGAAACAGGGGCGCGTGGGGGGGGGCATTGAATATGGGTGTGGGCACGCGCACGCACTATTTCAGCACCCGAGGGAAAAAAGGTTCACCATTACTGCCCTATACCATTTCAAACAAATGGCTGTCCAGTTTTGTTGTTTTGAAAACAAACCTTCAGTGGCGAAGCACCCACTTCTGAAGACAAGCTAGTTAATTGTTGTTAGGAAGTTTCTCCTTAATTACAAGTTGCTTCTGTCCTTAATTAGTTTCCATTGTTTCTTGTCTTGCCTTCTGGTGCTTTGGAAAATAAGTTGACCCTTTATTCTTTGTGACAGCCCTTCAAATATTGGAATACTGCTATCATATCATCCCTAGCCCTTCTTTTCTCTAGACTAGCCAAGCCCAATTCCTGCAACCGTTCTTCATATATTTTAATTGCAGACCTTTAACCATCTTAGTTGCTCTTCTCTGCATTTTTTTTTCAAAGTCTCAACATCTTTTTTGTAATGTGGTGACCAAAACTGGATGAGGTATTCCAGGTCTGGTCTTACTAAGGATTTATAAAGCAGTACATTTATTTATTTATATAACCCTCTCGTCCCCTCAGAAGTGTGGTCCATATTACTAATTGTCAAGGTATTGAAAGAATTGAGATGCTGAGATTCTGATTGGTTATAAGTAAACAACATTCATATTCAGTCAAATGTCACAATTTGCACAATGGACAGAGTTTTTTCAAGTAGGAATCCATGGGCATTAAGGATATATAATGTTGCAAACATTTTTAAAATAGGCCACCCATTCTAAAACTAATGTTGGAAGAAAGGAAAGGTAGCATCAACTACGGAGAAGAAGCAAGATTTAATTCATATGCATAGCAACACATGTCAAGTAATTTTTCTTCGTTTTGAACGAACGAAGAAACATCAAAGTCTTAAGAACCCACTCAAATGTAATTTCCATCATTCCACAGGATGGATTGCAAATTGTAACCAAAAAAAAAGCTGTGATTCTTAAGAAAATGCAATCATTTTGTATCTGTTCTTCCTTATTTCAGTGTATCTGTATGTAATACAATGCTTTGGGAAGTGGGCACTAAAAGCTGCTAATTATGTCAAGTAAACCCAGCAGATGGTCTTTGAATGAATGAAAAGAGGCAGTGAGTTCCGTATGAATCATTTACTGAATAAATACATGCAATAGCAAAATTAGATCAGCGAAAAAATGCAATTTGTAGTCAAACAACTACTCTTTTCTTTTCCCCAGTTGCTGCATCATGATAGAGAGTTCGGAAACAGGAAAGAATGTTAAATCCCTAAGTCAAATAACAGCTTCATTGGTGGTTAGTTTACAACAGCTCTAAATACAAAATGCAGCAAAAAACTGCACCAGTTTCAATAGCACATAAAGATGAGTAAATACAGAGAACAAAGCTTGGCTTTCATTACATGAAATATTTAAGCTTTCTTTTAAGGCACAGAATAGAAAACACAGAAATCTAATCTGATGGTACTCAGTCATAGACTTGCTAATTGGAATCTCATCAATCGTCATCATTCTTCAGTGAACCATTAAATTGTGAACAGGATATTAGTCAGGCACTCAGTTTCTATGTCCCAAAGGCAGAAAATATGTTTTACTCATCATTCAGATTTTGGTCCAAAATTTCTCCATCTCTTTACTGCAGAGCTATTTTCAATATATTTCACATTGCATCAATTCAATTTTTTTTGCAAATCCAAAATGCAAGAGAAAGAACAGAGAAGATGATAGGGAAGAAAACATTATTTTGTGTACCTTAACATCAAACTAAAGGCTTATTTCAACTTATTAGAGGGCCTTTGTTTTTCCTCATTTTTTTTATTCCTTTTGCTAATTTTAGTTTTTGATAGCAAAAAAGAAGCCCAAAGTGCTAGATCGTTCTGCATACATTTTTGATATTATGAGCCTCCTCACCACGCTATCCCTTGTTAGTAGAATTCAAATATAACTTTAAAAATTACCACTTAAGCAATGCCACCATACAGTACTCTTACTTACTGATGTCACTTTAAGCCACAACAGAATGCAAAGGTTAGAAGATTTCTTGTTTTTCTTCAGTAAAATGTCAAAGTATGGGTTTATTTATTTATATCTTTTCTTCTCATAACTATACTTGATGGCTAATCATCCTCTTGCATATTCTCCTTTTTTTTAGATTTCCCTGAAAGTTGTCATGCAGTAAATGCATTTCTGTCATTTAAAAGGAAGTGAGAACTGCTAACCTAAGCTATGTTGTGATAAGAGTTACTCATGCTATTCTGTATGAAGCCAATGTCTGAATGATATTATAAAGTCTACCTAATGAAGCAAATTCATAATAAAACACAGGAGAAGCATACATGCCCATGTGCAGGTACATCACACTGAAATATAGACAACTGATTCTCAAAACATGATATAGACAATCTGCTACATATATTACAGGCACTTTGGTATCCTTAGTAGTCTAGTTATTTATAGGGCACAATGGGAAAATCTCTACAAGTTTCAGTGAAGACAGCTCCTCTTGGAGAATTTCTTCAAAATTGTCTAAGCCATAGTTAAGATTTTGTAAGTTCAATTATAAAGCTAATATTCCTAAAGTTTATTCACCCATAGAAATCATTTGGCCAGAGGACTCTCTAAGACACTCAAAATTCTGATAAAATTTTATTATTTTATTCTATTGTATTATTTTTAGAAAGGCATTGCATATATATTCAAGATGGTGTGTAGCTACTAATTTCCATAGAACTATGCCATTTTTTGGGTTAAAATACAAAAATGCGTCATTGTTAAAACCATCTGAGAAAGCTTTCAAAAATATTTGAATAAATATAATTAATGCCTCCCCCCCCTTGATTCTATTCTGAAAGCAACAATGAATAAAATGTTCACACTCAAATAACCAAGCCCATTTTCGCAAACTGTTCTTGCGTTTCCTGGGCCTGCGAAAATCAAATGGGGAAAAAAGCTACACTGATTAGAAGATACATTTGATTTTAAATGACTCACTGGAAGTCTTTTTTTCCTGCATTATTGTTATACAGAAGCACTGTGAATCATTTTCAATGCTGTTTTTGCACATTCTGTCCTCCCATTCTGCGCTGTCATATTCCTTATTGGTAATGTGTGAATGATTCAACTTTGGAACCGGTACTTTCAAAAAGAATGCAGTGCTATAAATGCTATGTGGTTACTACATGCATTGATCCAAAAATAAAAATAAAAAACCTGCTCAAGGCACCAATACTGATAGTACTGAAACAACTGTGAAAGAATCAAGCAGAAATTCAGAAGTCTCTACAGCTTGAGCTCATAGTTTGCTGGTATTCCACATACAATTGTAAACATGCTTTAAAACTCAGTTATAAACTGTTTCCTATCGGTAGCAATCAATGTGACATCACAATATTGTATCAGGGTGGTTGCCAAATCCTAATTTGTTATATATCTTGAGCATATTGTTGCATAGGCATTTCCCTGCATTATGGATAGGGCAAACAAACCTTTAATAAGAAGCAGTGAATGGGAAAAAACACGGTACTGTACTACATATATCTTCATTTTCACATCCTGGGTAAATATATAATATATGCATTTGTGAATTATATGCATTATCTGAACGAAACTCAAAGAATATATTTTTCAATATAAATATTAAAGGTTAATATTTTGTATTTCCCTTTTTTGCAAATCTTTAATCATATATCATTACATCAATAGTTTTCATTTTTTTAAAAATAAGAAACTCTTAAATCCATAATATTAGTAAGATTAAGTCCATTTTGCTAGCTATGCTATTCTCAAATTTGTTTTAAGATTTTTATATCATACTTTTTTCAAAGAAAATAGTTTGCTTTGACATTTTTTCTGCATTCACACCTCTGAGGAAAATGCATTTTAAAAAATAGTATCTATTTACATGGCAGATATCTTGATGAGACACAAATAAGGTAAAAAATTAAAGATAGCCCACTTTTCTTAAGGACAGAAATGCCATAACAGGACCTAATGAAACAAATGTTTATTCTACAAACCCTATTGCACATTAAAATTGCTGTACCAAATGGGGAAAACAATTGTTTATAAGTAAGCTGACTTAAGCCTACGGCAAAATCTCAAGATATTATAAAACGGTTGGGGTGATAGGCCAAGTAACTAAGAGTTATAAAAAGTAATATTGGTACAATGCTGATAAAATACATAAAGATTGGCAAAGATATGCTAACAGGAGCTTTTGGAATCCAAAGCTGCCTAAGGTGCAACATTAAGTCTTGTCCCGTCTTCTGTCAAGTCATACCTATGAAACAATCAGAAGAAAAAAGAAACAATGAATTCATATCCAAATTCTCAATGAGGTAAAATTGAAAAGTTTGAAAAATTGAAAAATCCTATGGCTGTACTTACCACTGAGTACAATTTTTGGAAAGTTCTTCTGGAGCCAGTGGTATCAATACCTGTGAGAACAAAAAACTAAATTATGACACAAGATTCTACATGCTTTGGTTCCGTGGAAAGCCATCCTAGATTCTGGCTTTGACTCCTAACCTCCTGTACAGTGGTGAAATCCAATTTTTTTTACTACCGGTTCTGTGGGTGTGGCTTGGTGGGCGTGGTGTGGCTTGGTGAGCGTGGCAGGGGAAGGATACTGCAAAATCTCCATTCCCACCCCACTCCAGGGGAAGGATACTGCAAAATCCCCATTCCCTCCCCACTCCTGGAGGAAGAATATTGCAAAATCTCCATTCCCACCCCATTCTGGGGCCAGCCAGAGGTGGTATTTGCCAATTCTCTGAACTACTCAAAATTTCCACTACCGATTCTCCAGAATCTGTCAGAACTTGCTGGATTACACCCCTGCTCCTGTATGCATAAAGTCATTGCTCACAAACGTGAAATCTGAACCGTGATTCCAGTATAAAGTTAACCTCTTCAACAACTGGCTCTGTTTTATGAATATGTTTCACAGCTCCCCCTCCACATGCATGGATCTTAAATCCTTAGAAGAAATACATCGAACAAGGTAAAGGTAACGTCTGAGGTTTTTTTTTCAACTCAAATCTTTAAACATCAGCTCAATGGGATCTTGCTACAGAATGCATAAAGGGAAAAAAAAGTAATTCTGTTTCAGAATCAGATCTATGCAAAGTTTATGGGATTATGCCCACAATCCATCCCCACCCTCTTAGCTTTCTGGAAAGGCCACAGAACATGGCTCTGCCAATTGGCATAGGGCCCCAATGGGGTTATTCTATGCTAGAGATGGCTAATAGACTACGAAAGAAGATACCACCTCCATGCTGCTCATGTACTTGGTTCCCAGTTTTATCTAATTCCTGTTAATTTTAATATTTTTTAATGTCTGTATGCTCTTCCTTTTACTGTCTTGTTAGCTGCCCAGTCACCTGTATAGTGAGATTCGTGGCATATAAATTAAATAAATAAATAAACTTTGCCAAAAAAAAGGAGGAACTAGCCGATATTCTGCAATACTTCAATTCACATTTATTTGCCACATTTGCACTGCTTTTTTTTTACATCTGTGATACTCACCTTACCAAGCAGACCTTTATCTTTAGACAAGAATCCTCCACTGTTCTTCACTGCAACATCTAAAGTTCTTCTCTGTATATCAGACAACGAAACGCTGAAATCAAAACTGAGAAAGGAAAAATGTTTCAGACGGAATATAATCAAAGCACTTTGAAATCAGGAGATCTGTGGCTTCAGAATATTTGGCTAAGGGGCCCTGAAAATCAGTGAGATTTTTGAGGTTGCAACTGCTCGACTCATATCTATTACATAAGGAACATTTCCCTCTGCAAAATTATTTGCCTTCCACTTTTTTAATACTCATTTTAATACCTATATTACCCCAAGGCATAGCTCCAAATTCTACTTTGTTAAATTAACATAGTTATATCAATTAACACCCAACTGATTAGGATTTTTCGATTATTTATTTTCTACAAAAATAATATTGTGATCGTACTGATAAAAGATTCGTTTTTTTATAATCTTATTCATGGAGATGGTAACAAAATAAACCAGGGGATGCTAACTGGATACATCTGCATTTATTTTTATCTCCCTGCATTGCACTTCTAGTAACAGTGAACTATTAACCCCTTTCTAAATGCCTTCTTAAAAATCAATAGAAGTTAACATTTCAGTACAAAGAAAGAAATGTTAATAATTTCCCAACTTTATGCTGTAAAATCAGGAACCAGATTGCAACATACGCCTGATCAAACACTGGGTTTAAATTCTTCTTTGAAACACTTGTTTTTCTTCTTCCTGATCTCCTCTTGTCAGGCAATAGATACATTCGAACATAAGGGTCGGAACCTTCTTCTGAAAAGGCGATTAGATTTCTACAATGAAAGAATACAAAATATCCAGATCAGAAATAGTTAATAAAGCAGCAAATCTGCAAATTTTGACAATGCTTGGTCAGGAGCCCTTTCCCCAGGATTCGCTGATCTCTTTTTTTCCATCTGCCTGGATACAAGCCCTCAGCCTGGATTCCCAAGAGAATCCTGGTTAATCAAAGTCACAGTGAAACGGGGAGATTTAACTGGAGGAATAAAGCTCAGCATTTTTTACAAGATGCGAGCAAAGAAAGCAGAGCCTTCCCAGTTTTCCAGCATAGCTACCATACCTATAAATTGATAAATGCAAGAAATAAATAATATGATCACCTGCATGTGTGCACAACCACCATAAGTTTGTTTCTCTGTGAACTGTGACGAATTGTTAACTGAATCTGGCCCAATGGAGACTGTCCCAACGTTGTTCCACTACAAAAATCAGGATAATACAAACTGTCAATGTTGAGTTTCCACAATGACACAATAATTCTTCCTTTTGTGATTTTGTGGTTATATTATATCCCAATGGCAAAATATATATATATGAAATAAATACTTCAATAAGAACCCTAAAGCACTATTCTAACCCACATAAGACAATCCTAATGAGGTTCTGTACGTACAATTTACAATTCATTCTGATTTTCCAGACACAATTAAAATGCAGCATTACTGAATATTAAGTAATTGTTGATATGTGAAGACATGTTTTGGTTTTTGAGAAGTAACAATATAAAACAAGAGCTGCTTATTGTGCAGAAAATTGGGGGGGGGGGAGAGAATACTGGCAATATATTGCGACCATACTTAGAGAAGGAGGCTCTACTCACGGTCACTCATGCCCTTGTCACCTCCTGATTGGACTACTGCAATGTGCTCTACATGGGGCTACCCTTGAAGAGTATTCGGAGACTTCAGTTGGTGCAAAATGCGGCTGCACGTGCTATGGTGGGTGTCTCAAGATACACCCACGTAACACCCATACTCCGCCAGCTGCATTGGCTGCCCATTGGTACAATTCAAGGTGTTGATCATAATCTTTAAAGCCCTACATGGCTTAGGACCAGGTTACCTCCGGGACCGCATTCTGCCTCATACATCCCTCTGACCGGTTAGGTCCCACAGAGTGGGTCTCCTCCAGGTGGTTCTCCTCCAACAATGTTGACTGGCGGGCCCTAGGGGGAGGGCCTTCTCTGTGGGGTGCCCCACGCTCTGGAACCAACTTCCCCCAGAGATCCGAACTATCCCCACCCTGCTGGCCTTCCGAAAAGCCATTAAGACATGGCTCTTCCTGAAGGCAGGGGTCTGAGACAATCTTATATCTGAGATCTCCCCCTGTATGTATGTTGTTGGACGTCTTTTTTTAAACTTTTTAAAACTGTTTTTAAATAAGTTTATTGTTTAGTGTTCTCTTAAAATGTTGTACGCTGCCCTGAATCCTTAGGGAGTAGGGCGGCATAGAAGAACCTAATAATTAATTAATTAGTTAATTAATTAATTAATTAATTAATTAATTAATTAATTAATTAATTAATTAAATTGTGGGGTGCTGAGGCTGGTGCTTTTTAAACTTGCAAATAAATATCTGAGTCAAGGTGGAGACCTCATGAAAACGTCGCCTCAATGTGCAGATACTATAAACAAAATGCAGGTATTATGCTTAGAATCATTAGGAAGAGAACTTAAAAGTAAAAATGCCAATGTAAGAATAGATACAATATAAAAAAGAGTTTGGGACTGTACTTTTCAAGTTGCCTCAGACGTTGCCTCAGCTCCTGCGTGGCGATGGGGAGAGAGATGTCCGAAGCTATACTTGGAGTAGGCTCTTTGACTGAAAGGTGGCTAGGAGAACCGCTCAAATTGGAGGTCAGAAGACTGGAGGAACTTCTGCTGAGATCTTTTGGCCACTGAGGGTTAGGATTGGAGGGGAGGCCTGTTTCCGTCCCGTCAGCCCTTTTATTGGCATCCGCAGCTGTAGAACTTGGGGCTTTGCTCACATCAGCTGCTGGAGAGGGGGGGACCTGAGTCTTGAAAATACCCTTCCTCCCATCTTTGGAAACAGAAGGCCTCTTCACTTTGGTGGTATATTGGTGATCTGGAGATCTCTCTTGGTTTTCAAGAGAAAGGATCTAATAGTCACAAAACAAAAAAGAAGACCACTTTCATTCTTTCTTACAGTTCAGAAAAAAAAAAGTTACCTACACCGTTGAATGGAATTTCAAAGGTTGCAAAACCCAGCATTGGGGAGGAAGCTGAAGTACAGATTACAAGAGAACCGAAGCAGACCTAGAAGAGTTGTCCTTGAGGCTATTTTTCCTCTCTCCCCAATGGCTCTATATAGAAAACATTCCTGGAAAAATCTCATGTAGTATGTAATTTATCGGAGAGTTCTGCATAACTAGAATGTTTGCCATTCATCCCCTCCATGATGGGGAAAAAGAAAAGTCCGCCTGAATGAAACTTAATTGAAAGGAAATACAAGTAGTCCTCAACTTATTTCCAGCGCTTAGACTCCTTAGAGTCTATTCAAATTATGACGGGCCCCTAGAAGGTATGACCCTATTCCAAAGTTCCAATGGCCACTTCCCCTGGTCATGTGTCCACATTTCGGACAATTGGCAATCAGCCTGCATTTATAGTCTATTTGCAGCATACCATGGTCACGTGACCACAATTTATATTTTTGCTGAAAACTAGTGGGGGTTTTTTTATCCTTGTTTTCATCCTATAGCAAATAATGGGGTTTGCTTAACACCCACCATAAAAAAAGGTAATAAAAATGTGGCTGACGACCTGTTTTTAAACGTTCACGAGTTATGATTGCAAAGGGCAAGCTCTGTTATGATCCTAAATCAAAGACTATATTCTCTTCTTACATTTTACGGAAGGAAAGCTTTCAATGGAACGTCTACACCAAATTCTCACTTGGTGGAATTTTCCATTTTGTGGCTGGGGGGAATTAAAAGTACACATTAATCCAGCCTCTTCCATTTGTTAAGCACTGGCAACCTTGATATTCCTCTCAATAACAGTTAAGATTTTTGCTACCAAGCTTTTTTCAGAATCTTTTACAACCTCCCCTGTATTTAATCCCTGAAAAAGAAGGTGTAAAAAGCTGGCATTGTATAGAATGCCTAGTAAATCTATAGAATGCATGACGTTTTTAGACAAAGTATGAAATGCCTTTGTTTTTTTAATATGCTATATACCAGTGATGGCGAACCTATGGCACGGGTGCCACAGATGGCATGCGGAGCCATATCTGCCGGCCCCCGAGCCATTGACCTAGCTCAGCTCCAGCGCGCATGTGCATGCTGGCCAGCTGATTTTTGGCTTGTGCGGAAGCTCTGGGAGGGTGTTTCCAGCCTCCAGGGGGCGGGGGAGGCCATTTTCGCCCTCCCCAGGCACCAAGAAAGCCTCTGGAGGCTGGGGAGGGCAAAAAATGGGCCTACCAGGCCCACTGGAAGTCAGGAAATGGGGGGGAGGTGGGGTTGTGTGCACATGCGCGGTGGGTGGGGCAGCGTGGGGGGTCACGCACACATGCACAGGGGGGCAGGGGCATTGACTTATGGGTGTGGGCACTCACGCGCGCATGATAGCGGGTGCTTGCTTGCTTTCGGCACCCAAGGAAAAAAAGGTTTGCCATCACTGCTATATACTTTCCCTAGGCATTATGCAGCATAGTAATAGAGTCATGAAAAGGGTTAGGGCTAATTCTATCCTAATCCTACCCCTACCCCTAACTTTTTATTGAAAAGACATACACAAAAATGAAAGAAGAAATGCAAAACAAAGTACAGAACTTTCTTACTGAAAAGAAGAGAGAAAAAGACAAAGCATTGACCTACTTGTTCCAATACTCTGCCAGCCAAAACGGGGCGCAGGGGATCCGCACACGGCCCCCCTGCATCTCATTTGCACCCTCCATGGCCTCCTGCAGCACTGATGGCTGTTTTGGGGCCGTTTTTTGGGCTGTTTTTGGCCAGCAGAGTGCTGCAGGAGACCATGGAGGGTGAAAATGAGGCATGGGGAGACCTCACACAGCCCGTTTTGGCCACCAGAGGAACTGCAGGCCGGTCCTTTGATATTTCCAGGCTGGCCCCGTGGGCCAGATTTAAGCACCCCACCCCTATGAAAGGAACTCTGGTGGTAAATGATTGAAGTGTAGTATTGCAGGCAAACTCTACCCACAACCAGGAGTTTTGATCCTAATGGGACTCAAACTTAACTCAGCCTTCCATCCTTCTGAGGTCAGTAAAATGAGGAGCCAGATTGTAGGGGGCAATATATAAATAATGCTTACATTGTAAACCACCCAAAGAGCGCTTGTTGTGACCCAGCACCGCAACCCCCCAGAAACACACACACACAGTCGTTGGGAGGCAAACAAAAAGGTTCCTTTTACTAATAAAGTTTCTTAGTAAAACTCAGAGGGTTTAGAAGTCCAAAACAACACAAACGGAACGTCTTCAGGAATAAGGTTCTTTGGGTTACGTGAGGGTTAAATAGCACACAGACAAAAGTTCAAAGCAAGACTCATTAATTCTTATCTGAACAACTTGGCTGGCTTCCCGGAATAAAGCTGGCAGAAGCTGGTGATAAGATTCCCAAACAGACGTAGAAACGAAACTCTGGATATGCTGCGGTCAGTGAATTGTTGTTCTCAGCAATGAGCACTAATTACCATGGCCTAATATAGCCACTGAAGGGCGTGGCCCAATTAGCCCTCACTGCTTCCTCCTATTGGACCGACGCTTACTCAGCCAGTCCTGTCTTCTGGCTGCTCTGCGTGCTCTGGCATTCAGCATGAGTTCTTCATCTCCTGATGAAGAACTCTGCTGCGCAGGTGCAGAAGGTCCTGGGAGATCGTCCTGCTCTGGCACCGAGTCCTCATCACCAGCCGTCTCTGGTGCCAGGCACATAGGCTGGTACTGCTGCACCATGAGCGGCTCCGCGTCCTCCGGATCCTCCAGACTCGGCGCCGGACGCGGCCAAGGCACAACAGCGCTATGGGGCAGTATATAAGCCTAAATGCTATTGCTATGCTGTTGCTATTGATTCCATCTCATCAAAAAAATACTCTTATTTATTGTCTGTTGTAAAGATATGCCAATTACGATGCACTGTGTGTCGTTTTAAACTCTTAATCTTGTCATTTTAAAGGGATCTATATGTTGACTTAAGGAGCATTGTAGTTACTTTCCACACATTCCAAATGCAGATCTTCCTATAGATTAAGCAGATATAAGAGAAGGAATTGTTTCACATTAAAATTAGAGCTCTGGGCATTTCTTCTTAACTTGATGGGAGAAAGCTCTCCAAAGGTTTAGGCAGAAGTCTTAATCACTTTTGCTTTTGGGCAGCAAAAGGGAATCATGGCGGTAACTGAACTCCTGCATGCAAAACATTATGCTCCATCACTGAAATACAGACTCACTCTATGGAATATATTGACACTTTCACCACGGTCTGCAGCTTTGATCAAGAACTTTCAATGTGTCAATCAAGTAACTACGTTTACAACTTCTCATTCCCAAGCAACCAGACCTTTTAAAACCTTTTCCTTTCTTTCTTAAAATATAATTTGCATATCACTACCATTACCACATTACATGCTTAATTTTTAAATACATTTTAGGAAACTGTTATAATATACCCTGAGTGCAATTTTCATGTATACAGTGCTGTTTGGACCAGAATTGTTAAGATGAAATCTCTGATGCATAGTTAGATCTTCACTTGCAAGGAGTTGGTTAAGAGGAAGCTTAAAATTTCCCAAGGAGTACTGATGTTGTTCATCCTTGACCTAGAGAAGAAGGAAAAAGAATTATTACATTTATATTTAACCTATATTTAAAAAAAAGTTAACAAATTATTGAGTCCTTAATTTTATTCAATTAACCCGATTCTTGACCCATTAATCAGCTTAGAATGAACCCATGCAAAAAAAAGTGTTAGCCACGTTGGCTTTCTCTAATAAAGAAAAAGAGAATACAGTATTTAAAAATAATTCAATAACAACACCAGTATCAATAGTTAAACAAGACATCTTTGTTTCCTATAACCTGAATGTCGGTATATTGTCACTTTTCTTTACACACTCAAATCCAGCACTAGAGAAAGGCAAATTTGATATGACATTTATGCTATATTTAGTATAAAGTAAGCTTTACACTATATTACATATTTAAATATATTACTGAAAGAATTTTTAAAAATTCTAATCGCCTGCCTCAAATTTGTTAAGCAAATGATTCAGCATAGGTAGAACTATAACTAATTTCCAAGGTAGGATCCCTTGTCTATTCAGCAAAACATTTGCAAATGTTGAGAGTACAACATTTTTTTGCTGCAATATTCCCAATGCTGCAGTTGTTCTGGCATTCTACCCTCAACAGATACCTCAGATCAAGCAAATAACTAGAATGACCTACCTCAACTTCTAGCTCTTGTCGTCGAGGATTATGGACAAAAAAAGTGAAATGCTCTTCCCAAACGGGTTCACTGGTCTTATAGCGGATCTATTCAAAGGCAGGATTCTTTATTAACATATATGGTAAAAAACAAAGCCTCCTTATACAGATACACAGATGTTCTTCTCCCTTTGCTCCAAGGACTGCAGGTCCTTGGGTAACATACTAAGGGCACTGGACAACAATGGAAATCACAGAGCTGGATATTCAACATACACATGCATATAAATACATACAAACATCAAAGTGGTTTGCATTGGGAGTCTGTACCTCACACTCTACAATGGGCTTTGTTCCCTCAATGCAAATTACAGATATCAGGAATTTTTTTTCCCAGATTAGATTTCTGGAATGGGCAACAGAGTAGCTTTAACCTTTTATTTCGCCTGCACTCCCAATCCAGATCAGA
The DNA here is from genome assembly GCA_023053685.1 of Diadophis punctatus similis. Taxonomy (NCBI): domain Eukaryota; kingdom Metazoa; phylum Chordata; class Lepidosauria; order Squamata; family Dipsadidae; genus Diadophis; species Diadophis punctatus. The sequence continues at coordinate 40,357,580 of JALIGW010000007.1, read as the reverse complement.
AATATGACATGGGGGTAGAGAGAGTAATGTGAAGGATATTGTCCTCGTAAAGCAGCTTTCGAGCACAGTACTTCTTATCCAAAGCAGCTCACAGCGGTATGCCCCTTTGAGGAAAACCATGACACCCAATTCTAATTCACATCCAAGTGCCTGCAAATTGTTTGGGGGTGGCAGTAAGGGGTTCCATTAGCTTTGAAAGAAAATGTTACATGGATTGATGTGATGCTGTATATACAAAACCTGGAAAAATTAGGATGGTGTGAACTGTATTGCTTTACAGAAAAGGACAAAAGTTGTTAAGACTTACCTTGCTTTCTTTTGCGTTATGTCCAACTGTCATTAAGACAAGGGGATTTGGATTACTGTTCATTTTCTTCCCTGACTGAAAATGTAGAAAACAATAATTCTATTACTCTTATCTTCTTTCCATCCACATTCTGTGTCACAAACGTATATGAGATATAGGAATCACATAACTTACCTTGAAAGATTTGCACATAGAAATCACTGAGATTTCCAATCCCTTTACAAGTATTGTGTTTGAATGAATTGGTTTAAGGTGCTCAACCTTTCATCCTTAAATAAGCATTTCATCCCCCAACCCCCAAATTAATGAAGCAACATCAGAACAAATGAATGAATGAATGTTGCGGTCAGGAAGCAAAAGGGGGATATGGAGAAAAATGCAAGCTTAGAAAGCTAATCTTACATATATGGAATGATTAAGCAGAATGTCAGAATCATAAAACATTTGGAGGGTAACAAAAGAGATGGTTTCTATTATAAGTTTACCCAATTTTCTTACTAAAACTACAAAAGTAATTTTAAAGAACTCAGATTATAATGTCTGTTAATAGGCTCCCTACCAATTTCTCAGTTATATACTTTTTGTTAAGAAGGAGTTACAGAAGTTAATCTGAAGCATCTATCAATGCTGTTAATACATTAAATTATTAATAATTAATATATAAACTGGAACTCCAGAAAAGCAACATGATTAAAAGAGAAGTTAAAACAATGTTAAGACAAAAATTGCAGACTAAAGACATGAGTAGTCTTATCTCAACACATATTGTGTTGAATTTTTAAAGGGTAAGCCATATTTAGTTTAATTTACCTAGCAATCTGCTTTTAATTATTTCTCGCTGTGAAAATTTTAAATTGACAGAAAATTCATTTAGATTTTCTCCCAGATCAGTTCCATTTCTGAAAATTATCTTCAAGGGCAAAATATGAGCCATAGGGATCTTCACCAATATCATCCTCTCTTATATTACATATTTTGGAATATGTGTGCAAGAGGGATTCAATCATGCCTTCATTTGATAAAATGTTTATTGAATGTTTGGCCTGTTCGGCTATTGACCTATTCAGATACTTATTTCTTATTTATGTTTTTCTTAACTTTATCAATTTCTGGTTTTCAAAATGCTTACGTCAAACTCAATTTATTTACTACTGAATGGCAAAACTAATGGGACAGGCAAAATGTCTCTCAGAAAATAATACATTACCCCTTTAATATAAGCAGAACTTGTTTCTAACATTAATAGAAGTAAGATTCAAGTCTTACTTCTTGCCTCAGGAAACAGGGAGGCACATTTCTTTTTTATATATGCTACCAATTAAGTTTTCTACAGGTAAGGAAACAGATACAGTATGTAGTGTCTATATAGCTTACAGCTAGCTTTTCAGTTTAACCAGCAATTCTGAGCTGTGCATCTGCACAATTTATAAACTAGCTATTCTGTGCTGTCAGCATCTTCAAAAAAGCACCACTCCTACTTTCCACATTAGTGGCAGGACTAAATTTAGTTTTCCACTGGCAATTTGTCTTATTAATTCCATGCTTGTATCTACAGCGGTGATCCTGAAACAAAAGGGATGGAATTAATAATCCCACAAAGGGTTCGTGTTTCATGATGACTTAGTGGCCCTTATATTAGTTTTGTTATGAAGATTTTGATTGCCAATATGCAGTTACATTCCAAATTCAGCAAATGTATTAAAAAGGGATCAAGGAACTTGGAAATTGTCTGGATTAACAAAAAAAAAAGCATCAACAGGTTTAATAAAAGCATGCTTTTGAAAATATATTGGACATTCAGTACTATTTTAGAAGAATTAAATAATTTGTTTAATAGTAATAATATAGCTGGCTCTCTTTTTAAAAATAATTGCTTATAAAAATCAAAGATTATTTGTTTCTATAATTTGTGTAATGCAACCACTGATAGGATGTGCCTTCTACTCACAAACAAATTAATGTTATTGTGTCCTGATCTAACTTTGTGACACTAAGCTTATATCTCCTGGAATTCAAAATATTTTCTATTATTTTAAGACTGCCTTTATAATTTTTATAAATAACTCAAGGTGGCAAACGTATCTAATCCTTTTTCCTCCTCCTATTTTCCCCATAACAACAACACTGTGAGATGAGTTGAGCTGAGAGTGAGTGATTGGCCCAAAGTCACCCAGGCGGCTCTCATGCCTAACTCACAGGCACGTGTATAGTATTGTATCTTCACCACTGACCAAACTGGCAGCCCAGCGTCTTTATTTAATTGTGTGATTTTAAATGGAAAATTGTATCACTTTTACCTTTAAGGCTTTCTGAACATCAGACTTCTTCAAGGCTTCTGGATTATAATCTAAAGGATTATGCTTTTAAACCAGAAGAAAATGAACATATGGAGGGTTAATATGACATGCAACGAAGCAGTTCCAGTTGGTTAATTAAGGACAGGACAACAACGGCAGACCAAACAAACGTTCTCAGAAGAAAGAGAAAAATTCTTGAACATTAATTACTATAAAATAACTTGATACACCCTTTTTTTCTTATTCTGTTTTTAATTACAATATTTCATTGACTTTTTCCAGACAGGCTAAGATTCTCCTATTTACCATAACTATTTTTTTCTATAATGCCCCATTGCATTGGATTTGATAGTATGGATACAAAAAGTGGAGTAGGTTTAACCAGCTGATAATTTTCATTAACAATTGCTAATTTTATTTTAGAAAAACTGCATCGTCCTGAGGGTAAAGCAGGCAAACTATAATGAATACAGCACTACCAAACTAATTTCAGAAATTAGGAATGCTTAAAAAGAGAGAGAGGGAGAGAGATTCTAGAATTTTATTTTCTCTCAAAATTTCTGAGATGGAATAAATGCACAGTTAAATCCAGCTTTAGGCTAAATTGCTAGGCAAAGCATGCTAGCTAATTCAAAACAGGAAAGATAATTCTCTGTCCTCCAGAATAACTGTTTAAAGTTTATCTGCAGTGAATTTTGTTTTCAATGGGAAAAAAATGTTATAAAAACTTCTACATGTGTCTCTATATTATACAGCATGCAGCAGAAACATTATACCAAAAATTGACATAAATTTTATGTCTGATAAACTGAAGAGTTGTTGAGCACTAAGCTTTTTAACTAAGAATGAATTTACTTCTAGATTGTTTCACTCCATTTAATCACCTAAGTTCTCTCTATATTTTTTAGATTTAGATTAGACATTTTAAACAAAACTTCTGCTTGTCTTCTACCCAGTATTTACCTCAAGAAACTTTGTGCGGGCTGTTTATTTGAGAACATTGTTGTTGTAAAGTTGAATTGAAGGCTGGCATTTTTGCCTTGGGGTGCGTCAGCTCCCCATTTTCTCTAATTAAACAATTCTAAAAAAAATAAGGTCAGATGGGCAGAAAAAAATGTAGTATCATAAATTTATGGATACTCATTTTTAAATAAAACTACTGTATACAACTAGTCCTTGACTTCTAATCAATTACTTAACAACCAAGACAGATCAACTAGAGGTACAGAGTACTTATGACCCAGATTCACATTTCCAATGATCAGCCCCCTCTACAGTCTCTGCATTTCAGGCATTCATCAACAGTGATGCATTTACGGCCGCCTGTGGGGTCCTGCAATCAGTTGACTGCATTTTACGCTGATTTTGCTGAAAACCGGCATTTACTTCTTCTTTTGGGGGGGGGGAGGCAAAACTGCACCCCTAATGAATAATTGATTTGCTTAATCACTGTAGCGTTTGTTTAATGGCCACCACAAATAAAATGTGTAAATAAATCGGGTTGGTCACATGAATGACCTATTTTATGATTGTCACGAGTTACAACCATGGTTAGGTAGGTTTCATTATGGCCGTAACTCGAGGACTCTTGTATTATTCTCTAAATTTGTCCTTAGGTTTATTTAAAAAAGTAAATCAGGTATGTATCCTCTGTTTGGCTGGCTACTTAAGTATTGTAACAACTTGATGCAGAACAATGTACTTTTAGAAATAGTTCCCTTTCTCTATGCTTCTAAAAGCTTTGGGCTAGTAGTAGTTTTATGTTGAATGCCTATTTGCCTAGGCTGGAAAAAGTCTTTCTCCCCCCCATGTAATTTCTTAGCATTTAATTTTTGGCTCCTAATGGTCCTCGTTAAAGTACTTTCTTTCGAGGATTTCACACATATAACAGACACATTCAAGACTGCCATGAAATTTTGCCTCACACTGTATTTTTTTAAAAAAAAAATTCTTCTCGGTTTAGGATGAATACCATAGCTGCTTTTGATGAAGAGGAGCCAACGGTATCAGGGTAAAAATAACAGATGACAGAGATGTTTGCGGCTTGCATGCCACTGTCATGCAAATGCCATAATGCTTATTAAGGAATCTTTAAGCTATAAAAAGAAAAGGAACTGTTCCAATTCCACCAAAAAAAAAAAAAAAAAAAAAAAGACAAGGTGAAGTTTAATTTGGGTCAAGTTGCTGTTAAAAGTTTCGTTTTCTGATCAACCTTCACTTCTGTAACACATCATTTCAATTGCCTTAATAGAGTTGGAAGCTTTAACAATGCACTGGTTTAAGGACTGATAGCAAAATAAGAGTATATGAGAATTTAATTATGACACACTGTTTTGGTATTACATTTGAAACTTTCCAACTTGAATCAAACACACAACCAGGCCTGTTTTTACACTGATTTCAGAAACTCAAGACAATCAAGATTCTCGAAGTACATCCAATAATGAGATGCCACAAAATGGGAACCTAGGTCATTTGCAAGCCTGAAATTATTGTGCAATGTGAATTCACAACCCCTATTTTACTTTATTTTTGTAACTCTTTCAAATTTCTACTTGACTGTGCAGTTTAATGGCTGTCTGTGCACTAGCTGTTATCTCTCAGCAAAATCTACTTTAATATGCTCAAATGGAAACGCCTAATTTATGGGTCCACATTTTAATGACAAAAGGCTGCACAAGGAGGTGTATTTTTTCCTGTAACACATATCATTCCAATTTTAATTATGCAACTTGAACCAAATTAAAGACCTTCTGGGCCCCTACATATGCCACACACAATACTTGCACTTACTTTCCAAAAAAATTACAAAGTATGTTGATTTTTACAATTCATGACCATTTCATTTCTCTGCAAGCGTCACATTTCTTCAAATGTGCATGCTAGTCTCTGAAAAAATGAGCAAATTTAGCTGAGAAGCTAAACTAATTACACCACTGAAAATGTAGCCAAAACAATATAAACTTATAAAACCATGCACTTAAAAAACAAAGTACTGCATGCTCCTCCATTCCAATATTAGGGCAAAGTGGGTTTATAAACACCAAGGTTTTAAAAAAAGGTTATTTTCTTTTAAACAAAGGAACACGTAAACCTGAGAACTCACAAATAGCGTTCTATAGACTGAGGTAGTATTTTCACAAAATACTAGTCCCGATGCTCGCCTCTCTTTTAAGTATCCACACCCAAATTTTCCCTCGTAGATACTCTTTAGAAAAATGCAAAGGGAAGGAGAAAGCAGAAAGTCATAGGATTCTGGCAGCCTCAGGGCTCAATCAACTTTATCATTAGCATAGATACAGAAAACTGAAGTACTGAAAATCATACAAAGAAAAGATAAACCAACAGCGCTTTTTTCCATTATTGATCTAGCTTTATCGACATTTCCAGGCAATTTTTTTTTCTCCTACTGCAATTGGGTGCATTTTAGCTACAGATACCACTTGCACAACAAAATCACACTTTTCAATAATAGCTTTTTAGTGTACTCATGCACCACCTTTTTATACCAGACATCAATAAGGTTGCTACCGTTATAAATGGGGGTGGGGGTGGGGAAGAGATTTTCTGAATATATAGAAGTTGTGCTCTTAATCTGTATCCATTCTGCACAAAGGGAAAAAGCTTCATTTCTCTTAAGGAAATTTTAATTATGTTATACTATCAGATGATTATGATACAATGAGACCCATTATTACAAACTGTTTCTTGATTTTTTTATAAAAAAAGTATTCTATTCAAGAGTTCCAGGACATAAAATGAAAATAAAACTGTAACACAAATACAATAACAAATCCAAGATTTTGACTCATGTAGTGCAGAAACGCTCTGGTGCCCTCAGATCACAGTTTGTCCACCAGAAATCTTGACAAAGATATACTAACATTTTTATTGGCACAGTAAGGATTGAAACACATCATTCGAAAGGACTTTTCATAACAGGCAAACGAGTTGTCACTTCATTATTTACCATTGATCTATGACTCTCTTTTTCTGGTTTGGAGGCCACAAGAGACCTAAGACAGGGATATGACCGTCTTGGAGGTCTGTGCTTAATTTATTCCAGTCTTGAATAAAATCCTTCAATAAATTTTTTTTAAAAGGAAAAGGAATCCCATTTTAGGATTATTGATTTGAATACTATATACATGTATGTATGTATGTATGTAAGTACATTATCAAATTTGGAAACATTTGTGTGAATTCTGTACAGGTAGTCCTCAACTTATAACCACAATTGAGGCCAAAATTTCAGTTACTAAGCAAGATAGATTTTAAGTGAATCACTGCAGTTCTTAAGTTAGTAATACAGTAGTTCAGTGAACCTGGCTTCCCCATTGACTTTGTCATAAAATCTCAAAAAGTGATCACATGACCCCTAGCATACATACATGCCAGTTATCAAGCATCTATAGGGATGCTGCAATGGTCATATGAAAAACAAACTGGTCTCTCCACATCATCCTTAGTGAAGCGTGCAAACCAGAGTCTGCGTCAGATGAGGAGAGCACACCTTTCTCCTTCTGTCCTGGCCACTTTTTACAAAGGCAGGATTGAGAGCGTTTTAACAAACTCCATTACTGTTTGGTGTGGTGGCAGCAGTGCCTCAGATAGAGAGTGGTAAGGACAGCCAAGAAGATTATAGGAAGCTCACTTCCCGTTATTCAGAACACTGCTTATAAGCGCTGTGTGTTTAGAGCTCAAAGCATTGTTAGAGACCCCACACACCCACTTCACGGTCTGTTTCTGTTGCTCCCCTCTGGGAGGTGGTTTCGAAGTATTTCTAGCAGGATTTCCTATGCCGTCCATCTGGTAAACTCACAAGATTTGTTTTTATCACCATATACATGTATACATCCAAACTAGACTGTGTTGTTTCTCTGTGTCATATAATATATGTGGGTATATGCATAATTTTGTATTTATTTGTTTATTTATTTATTTTGTCATGTTTATGTAGTGTATATGTAGTGTATTTTGAGAGCTGAATGCAATGAAATTTCATTTTAATGTATGCCGATTAGTGTACATTCAAAATGGCAATAAAGTTATTCTATCTATCTATCTATCTATCTATCTATCTATCTATCTATCTATCTATCTATCTATCTATCTATCTATCTATCTATCTATCTATCTATCTACGGTATCTATCTATCTATCTATCTATCTAATCATGTCACTTTCTTCAGTGCCATTGTAACTTTGAACAGTTACTAAATGGATCATTGTAAGTCAAGGACTACCTGTATATGATTATTCACTGTTATTTTTTTTTATCAAAGAAAAGAATAGAAAAGCTTTATCAGAACAAGTTTTTAAAAATATTGCCAATCAACTTCCTATATAAACACACTATTATCATTGTTACCAACGTCATCTAGTGTTCAGGAGGAATTCTATTTTTGAAATGGCAAAATCATTAGAAACTTCATAACGACCATTGATCCTTGTCTAATATTTTATCTTCAAATCACATTAGTAAACTTCATTTGAAGTTTCCTTCCTAAAGGCTAGATGAAGAAGGCAAATGTATGCTTCATTAAAAACTTCACATCCTTGGGTTTATTTGGGGACCATTCATTATTGATATTAAAAGACATACCATGATTTACAGTCTAAATATATGGAATTTTCTATGAAGCACTCCAATTATACATATTTGGGTTTTCTCTCTGTACAGAAATGAAAAATCTGTACAATCGGGACAGTGTGTGTGGGCACATTTTATTTTTACAAAGTGAAAGGTGTTTCCACAGCTATTCTGGGAACTGCTATTTGGGGAAAGTAAACAGATCTTTTAATTATAAGCTTGCAAGCATATGTGGGAAAGCATTCACACCAACCCTGCTCAAACATTTATGTATATGAAAAATAGTCTGGAATACAAAAAAAAGGTCACTTTCATTAGCAATTCACAACATCAGAAGCTGGCTTTCAGTTATCTCTGTTGATTTACTACAATGAAGCATGATTCTTCCTTGCTCAGATCCTAATATACTGTTTGGATTTTAAATATTTTACCCTAAATGAAATTCCATTCACCGAAAAAAGGGCACCATTTTAAAGCAAATATGCACTCACATGTCCTACAGCACCATAGCTCTAGATCAGTGGTTCCCAACCTGTGGTACGTGTACCACTAGTGGTACGCGAGGGCCTTCCAGGTGGTACGCGAACACTTTCGGGGTCATGAACGATTTTTAGTTAGTTATTTTTTACTTCACAAAAATGTTTACTGCCTAACACAACTGTTGCCACACGCCACCCACCTGGTCCCAGCGGCCTGAGAATCAGGTTGCTGGATGCGCGGGGCCAAAAAAGGAACGGTACAATTATGGAAATAAAGTGATATTTGATCGAATTTAGTTTCTCTGGAACCAGGTGGTACGCGGCGACTGTACGGGACCTCCAAGTGGTACTCGATCACAAAAAGGTTGGGAACCACTGCTCTAGATTTAGAAGTGTATTCATTCATTTGAAGCTGGAATTGACCAACTATCTATTTTTTCCTTTCAGAAAGTGTCCACAAAATCATTAAGATTACCACATTAATAAATGCTGTAAATTTATTGTAAATTAAAATGGCAGTTTTATAAACGTGATTAGATTACTGATCCTCCAAAATAAATTCAGCCGCAAAGTATGTTTATCATAAAAAATTATCAATGTAATGGAATGCATGAGGAAAAGTAATTAAAACATAACGTGATTAGTGAGGCAAAGTGGCACAGTAGTAAGCAATGTGTGACCGAAGAAAATTAGGAATCACTCAAGAGAAGCTTCATTATCACCGAAAACTTACTGGCAGATTTCTTGCTGAATCCAAATAAAGAATAAGCAATGCTGATGAAAGCCCATCGTCACCTTGATCTCTATCAGCTCTAATGCTTTTTAGCACCTAAAATCATAAAAGTATCATAAAAACGTTAGTTTCGTGCTTTGTCTCTAACTAAAAAGAAAGCAAGTTATAAAATGCAAACTAGAAAATAAAAGTGTAATCATACATAATAATTTAAAATTAAATATTACCATATCTTATCAAAGAACGAGATAGTAAAATATTTTAATTATTTTCAAACATAACCAAACCAGATTTGAATAAAAATTCCTTATCTGGAAAGAAATTCCGCAACATGAGAATGTTTCCACTGCCTTATTCTTGCTGCTAATGCTATTTCTAAAATCCATGGAATTATTTTTCAAGATTAACTGTTCTATATATGAGAAATGATATGAAAAGCAAAGTGAATACTGAAGTCCTTGAATACACTTGCAAGTGTTGAGAAACACACTCAACTGGGAAAGTAAATGATATAAACCATAAATTTGCGGAATTTATTACATTTGTGGAATGTTATCTGGAATCAATGCCGCAAACAATATTGTTTGATTCATTGCATCATGATGATCTAACATATTGAATATATTATTTGTTTCTGTACTTAATATAAAGACTTCTCACCCCAATAAATACTTTTTGCTTTGCCTGAAGTACTTATGGTTTGTACGGGGGATGGGGGAATTCGAAAAACCCAGTATAGTATTTTTCTCCCAAATTCAGGGACTAAATTTTTTCAGTTCCAGGACACTTGGATACTTGAGTTTCTTAAGTTCCTCTTTCCATAATATTTTATAGACATAATCTATGTATAGAGGTAGAGATTTTTAAAATTAGCTTCTGGGTCCATTGTTCAAAGTATCCTTCAGTATGTTCAGTATTAAAATATTTCACTTCATTCTATAAGTCTAGTTGGAGTGTTCTTCCCCTTTAATTGTAGTATTTAGTTTCTTCCAGTGTCCAATTTTTAAAAGTTCATTTTTTGAATTTTTTTAAAAAATAAAACATTTTAAAATGGACAAAATTACTTTCCCAGAGGAAGGTTTCTTATAATTAATTTCCAAAATTAATTCCTTATAGGTGAGAGAGCAGCATATGGAATTATGAAGTAAAAATAAAATCTTACTTCAAATTTATCTAGATCCTTAGTTCATTTGTAACTTTCTAAAATCAAAGTTTTAATCACTCTCTTGCTGTTTAGTCAAAAAAAAAATTAAAAGTTCTTAAACTTGAAGTTAAAACTCACCCAGTGCTATAAAACTTGTCGATCCAAAGATTTCTAATAGATGAAAACCAATTAACACACAATTTCCGAAAATGATTCAAAAAATATGCAAATTTAGTATTCTTTCAAAGCTGCCAAGTATGGTTTGAGCAAGACGGTTGTTCCCTCATCTCCCAGAGCTCCAAATAGACCAAAGACCACCATCTTGCAGTCTCCTCATGAGGAGCAGCTGAGTGGAGTATCTGTGGGCAACCTCAAGTCCTCCTCTCGTTGTCCAGAGAGGAATTATCAAAGAGGTCTGTCTACTCCCTGGCTTCTCATTTGCCACAGTCATTGGCTCAGTCTGCCATTTCTTACCCAGAGGTCGAAAAGCAACATTTCCTAATGAAGCCCCTTATTTTTGACTTGCTAAGAGAATTTTGGGTTTTTGTGCCTAAATAAATCTTTGGATTTATTCTGTGCTCTTCTAGAAATAGAGCATATCTAAATGAATTTGGACAACCACAGATATAAAGACATATTTTTAATGACAGCCTCTTCAAATGCAAAAAAGAAAAAAGAAAGAGTAAACAAATATACCTGGTCAAGATTTTCAACAGTAGGCTTCAATGTGAGCCATTCGAGTTTTAAGTGCAATTTTCCTTTGGAGACTTCGTCCAGAGTAAACCACTGTAAGGAAAGTCCATAAAGTATAGTAAGAACCAAAGCCATTTGCTGCAAAAATTTACCAACATTACATACAAATTCCTGAGCGAAGCCAACTAAGGACACTTCATATGAAAACAGCTAAAGGCATTGTAGCTGACATAATAAAAACATCTTATCAAACAGGTAAGAATTGTACTGATTCCTGCATTTCACCCAGAAAACTATAGTAAAATTATTTCATAATAAAATACATGCAATGACTTTTTAGAATTAAGCATCTGAATATTTAGCTTAGGACACCTCAAAACACATTTAACAGAAACTTTTACAGCGATTTGCAGCATCCTGCAATCATATGACCACATTTTATGATTGTTTTGCCAAAAACTGGCCATTATTTCTGGTGTTTGCCAAAATCATGTCCATAGCAAACCATTGGTTTGCTTAACCAGAGCATTTGTGGTGCCGTGGTGGCGCAGTGGTTAGAATGCAGTATTGCAGGCTAATTAAGCTCAGTGCCTGGAGTTCGATTCCCACCAGGCTCAAGGTCAGGGGTGTCAAACTCGATTTCATTGAGAGCCGCATCAGGATTGTGTTTGACCTGGGGGGGGCATGACCAGGGTGGGTATGACCAGCTCTACATCACTCGTGTCGGGGGCACCTGTGGTGGCCTGGGCGGGGCTGGGGGGATCCATTGTCTCCAACAGAGGAAGGCAAGACCAGGGAGAGTGCCAAACCCTTGTCCTCCAGAGGAGCTTTGCTGTCTGCTGGTGGCCAAATGCCAAGGCAGGACTTTCCTTCCTTCCTTCCTTCCTTTCCTTTCCTTTCCTTTCCTTTCCTTTCCTTTCCTTCCTTCTTCATTCTCCTTCCTTCACCTCTTTCCTTCTTTTTCCTTCCTTGCCCTCTTCCCATCTTTCCTTCTTTTTCTTTGTCTTTCCTCTTTCCCTTTCTCCTTTCCTGTTCCTTCTTGATGCTCAATCGCAAAACGGGAAACATTTCTCATTTTGTTTTGTTTTGCCTTTAGTTTGTTTTGCTAGTCCTCTGCCAGCGAAAACGGATGCTCCCCCCGGGCCACATTTTCGGCCTGGATGGCCTTTTGAAGTCCTCTGTCAGCCCTGTTTTTGCCCTGGACGGTCTCCTGAAGCCCTCTGCCAGCAAAAACGGAGCCTGGGGGAGTGCACATTTTTGCTGGCAGGGGGCTGCAGGAGGCTGTTCAGGCCAAAAATGGGGCATGGGAGGGCTGTGCACTCCATTTTCGCTGGCAGAGGCACTACAGGCCGGCCCTTCGCCATTTCCACGGCTGCCCCGTGGGCCACAAACACCCCGCAGGCCTGATCTGGCCCGCGGGCCTTCAGTTTGACACCCCTGCTCAAGGTTGACTCAGCCTTCCATCTTTCTGAGGTTGGTAAACTGAGGACCCAGATTGTTGGGGGCAATATGCTGACTCTGTAAACCGCTTAGAGAGGGCTGTAAAGCACCGTGAAGCGGTATATAAGTCTAAATGCTAAATGCTATTTCTCTATGTTCAATGACCATGGATTCATTTAACAACAGCAGAGATTCGATTAATATCCACTGCAAAAAGGTAATAAAACCAAGATGGTCACATGACTGACCCTTTTTAAGATTGTCATGTCTTATGACCATGATGGACAGGCTCCTTGTGACCATAGGACGAGAGTGCTTGTATTCCACTCCCATGGCTTTTGCCTTCAATTTCACTTGTTAACACAAAATGCTATAATCAAACTAAGAAAATCTATTCAAGGAAATCTGAAGCCTTTGCTGAAATTGTAATCCAGATCCAATATATGATTAAGCACTGCAGGTTTACTGTATGAACCTTCCTTGTCACTGTCCTCCCGAGGCTGAATAGAGATTTACCTCATCTATGTGACGTTCCTTTTCAACTTCAATTAAGTCTAGCATCAGGCTAAAAAAACACAATGCAATGCATTAGAAGACCATTATCTGAACTACAGAACCTAAGCTGGAATTTTGTAGCAGCAAAATGGTGAATACACTAGGGGGAAAAAACTGAAAAAGCAATTCTGAACAAAAAAAAAGTATATGCGATTGAGGTATGAAATTAAGCTTATCTTGTTTTAAGAACTGTGAATAAGATGGTAGGATCTGCTGCAGAAAACTTTAGGTCTTTGAAGCAGAACAAGATGTTGGGAGGGAGAAGAGAAGCAAGGATAAACAGTTTTCTGGTTGTCTATTCCTTATATAGTAAAGGCCAAAAGTACTATATATTCAAAATGAAAAAGAAACTCTGTGCATTAATTAGAGCTGTGAATTACTATTTCTACTACAATCAATATTGCTTTGCTTTCTTTTCATATGATCTTTTAAAAATGTTTCTACCAAAAGTATTAACAACTTTTTGAAGGCACATAATTTTGCATACACCCAGGTAATAATAGAAATACATTGGAAATATATTTGTCTGTTAGCTTCTTTCTGACTCTTAGAGCTTACATTTACTTTTTCATTTATGGACTGATCTGGATAGTAGGATTCCAGGATAGGATTTCAATTTTTTTTTTTAAAAAAGGCATGCAACTGGCTTGATACTTACCTTCCTAGAAAGTCATCCTTGTCTGGATCTTCATCAAAGAGTTCAATCTCCAAGTCTTGTCCTGGATGTTCATAGACTAAGGCCTAGAAATATAACAAACAAGATAGCCAATTCAGTCTAAATGTATGACTTAGATTACAAGGTTTTTAAATTAGATAAAAACATTAACAGATTATTGTCAAATACACGATGTTTTCTCTCCAATCTGATTAAAAAATTAAGAAGTCTCTTTCCTCTGTGAGCCCAGGGCGGCACACCTGGGTTTTTATCCTCATCTTTATCTTATAAAACTTGTAAAGGTAGATTGGGTTAATTATTCTATCTCAGCCGAAAATCATTCAATAATGTCCATGACTAAGCAGGATCTTTAATCTGAGTCTCTCTTGTCTCAGTCTACTATTATTTACTATAGTATTCACTCCAAACCATATATTTAGTGGCATTTCCACAGTTTTTATGGTATAGATCAGTGGTGGGTTTCAAATTTTTTTACTGCCGGTTCTGTGGGCGTGGCTTGGTGGGCATGGTGTGGCTTGGTGGGCGTGGCAGGGGAAGGATACTGTAAAATCTCCATTCTCACCCTACTCCAGGGGAAGGATACTGAAAAATCTCCATTCCCTCCCCACTCCAGAGAAAGGTTACTGCAAAATCCCCATTTCCTCCCGATCAGCTGGGACTCGGGAGGCAGAGAATAGATGGGGGTGGGGCCAGTCAGAGGTGATATTTACCGGTTCTCTGAACTACTCAAAATTTCCGCTACCGGTTCTCCAGAACTGGTCAGAACCTGTTGAAACCCACCTCTAGTATAGATCTAGTATGAAATTGCAACTTGCTAGTAAATTACAGTTGGGGAAATCAGAGACAAGGTGAGAAAGAAGAATATATACGAACCCCAAGGCTCATTTTTATACTAAACATAGCTTGGTATTTTATCTGAACTGTTCTACTGAAGTGCAACATCAATTTTTCTCCAACAGTTTAAAAAAAATCATTCAAGATCAACGTATTTGTAATAGAATTATATGATATCAGTCTTGAAGGTTCTAAATGCTTAAACACATTTTTCAAAACTAATACCGGGCAGTAGTATCATACCTCATAAACTTCATTCCACTTTGGATTAAGATTTTCTTTGATAACTTTGCTTTGGAAAATTTGATTTCCCACTTGAATGATTCCATAAGGGTCAGACTTTCCCTTAAGGAGTCCCTTTAAGTAAGTATCTTTTCCCACAAGATCCTGAGCTTCAAGGAAGTGTATTCTTAGTACACCCTGAGAAGAGGCAAGAAAAGTTGACTATCATACAACATTCAGCAGTAAGGTATCATCATAATGAATTCTCTAGATCAGTGTTTCTCAACCTTGGCAGTTTGAAGATGTGTAGACTTCAACTCCCAGAATTCCACAGCCAGCAATGCTGGCTGGGGAATTCTGGGAGTTGAAATCCATACATCTTCAAACTGCCAAGGTTGAGAAACACTGCTCTAGATGAAAGTCTTAATGAATTCTCTAGATTGGAAACTAAATTGGTTCTTTAAATTCTTTATTATGGAGACTAGTCATAGCAGGATTAAATTGATTTTTAAAAATTATTTTGGAGACAAGACATAGTAGCTATGAATTGTTAAACCTATGCAGGTAATGTGTACCTAAAATAAATAAAGGCATACTTCCTCCTAATTGTATCTTTGCACTTTTAATAAAGATGTACAGTAAGCAACAGTAGCTGTGTGTGTGTGTGTGTGTGTGTGTGTGTGTGTGTGTGTGTGTGTGTGTGTGTGTGTGTGTGTAAAGCATCAAGATACAGCGGTGGAACTGAAGCTCTCCCCCACTCTTTGTACACATGTGCGACATCAGCATATGCACTAAGGGAGTGGGGGTTTTAATCACAACATTGCAATCTCCATTTTTACTTTTTTGATGCCCCCGTGCCCGCCTTTGCCTTGTGGACATTGCTGAGACTAGGATAAAGGAGAAGAAACGTCACAGAGATAAGTTGTAATTAATTTTATGTGATTTACATACATCTATGTCATAATTTTAATAATAGTAGGAAATTAGTTCCGGGGGGGGGGAGGAAACCAACAATTTCTAGATGTATCTGAAAACTCAACAACAGACACCAATAAAACCAAATACTTTGCATGTTACAGGCATTCAGAAACGTGTCACTTCTCCAGAGTTTCTTTCATGCTGCCATGGAAATCTCTGGATGGACGGGTGCCACTGGGACTAGCATTTCTTAAATGAACTGGAGGAATCCACCCAACTGGTTACAACCCACGGGTGTCCAGACAATATCCCAATGGTGCAGAAAGAAAAGAGGCTTTCTGCCGCTTTGAAATTTAATGGTCCAACAATAGCTAAAAAGTGACATTCAATGAATTGTTACCTAGCTGCTAGAAATGTATTGTTTGTTCAGTATCTAGATTCTAAGCTCTTTTATAACCATTATTGTCAGAGATTGTTCTGCAAACACTTTTGATAAACAAACATTTTGTTATGTCAAAATATTACGTTAAAAACCTTACCTTTGGTATGGGAAACCGCAACTGAGCAATCTGCACTTCACTGACAAAAGGAACAGTGATTCGATTTGGAAGCACTAGATAATTAGATATTATATCTAGTATTATAGTGTCAGATAATCCACTAAATGAAAAAAAAAATCAGTGAAGTTATTTTAAGGTTAGAATTAATTACACATGCTGCCATTATCAAAACAATTACATGCAAGCTGCACTTCTAATACGTAGCAGGGAAGGAAAATAAATATACAAGTTGAAATTCTCTATTTCAGTTTAGTCTTCTGCTCAAGCTGATTTCTATTTGCGGGGGGCAATTGTCAAACCATCAATATATTCATTCTTCAATACATTTTCATCTTCCATTTCACAAACCAGCTACACAATTTACAAACTTTACAACAGTGGTTCTCAACCTTCCTAATGCCACGACCCTTTAATACAGTTTAATACAGTTCCTCATGTTGTGGTGACCCCCAACCATAAAATAATAAAATTATTAGGAAACTCAGGGGTGGGTTCTAACTTACCTCGCTGCCGGTTCGCTTCCTCCTACGCTGTGTGGCCGCGCCTCGTGGGCATGTGTGCACTTTGCGTGCGCATGCATGCGCAGTGAATTTTTTTAAAAAAATTGCAAAAAAAATCCCCCACACACGAAAACAAGATGGCGATGCATGCGCAGTGCCGGAAATTCGGCTTCAGTGCATGCTCAGAAGTTTCCATGGTACAGATTTTTTTTTGCAGTAGTCTATTTGCATGTGGGTGGACCCGCCTGGAGATGGATAGAGGAGTGGTGTCTTAGGCGACCCCTTTGAAAGGGTCGTTCGACCCCCAAAGGGGTCGCGACCCACAGGTTGAGAACCGCTGCTTTACAACAAGCCTACTTATGAAAACATCCTGTCCTTGTCTTCCCTGACTTATCATCATCTTTTACAGACTTCTGTGACTTAGTTTATATGGCAGTGATGGCGAACTTTTTCCCCTCGGGTGCCGAAAGCGCGTGCGCGTGCGCTATCACGCACGTGCGAGTGCCCACACCCATAATTCAATGCCTAGGGAAGGCAAAAACCGCCTCCCTCGCCCCCGCAGAGGCCCTCTGGAGGCCAGAAATGGCCTGTTTCCCGACTTCCGGTGGGCCCGGTAGGCCCGTTTTTCGCCCTCCCCAGGCTCCAGAGGCTTCCCTGGAGCCTGGGGAGGATGAAAACGCCCCCGCGGAGGCCCTCCGGAAACCTAAAATGCCCTCCCAGAGCCTCCGCGCCAGCCGAAAATCAGCTGGCCGGCGTGCACATGCGTGCTGGAGCTGAGCTAGGGCAACGGCTTGCGTGCCGGTAGATATGGCTCCGCGTGCCACCTGTGGCACGCGTGCCATAGGTTCGCCATCACTGTTATATGGTATTCAATGTTGCATAAAAAAGGCTATGGATTGCCTCCATTATTTAGGAAGGAAAATAACAGCAAACAACCAGCCTATTAAATTGAATCATATGGATAAGGAACAGTCCAACCCATCTCCCTTTCTTGCAGAACATTTTCAGGAGAGAAAGAAATTTTTGCACAGCCCTATTCCCTTTAAGCAATGATGCTAACGTTGATGATTTGCCTTTACAAATGATCCAAAAATGGAAGTAAGCCCAAGGCATGTATGAATTTCAACAATACCTTTGATCACCACAAGATGGAAGCAGCAGTTTAGAATAAGACAGATGGCTTTATTATATCTGTATAAACCTTATTCTTCCTTCCTGCATTATCTTTCATCATAATATATGAAGGTCTACTGATTAGCTCAAAAGGTTCCTTATTCTGCATTTTTGTTTCTTACAGTGCAAATAGATGAAGCAGTGTTAGTTTAATATTCATCACATATAAAAGCTATTGTTTTGTTTTTAAGGGCCAAGCAAAACAGCAAATAAAATAGGCTGTCAGTTTGACTGGTTTATTGTCTGCCTGCCTGGAAATCATATAAATCCGCTCCCTTAGGACATCCATCTTGTTTACAACAAATATTATGAAGTTAAATTAATTATGGCAAATATTACAAAATTAAATTAATTTAAAAATTAAATTTGGGCTGCCATAACCCTAACCTTAACAAAATTTATTTATTTATTTATTACATTTCTATATTTCTATATTTATTTCTATATTTATTTATTTCTATATTTATTTCTATATTTCTAATTTATTATTTTTATTTATTTATTATTTATTTATTATTTATTTATTTTTATTGTTTGTTTGTTTATTATTTATTTATTTATTTATTTATTTATTTATTTATTTATTTATTTATTTATTTATTATTTATTTATTTATTTATTTATTTATTTATTTCATCTCCCCTACAAGATGACTCTGGACAGCTTACACATTATAAAAACAAATGAAAAATAATTAAAAGATTAAAACAGACATTAAAAATATTATTAAAAATTGAGCTTAAAAATAAATATTACAAAGTTAACTGTGGAAAATACTATAAAGTTAAATTAACAAATATTATAAAATTATATTAATATATAATATAATGCCCACTATGTATATTTTCCCCATCACCTTTTTTTGGAGAAAGGCATGGGGGGAGAGAAATAAGAATGTAATGAAGTGTCTCCAGATGACGAATTAGGAAATAATGAAGTCAATCCATTAATTCTAATTAGGATATCTTTTTATAGAATTGGTATGAAACATGAAGACTGAGTCATCTCCTTCCCTGCCCATAAATACTATCCACCGACTTCTGTTGTCCTGTATCAAGCCAGGAAGGAAAACAATTTAAAAAGGCTGGGAAAAACACAAGCCTTCCAGTATCTATCCAACCTAATACGTTGGCTGCAAAGAAGTGGAATGCAAAGAGCAGGCCGGTGTCTATGTGCAGATATACATCAGGTATAATATAAAAGAGAGATTATTAACAACAGGGATGGGAACAGGTGAAATAAAATAGCCAATACTGCACTCTCATTAACATGAATCCAACTCTGTTTCTGGAGCTCCCCTGGATTTGCAAGATATATGTTTACAGCAAAATCCCAGTTTAAGAAAACAATGCTCTGAGCTGACTGGTATCAGATCAGCTCAAAGAGCAGCACGTATCATGGGATTTAAGTTGTTTACATGAAATGCAGCTAGTTTGTTTAATTGTAAAACATGCCTGCAGTCTGCCCTTAAGTTACTTTCAAACCGCTCCAAAATTAATGCATACTGACAAATTTTAAACAATATCTGGTACTCACATCAGAGCAGCTGTCAACAATGAAGACTAATTAAATTTCGTTGTGGTCATATAAACCCGCCTGCCTGCTTTGTCTTAATCTCACACACACACAAAAAAAGTGTCAATTTTCATATTTTCCTTATATAAACTACAGATCATTGCTGAAATGATCCATCTGCCTTTGACGTAAAAGATTTCTGGATGGATCAGGAAGGATAGCTCCACAAAGCCAGCTTACTTGTGGTTGAATTAAATTTAATTAATAAATAAAAATATTTATACCCCCTCCCCCATAACAGGAAAAGCTTTACTTTAGGTTAACACATGCCACTTCTAGCTGCCACAACTCATCGGATTAAACTAGCTACCAGAAGCAGTGCAATTCTGTACTCAGTCAAACATTGCTAGATAATCAACAGGTGCTTTGGACGCTACATCTCACTGATCATTCAAAAGAGGCCAGTGGCCAAGGAAGAGGTCACAGCAGACACTTTTTACTGTAAGGGTGATGAAGAGGGCCAGTATGTAATTATGAAGACAATTGTGCAGACGCTTATATCTCTATTAAGGGTACATCAAATAATGTCAGCCACCGTTTTTGGATTTCATCAGCTACGGTTGGCTGACTGCAGCTTTGCTGATTGATGGTTTCATTTCTTGCTCAGTCTATCAGTGTGATGCCAAGGATCCTACACATTTGGTGCATTTGGAACGATTCCAGGTTTTAGATTTCTGGCTATGTAAGTGTCCATGATCCAACTCCATATAGTAGCAATAGTGGTTATCAGTGAACCAAACGGTCGTGGTTTAGTTTATACAGTAATGTTAGGCACCTGACGATTAAACAAAATGTTGTGGCCTGTCGGCTTCTGGCCCCTCCAGCAGCCGAATCACATGAGGAGGCGGCGTGGGAGTCAGGAGCAGCATCAAGGCAACCTGAGAGCTCCAAGGGGGAAGAAGGAATGGAGCTGTCAGAGAGAGAGAGAGACAGAGGCGGAGCCTGGGCCGTCTGTCAGCCCTCAGATGGAGAGTCAACAGGCCCCAGGTCTGGAGGTGGCTGATGAGGAAGAGGAGGAACAGCTGGGTCCAGTGCCTGACACGCGGATGCACAAAAGGCAGAGGAGAGGAGAGCAGTGGAAATCTGTGGGCCGATCCTTGGGACGGAAGAGCCACCACGGCTAGCGAAGCCCCACCCCAGCTCTGGGGATAAAAGGCAGCGGACATAGATGAATAGATGTGGCAGACAACTAATCATCTCCCTACCAGACAGACTTGTTAGCCTGCGATGACAGAGAGACTTTTTGCCGGGGCTGCTGGCGCTCCTAATAAAAGAGCAGTTGATTGATTACAGAGGGTTTGTCGTATTTGGGGAGCTGGGTAAGAACACAAAAGCTGCTGGGGCACTACTGATTTGGTCCTTCACTTCAGCTGTTAAGGCATTTTCTCCCCATAATATGAGGCCATAACCTTTGAATTCTTGTACTTTCCTAATTTGCACTGCTGGTGAGCAATCAGTGGAAGGTACTTTTATCTTTTAGATAGATAGTGCTCTGTGGAAAGGACTTGCTGCTGAGAGAATTACACGTAAGATCAGATGGTTCCTGCGGCACACTTATGAGACCTCAGCCTGTAAAGTTCACATCAAAAGTCAACATAAGGGCATAAGGGCATGTCAAGGATGTGTCCTATCTCACTACTATTCAGTATGGGTAGTCCTCAACTTATAACCACAACTGGGACCAGAATTTTTATTGCTAAGCAAGACTGTTTGTTAAACGAGTCACATAAATTTTATGCCTTTTGGACATGGTTAAATGAATCACTCTAGCTGTTAAGTGAAGCACATGGTCCTTAAGCAAATCTAGCTTCCTGATCGACTTCACTAGTTGGAAAGTCTGGCAGGTAAGGTTGCAAATGATGAACATATGACCTCTGGATGCTGTAACCATCATAAATACATACCGGTAGCCAAGCACCGGAATTTTCATCATGTGACTCTTGGGGATGCTATGACAGTCATAAATGTGAGGACTCGTTCATATCATTTTTTTCAATGCCATTCTAACTTCAAATGGTCACTGAACGGGCAGTTGTAAGTTGTAAGTTGAGGACTACCTATAATATATGTCACTATGAGAAACATTTTCACAAATAAACGTGGAATTCATCATTGGCCTTAAATATGCAGATGACTACAAATACAACCAAAAATATAACCCTATGAATATACCATCAGAATTAGCAATGAAATTGTTGCTACACATTTATTTAGGAAGCTTAACTTCTGGTTTGTTTGTTTTTTATTTTCACTAATGTACTGTCAATGGTCAGATAAAAGCAGAAAATGAAGCTGAAATATTTCAACCAAATTAAATATCTGCAACATGCTGCAACATACTAAATGCAGCTGGTTTTGTTAAGGTATGTGGAAATGTACACATCAATTGTATAGAATGGCTTCATCGCTTAACCTCAAATATTTTCCACTTCAGGTCTAAAAATCGTTTGACTGCAATGCTAGCTGGAATGACTTACTGTCTTTCTTTGAACGCATGACCCAACTAGAACTTGACAGCTAGAATGAAAATAGCTTTTCATGCATAAAAACATGTTGTTTTCTTCTGCATGTTACAGTATTAAAGATGACAGCAGAAGTTGATTCATCCAGAAAACTGAACAGTATAGAAATCTAATTTTGTTACTGATAATTATATAAATCTTTCCCCAATAAATATTTTTCAACAGTCTAAAACTAAAACCCAATCTATCCATTACTCTGCAGCTTGTAAAATGACTTAATAAATTAAAAATGCCATTCACAATCCTATACAAATACCGCATTTTTCGGAGTATAAGACGCACCTTTTTCCTCCCTAAAAGAGGCTGAAAATTTGGGTGCGTCTTATACTCCGAATGTAGCTTTTCCGAAGCTTTTTTTCCCAGCCCTAAGGAGATGCTAACGATCTTCCTGGCTTCCTACTCCGTCTTTCCAGGCTTGTTTTCATTCCTACTCCCTCTGAAAAAGGTATTTTCAGCCCTAATGAGGTGCTAACGATCTTACTGGCTTGCAGCATGTTTTAATTCCTACTCCCTCAAAGTAGTTTTTACCAGCCCTAAGACTTTGCAGACTTGTTTTCTTTCCTACTTCCTCTGAAAAAGGCTTTTTAAGCCCTAACCAGGGGATAAAATAATGTGCTGAAGCTGAACAGACTAAGGACGCTAGCCAGATGAATACCTGGTAGGTAGATTTTTTCCCCCTATTTTCCTCCCCCAAAACTAAGGTGCGTCTTATACTCCGAAAAATACGGTAGTCCTCAACATAAAACAGTTCGTTTACTGATTATTCAAAGTTACAATGGAAAAAAGTGACTTGCAACCGTCGTAGCATCCCCACAGTCACCTGATCAAAATTCAGACCCTTGGCAACTGACTCATATTTATGACGTTTGCAGTGTCCCGGGGTCATGTGAACCCCGTTTGCAACCTTCTAATAAAGCAAAGTCAATGAGGAAACCAGATTCACTTAATTAACATAACAACTGCAGTGGTTCACTTAACAACTGAGGCAAGAAAAATCGTAACATGGGGCAAAACTCACTTAAATGTTTCACTTAACAACAGAAATGTTGGGCTCTATTGTGGTTGCAAGTTGTAAACCTCCATGGATTTTAACTTGGAACACAAATAAAAGCCTGCAGTTTGTAAAAAGGGTTAAACGGTAAAAGGGTTAAAAGCCTGCAAAGTGCACCGTTTAACCCTTTTAAAAACTCAGGCTTTTATTTGTGTTCCAAATTAAAACCCATGGAGATTCTCAGTCATCCAGGTCATAGTTGTTCCAAAAGTGCTTTTTCAAGAGGCAACTGGACTTTCTGGTTTTTCTTTGAAGATGTTTCAGCTCAGAACTGAAAAAGCTTCTTGGATGAGAAGCGAAACGTCTTCAAAGAAAAACAGAAAGCCTCTTGAAACCTTTGGGTTAAAATCAGATACTATCCTTGTCCAACTGACCACCATGTGCCAAGTGTTGATATTAACCTTACTCCAACTCAAACACAACTTCTACCCTTCCAGTGATATCACAGGACAGCATTATATAGCCCTCAGAAGTTGGAATGCCAGATTGTGGCGAGAGTGTAAAGGAGGCATAGCACTTCCCCTACTGACTTTCCGGAAACTGGAAGACAAGGTTGAAAGCAATAATGAAATAACACTGTAAGTGCAAGCCAATTGTCCAGGGCCTAGATCACATGACTGCAGGGATTTTGGGACTGCCAGAGGACTGGTCATGACCACCATTTGTTCTACTGCTACACCATCGTAACTTTGAACGATCACTGATGGAAGACATGCATGTAACTTTTTGCAAAAATCTGACGAACACATATGCATACTAAGTTGTACATATCTATAGAAATAAATTCATTCAATTTCGGCTTACTTGAGTCCTGGAATATCCAGAAGATTGGTCAGTCCTGTCCAGTTAATTTCCAAAAGCTGGAAAGATATAAAAATGATATTAAAATGTTGCTTAGAGCAACCACAGCTTAAGAAGGAGGATATGCTGATGGTCAGGAGAATTTCAGCTAAAATTCTAAAACTGAGAAAACCTTGTTTTTAACTTATGTACCAATGATTTCGTTAGAAATAATATTCTTAGAAAGTGGTCTCCAGCCTTTGCAACTTTAAGAAGTCTAAAATTCAAGCTCCAGAATTTATTAATTATTTATTTGTAGTAATAATAATAATAATAATAACAATAATAATAACAACAACAACAAGAACAACAACAAGAACAACAACAATAATTCTTTAAATTATTGAATTGCTGGAATTGTGTAAACTTAACATTCACATCAGTAGTGGGTTCCTACCGGTGTGGCCCACTCTACAGTACTGGTAGAGGCCAGCAGATGACGCTATTTGAGCGTGGCCGCACCGGTGCCAAATTTTTCAGTTTTTTTGCTTCTGCGCATGCGCGGAAGCAAAATCTGGGTGAAATCTCGCGAGGGGACATGCACGCACGATTTCTGTGCATGCGCGGAAGCAAAAGCATTCTGCACATGTGCGGAAGCAAAATCTTGGCGAAATCACGTACGCGCGTCTCCTCGTGAGATTTTGCTTCTGCGCATGTGCAGAAGCAAAATCGCGCGAGGGGCATGCACACATAGCAAGCGCGCAAGCGCACCAAACGTGGCAATGCACACGTAGAGCTCCTGTAGCGAGGTAAGTGAGCAACCTGCCCCTGATTCACATATTTGGAAATTGTCAAAGATCAGAAAGCTTTAAAGTAATGTACGTGTTTTTACCAGAACAAAACTGAGTCACAGGATCTCAATTTATGACTATCCAGAATATGATAATTTAAACGTAATGAAATAAAATTTCTTTCATGAAGGAATTTTAAAAAAATTCAATATAATCAACATTTGTTCCATAGTGAAATCTTCATATACATCTAAACTCAAACAACTACAGATAGTTCTGGCTTAGCAACATTTCTGTGAGTTTTGCTCCATTTTACAACCTTTTTGCCACAGTTGTTAAGCCAATCATTGCAGTTGTTAAGTGAATCATGTTAAGCAAATCTGGCTTTCCCCATTGACTTTGCTTATTGGAAAGTCAGCAGGGAATGTTACATAAGGTGATCACATGACTCCAGGACAGTGCAACTGTTATAAGAACATGCCAGTTGCCAAATGCCCAAATTTTGATCATGTGACCATGGGGATGCTGCAGTGGTTGTTAAGTGTGAAAACCGATCATAAGTCACCAAAGCAGTACTAGATTTGGCCATGCTAAGAATTATGGAAACTGTACCCCATGCAATCACTTCTCAAGGTTGGAGAAGATTGTTTTAGAACAGGGATGTCAAACTCGATTTCATTGAGGATCGCATGAGGATTGTGTTTGACCCGGGGGGGGCGCATAGGCGTGGCCAGGGTGGGCGTAGTCAGCTCAATATCACTTGTGTTGGGGGGGCCATGTGGCAACCCAAGCGCTCTGCCAGCGAACATGGGCTCCCGAGTTCGGTATTCGCCTCCTGCAACCCTTTGCCAGCAAAAACGGAGCTCGGGAGGGCCGCCAGTGGCCCTCGCAAGCTCAGTTTTCACTGGCAGAGGCACTGCGGGCCAGTTCTTCTCGGTTTCCAGGGCGACTCCGCAGGCCAGATCTAAGCACCTCATGGGCCAGATTCAGCCCCTGGGCCTTCAACACTCCTGTTTTAGAACAAAAAATTTATTCGCCTGGTGTTACAATATTAATACAGAAAATCATGCTCCAGAATTTACAGCAAAATGGCTAATACTTACTTCAATAGCTTTGCACAAGGGTCAGTTTTATATACAAATCTATGATAAATATATCACAGACAGACAGGCAGTATTCAATTTACAACCGTAATGGAGCCTGCTCATTATGGTTGCAAGCTGTCATAGTTATAAAGCAAGTCACCATGTGACCGTACACATTTTTATTATCTCTTTTGAGGTGGTGGTGAAGCAACTGTGGCTGTTGTAATGCAACTGTGGTGGTTATATGACAGACCCTTTTTTTCTTATGAGCCATTTTTGTAGTAAAACATCATAAAATGTGGTCATGTGACTGCAGGACGCTGCAAGCCACTTGCCAAGTGTCCAGCATGTGCTCAATGTGCCCCTTGATTAGTTTAATGCATTTCTATGTTTGCCTATTATGGGTGTCGGCTCCGGACCCCATCTTTGGGCCCTCTGCTCCGGCTCCCTGTCTCATCACTGGTTGGCCCCGCCCCTCACCCTCCCCTCCCAGTCACTCCTCGCCTGGTCTGAGATGGTGATGGGATGGAGAAGCGGCTGGGGCGGATTCTCCGGCGCCTCACTCTTGCTGGAGCTTCTTCCAGCCCTTGTTGGTGCTGGGTGTGCCTTGGTCACTTGGGAAGATGCGCAACCTGCTCTCCACCCTGAGACACTGGCCCTATCCGGCCGTGACTGACGCCGGCCTCACTAACACGAGGGCTGGCAGTGTGGGAATGGGATCCGGGAGGAGGGGACTACAGAAAGGGGGATGGGCCCGCAGCACCCAACTGCGGCTTTAAGAAGCTCAGGGAAGCGGGAAAAGGGCCTGGCCCCACCGAACCTTGCACGCCCACCCCGGGGGTCAGGCTCAGAGAAAGCCAGAGCACCCTCGCCAAAGACTCTCACCCATCAGCCGGTCTCCCCCCCTGTGTGTGTGTGTGTGTGTGTGTGTGTGTGTGTGTGTGTTGGTGTGTGTGTGTTGTTGGTGTGTGTGTGTGTCTCTCGTGCTCTCTCTCTCTCTCTCTCTCTCTCTCTCTGTGTGTGTGTGTGTGTGTGTGTGTGTGTGTGTGTGTGTGTGTCTTCTCACTCTCTTGGGAAGCCCAGCAAGCTCTCCTTGGGGCTCTTCGCTACTCCTTTTCTTTCTTCTTGGCAACTTTTGGAAATCCAGGCTGGCTGAGGAACGAGCGCGAGCCGCGGCAGAGGCTTCCCTCCCCCTCCTCCCCCTCCTCCTCTCGTGACCCCCTAGCCAGCTGTGGTGGGGCCAGGAGGATGCGCACAAGCGGGGAGACCCTCCTCAAGCGAGTGGCAGCCCGCCCAATGCTTGCTTTTGCTGCACTTTGGCCAAGCCTGGCCGCTTGCTTGAGGAGGGTCTCCCTGCTCATGTGCACCCTCTTGGCCCCACCACAGCCAGCCAGGGGGTCACGAGAGAAGGAGGGGGAGGAGGAGGGTCGCCTGAAGGGAAGCCTCCACTGCGGCTCGCACTCGTTCCTCAGCCAGCCCGGATTTCCAAAAAGTTGCCAAGAAGAAAGAAAAGGAGTAGCAAAGAGCCCAAGGAGAGCTCGCTGGGCTTTCCGAGAGAGTAAGAAGAGACACAAAGACAGAGACAGAGGGAGGGGGAGGGAGAGAGAGAGAGAGATACACACACACACACACACACACAGAGAGAGAGAGAGAGAGAGAGAGAGAGAGAGAGAGAGAGAGAGAGAGAGAGAGAGACAGAGACAGAGACAGAGAGAGACAGAGAGACAGAGAGAGACAGAGACAGAGACGGGGGAGGGAGGGAGATACAGAGAGAGGGGGAGAGAGGGGGAAATAGGGAGCGGGGGAGAGAGATACAGGGAGAGAAAGGGAGAGATAGAGATACAGAGGAAGAGAGGGGGGAGGGGGGGAGGGGGAGAGGGAGGGGAAGAGAGAAGGGATTTGTGGTTCCCAGTGTGGTGTTTTTTAACAACCAGTTCTCTGCCCAAATGACCGGCTGGGTAGGGGATCATGTGACTGGGTGGGAGTGAGTGATATGGAGTTGGCCATGCCCACCCAGGTTTTGTGGCTCCTGATGTGTGGTTTTTTTCTGTGGGAAACGGGTCCAAATGGCTCTTTAAGTGTTTAAGGTTGCAGACCCCTGGCCTATTAAGATCTTTCTCTGAATAACATGTGTTGACTTGTCTATAGTTTTCCCTTTCAGAAGCCAACATCTTCATTGATTTCCAGGTTGCAGATGTGCAATGTGCCCCATTAGAGTGTTGTGGAGAGAGGGGGGAAATATTCCCTTTTCCCCAGACATAGGAACTTTTTTCAATGATCTAAATTGTAGTTCATTGACTTTCTCCAACTGAAGAATTTAAATTTATATGGGTAACAGTTGACTACCCCATGCATGTATTTGTTAATTAGGAAAAGTGTGTATCACTGCGGACTTCTTTTCATAAACAGTCTACTAACTGTAGAACCAATATCTGGATCACACATTTAATGCAGAAAATACAGTTATCTCACAGATCAAGTACAAAAAGTTACATACTCGAGGTAGATTTTAATCTAATCTGCTAATTGACCAGTTTTTGATGTGCAGAGAATATTTATATGCCTTAAAACAGACAGTTATATGCAATTCCACTAGTAATCCGAAATCATACTGGCCAAATATGTAGTTTGATGCCTTCAATCTGACTTTTGAGGTATTTATGCCTAAATCAGGACTTTACCCTATTTCAGTAGGCCCATTTAGTATTTTGAGAAGATATTGTGAACAATCTTGCGAAATAGCTGCAGAAAGGGCCTTCCTATTAACGTAACAGCTATCATGGGAGATATATCCAATTAAAAAGAACTAAGGAACAAATGGTTACAATTATTCCTAAGGGATATTCTCTACTTCCTGTTTATCCTTGTCTTTGTTCTGAACAAGGCGGATATACTTGCAATAAATAGACATAAACATACACAAACATAAACACACATAGGCACATAGTATAACAACTCAGCATTTTTATGTACTAAGAATATGAGATGTATCAGAGCCCCAGAGGCAGCGTTGATAACAATGATTTGTTGATGGCTGGCACTCTGCTTTATGACATGCCAGCTCGCTTTTTTATTTTTAATTAAAAGGGCTTTTTGAATGTAAACAGATGGAGGCAAGGTGTATGTTAGGTCCCAATGAGAATATCAGTGGGTCCACTGGAAAAATCAGTGAATCCATTGCATCTATACAAGTTTTACCAATAACTTGCAAAGTTTAAACTGTTTTTACAATAAAGCCTTGTTCATTATACCCTCAAATTAGCCCAGGCTTTGAAGAGAATTTGCAGTTTGCAAAAAGCAAGTTTATTCACCAGTATGAATAAACCAGGTTAGAATTCCAGGTTAGAATTGTCAAAATGTACTAGCTTAAATAAAACACAGATATGTGCAGTTTGCTTGAAACCTTTAGTGCAGTTATAACAAAAATGTGGTGTTTGTTTTCTAAATCACTTTGTGTTTGCTAAAGATAATTTAATAAGCATCTAATATTCATACTGTCTTCTATTAGTTTACCACAATGACTGGTTTTTAAAATAAGAAATACAAGGCAAAAGATTTGCCTGACAAAAACTTTGGCTCGCGAACCACAGAAGACATAAGGAAATTCATTAGACAAGTATGTTCAGAACTATTAATTCAGGCAGAGCTACCATATATAGTCATCACAGCCAGCAACAGACACTGACTAGAGAGTGCACTGAATTATTGCCAAATGTTACTTTGGCCTGGAAAATATGAGAAGAAACATTACTAGATGCCAACTAACCCAACATTTCTCCCTCTGGACAAAATAGTGATTTTTCTCTCTTTGCTGTAGCCACTGACGATCAAAGTGATAGAAAACGGCTATAATAAAATGTCTGCTTGTAACTCCGGAGGGAGGATATGTAAGAATTCTATTCTATTAAGTATTTTAGAATATTGTATTATTTTATTGCAAATTTTAAACATCCGTTTCATTTTAATGGTACTATACTGAAAAACCTTAGGACTGTGATCCTGGAAAACTATAATATGGTGGCTGCTCTTAAATATTCTGGCTGCAGACATTACAGCTGCCTTGATACTTATGAAGCTTACTCAGTATGATAGTTGTCTAAACAGAATTCTGGTTTATTATTACTGAGTAAACATTTTAACAGAATTCTGGTTTATTATTACTGAGTAAACATTTTAATCTATATTTTAAGTCTTTACATTGCGTTAAGCATAGACTCCAACGTGTCAGTGCTGTAATAAGCACACACCAAAAATAATTTACAAATCCCGGATTACAAATTACTGAGAGATACAAGCCAGCTTTCTAGCTTTGGGCACAATACCACAGTTGATGATTGCAAGAGGAACCAAGCACTTGTCAATTATCAACAGTTCTTCAGAATCTTACAATACCATCACTGGCTACAGCAGACCTCTCTCCCTCGTGGAAGGATAATCAGAAATTGGCAGATGATCTGAATGTGTTCTACTGTAGGTTTGAGAGGAGACTACTGTCAACTATCGCTATTCTCTCCATCTCAGATACATGAACAGCTAGATCTCCTAAGCCTGACTCCATCCCTCTGGGCACCCCCACCTCTGGTGATCTCAGAAAAAGATGTGCAAGGTCTATTTCACAAACAAAAAGGTGGAAAAGCACCAGGGCCAGACAGGGTAACTCCCTCTTGCTTAAGAGTCTGATCAACTGGCCCCCATCTTCCTTCTTACTTAAAACACTCTACCGCCTAAGAAACCCTTCATCAAGGAGTTGAATGACTAGACCAGTGGCTCTGACATCCATAATTGTTAAAACCTTCGAAAGATTAGTGCTGGCCCAGCTGAAAGCCATCACACATCTTCTGCTAGACCCCTAGCAAATTGCCTACAGTGCAAATAGGTCGGCAGATGATGCTGTCAATATCGTTCTGCACTATGTCTTACACCATCTTGAATCCCCTAGAACAGTGATGGCGAACCTTTTTGTTGTTGCATGCCAAAAATGGCAGCGCGTGTGCACTGTCGGCACATGTGTGCCAGTACCCATAATGCAACATGCCCCCCACATGCACACATAAACCCCCCGCACACACGCCACACTGTGCATGTGCCCCATTCGGAATTTGCTTGATAAAAATTGCGGAGGTGCAAAGTCAATTGCAGCTGGTGCAACACCCCCGCATCATCCCCACCATGTCTGCTGCCAGCTGAGCCGAACAAGGAGCAGAGGGCGGGGCAGGTGGCCGCCCAGCCAGCAAATGCTGCCCTATGCTCCTGAGCACTTCTCGTGGCTAGCCCCGCCACCCGAGAAAAGCACCGGCAACTGCAGGGTGGAAGGGAAAGAGCTACTCACCCTCCTCCAGGGATTCCCTTGCGCGCCTTATCTTATTCTTCTCCGCTTTCGCCGCCACTGCTGCTTCCACAAGCGCACATGCACCTGGCCACTGGCCAGCTCACTCGCCTACCTGCCTGCCTACACCACGGTTGTCGCAAGGAGAGCGCGATCCGAAAGGCTCCGGTGAGCACCTGGTGCCGATGGAGGAAGGGAAGGCTATGGCCAGGCCCGCCTGCCTTTTGGATCTCGCTCTCCTTGCTGGGAGACTCGGCTCCTTTTCTCCCTTTTCCTGCTTGGGTTTTGGGACACCTTCATGGAAACTCTGCCCCTGGCTAAGGGCGAAGCAACCAGGAAGTAGCAGGAGGCGAGAGGAAGCACAGGCGGTGCTTGGCAGCCCGGATTCTGCTCTTCGCCTTCTCGTGGCTTGGAAGTCCAGCAGGAAGGGAAGAGGAGGCGGCAGCTGGCCTGAAAA
Organism: Diadophis punctatus similis; assembly: GCA_023053685.1. Lineage (NCBI taxonomy): Eukaryota > Metazoa > Chordata > Lepidosauria > Squamata > Dipsadidae > Diadophis > Diadophis punctatus. Next base: position 40,325,869 of record JALIGW010000007.1, on the reverse strand, counting down.
CAGAGCCAGAGCTGCGCCGCCGCTACCACCTTCCTCCTCCCCCCAGCACCACCGCCACCCAGTAGGAGGGAGCCTAAAAGCTGAGTCGCTAGTCAGGCTCCCTCCCATGGTGGGGACATGCCGCCAAAGCCCACCATGGCCACTAAGGTGAGGAGACCACCCCGGCTGGCCTCCCCACCTCTGCTCCTTCCCTGGCTTGGCTCGCCTGGCAGTAGGCATGGCGGGGGTCGGGCGGGGGTGCCGCGCAGCCTGTGGTTGGCCCATTGCCCGTCACTGCAGCCGCAAAGAGTGTTGCCGCTGATGCTTCCTTCCTGGGGTGGTGCGCACAAGGAATGCTGGGAGCCGACTCAAGCACACGGGGAAGCATTTGCTGGCTGGGCGGCCACCTGCCCCGCCCTCTGCTCCTTCCCCGGCTAGGCTCTTTGCTCCTCCACCATTTTTATTGAGCTCCCCCCCCAAAAAAATCCAGACCCCAATGAACACCCGCTGTTTCAGCCAAAATGGAGTTTGCCTGTCACTCCCTCGCAGACCGACTCCAGCCCTGTTGGCATCCCAGCCCCTTACCTTTGGCATGCCTTCATAGCAGCTCCACCGGGCCCTTTAGGCTCTGGCACCAGGAAATGGCTGACATCGCCTCGCTTCGTCCCTTTGGCGGAGCAGCCCAGCTCTGGCACTCCACCACTCGGCATATGCGTGCAGCTTTTGGAGAAGGCTTTCCTGAAGCCTGGGGAGGGCAAAAATGGCCTCCCCCTTCCAAAAGGCCGAAAATCAGCTGGCCAGCGTGCGCATGCGCACTGGAGCTGATATAGAGCAATGCCTCGCATGCCCTCGGATATGGCTCCACGTGTCACTTGTGGCACGCGTGCCATAGGTTCACCATCACGGCCCTAGAACTATGCAAGGGTCTTTTATGTAGATTTCAGCTCAGCCTTCTACACCCTCATTCCTGAAACCCTCCTCTCTAAACATTTTTCAAGAGGCAACTGGACTTTCTGGTTTTTCTTTGAAGACATTTCGCTTCTCATCCAAGAAGCTTCTTCAGCTCTGACTGGATGGTGGGGAATGGAAGCATTTATACTCCTTGCAGACAGCTGGACATTTGCATTCTTTTAGTGGGTCGTTAAGGTCACCTGGAGGTTTAAAATGTTTTAAAAGTTTTAAAAAAGAAATATAGAAATGTCCACTTACTGGTTTCCTAAGGAAAAATAAAGATGCTGCTCCAATTAAGGGCATATCACCAAGCAGAGGTTCCAATATAACTCTCATTGTGCCATGAATCTAAAAGAAAAAAAATAAAACAGCCATGATCACAGCACTAAGGCAGTTTGGTGTAGTAGTTAAACATGAGACCATGAGTTCTATTCCTCCTTACACACAAAACTAGCAGGGTGACCTTGGATCAGTTATTCTCAATCCTAACAAGCAGGTAACAGCAAACTATTTCTGAAATCATTCCAAGAAAACACCAGAACCCAGTCTATGAGGTCACCAGAGTAAATGGTTGACTCAGGGGTACATGCATGTATACATACACAGCACTAACCATGAATTAAAGATTACTTTAACTATTATATATTATGCAGAAGGTTTTTTTTGTAAATCTGAACTTGAATAATATTAAACAGAATAAAACTATACCATTTCAGTTGTAGCTTAGGGTTGGAGGTGCATTTATGGAAATGTGAACTGCTAACAAGGTATAATGGATAAAAGAAAGAAAGAAACTCACCTGTATACTTTTCACTCCAGCTCTACAGAAGTATCTCTTGATCTCCAAATCAATTTCACAGTTTCCCACAAAACTAAGAAATATAAGAAAACACTGTAATGTTGTATTATACATACAATCCATTAATAAGTTGCTATTAAAAAACAATTTCAGGACACCAAAATTTTAAGAATTAATTTTTTCTCTAAATTATAGCAAGACTGTAACCCACTGTGGCTTGGCTAAAATGCACCTTTAAGTATCTTGTATACATTATACAACCACCATCATAGCAAAAATGTTGATTTGTTTAATGTTAAAATGTTTAATGTCAATTTTATATATTATTCTATATTGATTATATTGCACACCACCCAGAGCCCCTTTCTGAGAGAGATGGGCGGCTAAGAAATAGGAAATTAAATAAATAAATAAATAAACAAATAAACAAACAAACAAACAAATAAATATCACCAAATTAGTGCTGAATGTTTTAGTAAACCTCAAACTATAACCTACAAATATATATGTATTCCTTTCTTACAAATTACTTATCACTGTATATTGCACATGATTTTTTTTATTTCCTGCTTTTTTTTCCCTTTTAATTTAATACTGTGCTACTTTAGCTTACACAACTAACAAAGTAAACAAGACAAAAAGGGAAAAGACTAGTTGATTGTACCCAAACAATTAATTAATGACCTTCAGGTCTATATGGATTGGCTTAAGTCTTTGCAACACAACTTACATGAAATATGATCTACTATTTGGACACAGACTGCAGCAGAACACTTTATCCGCTGAGTGCATAATGGCTGTGAACTATTTACAGCTAAATCAATCTGCAGATCCAAGACATGACTACAGACCTGTTACATACTTAGCCCCACTGCTTGCCTTTTATTTCATTAATATTCTCACAATTTACAAAGTGATTGTTTTCCATACTGTACAAAAGGGGAGAAGCAAAAGAGCTTTACTTTCAGTATTAACAAACAAGAATGCAATTACATTATCCACTAAACTTTAAGCTCTTCATCATGAGTAGCATCAAGAGTATTTGCTCATTCAGAATGCAAAGCTGATACAGTCACTTGGCCAAAAAAAGAATGAAATGGGGAAGTACTATAGTAGTTAAAATTAGATTTATTCTTTCATCAGACCATGCATCACTCTTAGGTGACATGGTGTTGTAGTACCATGCTTTTAGCATCCTAGTGTTCTGGCCTGTCGATCGAAGGCTCCTCCAGCACCCGAATCAGATGAGGAGGCGGCATAGGAGTCAGGGTCAGCATCAAGGCAACCTGAGAACTCTGAGGGGGAAGAGGGAATGGAGCTGGCAGAGAGAGAGAGACAGAGGCGGAGCCCTCTGATGGAGAGTCAACAGCCTCCAGGTCTGGAGGTGGCTGATGAGGAAGAGGAGAAAAAGCAGGGTCCAGTGCCTGATGCGCGGATGCACAGAAGGCAGAGGAGAGGAGAGCAGTGGAAATCTGTGGGCCGATCCTTGGGACGGAAGAGCCACCGCGGCTAGCGAAGCCCCACCTTAGCTCTGGGGATAAAAGGCAGCGGACAGAGATGAATAGATGTGGCAGACAACTAATCATCTCACTGCCGGACAGACTTGTTAGCCTGCGATGACAGAGAAACTTTTTGCCGGGGCTGCTGGCGCTCCTAATAAAGGAATCATTGATTTAACTTCAGAGGGTTTGTCGTGTTTGGGGAGCTGGGTCAGAACACTTAGAAGTCTAGCAGCAAATAATACAAACCGCCACACCTGCAAGAAAACTAGAGATCTTTTTGCTCCAACAGCACCATCACATTCCCCGACAAATATAACACACAAAATTAGGGGTCCGTTTTCACACTTTTCCTCCAATGTGATAATTATGCCAGCTCCCACAATGCTCTTCTGAATTCCATACAGAAAAAAAATGGGACAAACCCAAGCCCACCAATTAATGGACACATCAGGACTCAGCAAGGCTCAAAACAAGGGAAAAATAATATTAGACTATTTCAATACCCACAACAGACCCTAAAACAGCTATGGTTAACCTTTTTGGCACTGAGTGCCAAAACTGGAGCGCATGTGCGCGCCGGAGCGCTGTAACCTAGAAGAGAGCAGCTGGCCGGTGCACGTGTGCGTGGCAGCCAGTTACTGTTTCGGGTTCCATTGTGCGTATGCCCGCCAGATAGGTGGTCTGGTGCGCATGCGCGTGACGGAACCCAGAAGAGCAGCTGGCGAATGCACGCATGCCCACAGAGTGGGCTCTGCGTGCCACCTCTGGCACACATGCCATAGGTTCTCCATCACGCCCTAAAGCAGTGATGGCGAACCTATGGCACGGGTGCCACAGGTGGCACGCGGAGCCATATCTGCTGGCACACGAGCCGTTGCCCTAGCTCAGCAACAGCGCGCATGTGCGTGCCCGCCAGCTGATATTTAGCTTGCGCAGAGGCTCTGGGAGGGTGATTTCAGCCTCCGGAGGGCCTCCGGGGTGGCGGGGAAAGCGTTTTTGCACTCCTCAAGCTCCAAGAAAGCCTCTGGAGCCTGGGGAGGGCAAAAAATGGGCCTACCAGGTCCACTGGAAGTCGGGAAACGGGGGAGTGGGGGGGTCGTGCACGCATGCGCAGGGGAGGTGGGGCAAGTGGGGGGGCTTTGAATTATGGGTGTGGGCACGCACGTGCGTGCGATAGCGCGCGCGCACACTATTTCGGCATCCGAGGAAAAAAAGGTTCGCCATCACTGCCCTAAAGTATCTATTTAGAAAGAATGCAACTTTAATCCAAGATAGAGTGAGAAATTATTGAACTCATATCAGAATGTTAATGCTTAATTTTTTTAAATATTTGTTAATGATAGTGGTTTTAGATATTTATTATTTTAGTTTTCTTAAAAGGCTGCCCAGAGTCACTTGCTTGTGAGAAGAATGACTCTATAACTTGATAGATAGATAGATAGATAGATAGATAGATAGATAGATAGATAGATAGATAGATAGATAGATAGATAGATAGATAGATAGATAGATAGATATAGATAGAGTCAGTCAGTCAGTCAGTCAGTCAGTCAGTCAGTCAGTCAGTTCAGGCAATCTCAGAAGGTGCCATCAAACACAATAGTCTTTAACACATTAGAACAATTAATTGATAAGATGTTTATAAATCCGACTCACATACAAACTGCGTAACTAAACTATCTTCCCCTCCTTTCAACTTCTGTCTTTATTCTATATCAGTCTAGTGACTTTATGTATCTATTGAAACTAATTCATAAAAGCTTATGCCTTCTATTAAAAGTTAATAAAAGGAGCCACTTGCAAATAATTTTGCCACAACAGACTACCACAGCTTTCCTCCTTCAAAGTAAGTAACATGTGATTTACAATTTGAAGAAGTTTCCAAAAGCTAATTTAAACACTCCAATAACATGGAAGACGGCCTTTTTTTGTCATTGCCCCCCCCCATGGAATACCCTTACCCCAAAAGTGATCCCCCCACTTTCCTGGTCTTCTGAAAAGAGGTTAAAACATGGCTCTGTGGCCTTGCATAAGGTGCCCAAAGGAACACACAGTTGTGGGGTTGGCTGGTGCCATGAAAATCCACCCTTTGGCTCTGTCAACTAATTTTATCAGGGTTAAAATTACCTCCTTGAAATTTTTCTTAATTTTATAACTTTTAAAATTTTAATTCTAAAATGTTAACATCTTAATTTTTATAGACTAATTCATATTTTGATGTTGTATTATACACGCCCCAAATCCCACTTTGAGGGAGATGCGCAGTCCAGAAATGTGAAATATAAATAAACAAACAAAACATCTTTACTTTTATTACATGGCATTTAATAGTTTAGGTAGGTAAAATCAAAAGAAAAAAGAAAAGGGCACAAAAACTAAGTATTTGTTTTCAGATTTGCTAATTACAACATTTTAAAACTTATTTTTAAAATGTGGGATTTCCATTTAATGGAACTCAACCAAGGGAGTCCAATTGCCTTTTGGAAAAATCACCTTTGGGATAACCATGACCTGGATGATTGAGAATCTCCATAGATACTCCCCTCCCCCGCATGCACACACCCCCGCATGCGCATCAGAGACCCAACAACCAGCTGGCTGGTGGGAGGTGCGCGCGCATGTGTGGTGGAGCTGAACTAGGGCGACGGCTCGCGTGCCCACAGAGAGGGCGCTGCATGCCACCTGTGGCACACATGCCAAAGGTTCGCCATCATGGGCCTAGACTGTAGCAAATTATAAATGGAGTAAATAAATTTTTTAATTTAAATTAATAGAAAGAAAATAGCTAGTTTCCAAATATACAATCTTCTCTTTCTCTTTCTTTCTTTCTTTCTTTCTTTCTTTCTTTCTTTTTTTTTTTTTTAGACACCTGGAATAAGCGATATTTGGAAACAAGCCGGTTTTCTTCCTGATTATTATAGCAATGACAGAAAAATGAACTTAGACTAAATTCCCACAATTAATATATTTTTGTTATTGCTTTCATTAGTGCTATTAATGAAAAAGCTGGAGACATAGAAATTTGCACCCATATTATTGTTATGCAACGTAGGAAGTTATCCTGCTTTTCAAGAAAGCCCTTCTAAGTTTTATTCTGCCGTCATACTATAGAACAGTGGTATGTCATTTTTGCTAGTTTAATTTTTGTGCAGCAATGCTCAGGTTTGCATAATGGTACCATTAACACATAGTGGGTTTCTTTATTTTTATATCGAGCAAAAAACATTTGTTTCCCCGAGAAGCAAGCACTGCAAAGTTTTTGCAATGAAGAACACATTTTAAGGAATTTAAGACACAATATATGCTTACTAAGACATGATTACCTGATTTGTAGATCCAAAATGATCTGCCTTTTATCCACATTTTCAGTATACACTTTCACACCATTAATCCTAATGGGCTGAAATAAAAATGTCCAATTTAATAGATCAATAGGTCTGTAAGAACAGTGCTTAAACTGGTAAAACTCTTCCACTTTATTTAAAATTGTTGTATTATGTAAAAACAGATCCAGATGCTTACAGAGCTGATAATGTCAGATTGAAAGGATTATTATGCTGAACTATAAAGAATACATGTATTTTAAAAGGCAGCTCACTGGACAAGTGCTGCTCAATAGCAATAGCCTCAGAGAAAATCAGAGAAAAAAGAAATTCTTAGTTCAAAGCTTGCAGTCTAATTGATTCTTTTCACCATTAATACTAAGAGAATGACTTGAATTTAGAAAATGCTATTGAAACATTAAGCTTGCATGGTTCGATGAGAAAACACCTATGGAAATAATTTGCCCAGCTCTGAATTTTTTGAAAATTAGTGTGAACTGCAAAAACAATCCCATCCTGCACATGTATCCCTGTAACTTATTCTTAATAAAAGTGCATAGTTTCTAGTCACCATTGATAAATATACACACCCATATACACAAAGACACCATGATATGCAGAGCCAGGCACCCATTGCTTCAGATTCTTAAATCAACAGAGCTGAGTTGAGCAAACAAAATCTGCTCTTAGCAGAAGCTTTAGTGATTATACGCCTGCCCTCTGAGCAAGATTTTCCAAAGGAGAATGGAGCAACATTTATTCAGTATATATATTTAGACCGCAAGCATTGATGTTTGAAAACCTAAATAATCTTGTAATATGAGAAGTTTACATTTTGCAGCATAAATACTACTTTTATCACCATAGCAATCAAACAACTGATACACTACAGTATCTGCTAGATAGGAAGTATATCAACATACTCCACCCCACCCAACCCAGCCCAAATAGTTATGCAAAATTTACTGAAACTCAAAACAAACCAAGATAGATACTTAATGTAGATATAAGGTAAGAGAGACAATGTAATCTGGTTCTTTCTTAGGCATGTGTGTGTGTGTGTGCGCGCGTGCACACACACACACTGGTGCAGTGGTGGGTTCCTACCAGTGCGGTCCGGTGCATAGCTCCGGTAGGGAGCGGCCGATTGCGCAATTTGCATGAGATCGTTCCGGTGCCGTCTTCACTGGTCCGTCGCGCGCGTCGTCATCTTTTTTTGAGAATTTTTGGGGGTTTTTGTTTCTGCACATACACGGAAGCAAAATCTCGCCAAAATCTCACGAGGGGACATGCGCGAGAAAGATTTTGGTGAGATTTTGCTTCCGTGCATGCGCAGAAGCAAAATCGCACCGAAATCTCTCTCGCGTGCGCGCCCCCTCGCGAGATTTTGGCGAGATTTTGCTTCCGCGCATGTGCAGAAGCAAAATCATTCGAGGAGGCGCGCGTGCACAAAACGTGGAGATGCGCACGCAGCGCACCGGTATCGGTAAGTGAGCAACCCGCCCCTGCACTGGTGTATATGTGTAAGTGATACTGAGACTATGAATCAATATTATAGGTAGTCCTCACTTATGACCCAAGATTTCTGTTGCTATGTGAGATATTTGTTAAGTAGGTTTTGCCTCTTTTTATGATCTTTCTTGCCACAGTTGTTAAGTGTTCTTGCCTGCAGTTGTTAAGTTAGTAAACATTGTTGTTCAGTGAATCTGGCTTCCCCATTGACTTTGCTTCTTAGAAGGTTGCAAAAGGTGATCACATGACCCCAGGACACTGCATGTGTCATAAATAAATGCCAGTTACCAAGTGACCTGAATTTGATCATGTGACCATGGGGATTCTGCAATGGTTGTAAATGTGAAAAATGGTCATGTCACTTTTTTCAGTGCTGTTGTAACTTCTAACAGTCACTAAACAAACTTATGTTGTAAGTCGAGGACTACATTCACAGGACTCCTATAAACAGAAGCATTCGCTAACCTGAATTGTAATTCAAATAATCTGAAACAAGATCTTGGAACTAAAAAAATATTCTTCCATCAATGATAAACACATTCAGAGAAATACGCTCGGGGAATTTTCATATTTTTCTGGGTGCCAAATTTTTGCTTTTCAGTTGCTTTTGTAACAAATCTGCTTCCCTGTGCAACGCCTTAATGTTAAATAAAAGCAAAGCCATGGCCTCAGTATAATATCTGATGACTCACTCTAGCTTCCAATGCAAAAAAAAAACCATACCTGGTGCCCTATATCAATTTTTGTGAAACTGAAAGTACTCAAATGGCTGTTTGCTCCTTTCACTGCAGGCTCTATTGTTTCACGGAAGAGCTTCTCGATAAACTGGCAAATGAAAGGCCACATGTGTTTCACTGTCTGCAAAAGGAAAAGAGACCACTAAGTTTTTAATGTTAATCCATGATCATGCTATTAGCCCCATTTCATAAAAAATGTGAATTTCTGTAGAGTTAGCCATTTGTATCACTTTACCTTAGCGGCCCCTTAATTTTGTGGCCTCTTAATGCTACTTCATTACCATCAGTGTTGGGATTCAAAAAAATTTACTACTGATTCTGTGGGTGTGGCTTGGTGGACATGGCTTGGTGGGCATGTGACTGAGTGGGCATGGCCACGGTGGGTGTGGCCATGGTGTGAGACAGGCAGCACTTGGCCTCCTGCACCCCCTTGGGAGCAAAAACAGGCCGCTGGGGGGGGGGGACATGCCGCACCCACCCCGCACCCCATTTTGGGCCTAGGAGGCCTCCCTGAAGCCTCATAGGAAGCGAAAACGGACCTAGGAGGCCTCCCTGAAGCCTCCTGGGAAGCATAAATGGGCCTACGAGGCCTTCCTGAAGCCTCCTAGGAAGCGAAAACAGGCCTAGGAGGCCTCCCTGAAGCCTCCTCAGAAGCAAAAACAGGCCTAGGAAGCCTCCCTGAAGTATCCTGGGAAGCGAAAATGGGGCGGGACAGGAAGGGACGGGGCTAGCCAGCAATTTAACTACCGGTTCACCCAAACCAGCCCGAACCAGCTGAATCCCACCACTGATTACCATATAGTGTTTTACTGTATATACTCATTTGACAGTGAGATGAGTGGCATGTAAATTTAATAAATGATAAAATTTATGATTGTGTAAAGATAATCTCAGTGTGACCGTAGTGAGAGTGTCTATAATAATAGACAGATTACCTCCCTGGGTTCTTTAGAAAAAGCCTGTAAATATTTCAATAAAGGTTATTCTCAAAAATTGCCAGATGTTCTCCATATTCTCTTCTGTCAGCTGAGGTCATTTTTAAATCTCTAGCTGGACTTCACTATATTTTACTCTGCTTTATGCTTGAGAAAACAATTATACTGGAGGAAAATTCTTAACTGAATATTGATTTACATTTACATCCAATCACAATAAAATAAGAGGGACAATAAGCAGTCCAATAATTAAGTGAATTCAAGTACACAGGACATGTTATGTTCTATTTCCATATCATTTTCTATTATACAACAGTATGTGACTTGAGTGTCCCCAGACTTGAAGCTAACATATTATTTTGCAAATCTTGTGTTGCCCTAATCAAAATATCGCCTTATTAATTTTATAGTTTTCCTGTCTAATTATCCCTTTAAATAAATAAATTGGTGTAGTTACTAAGGGTTAACAGCAACTTGATGCCACATAATCAAACAATCTTTTTTTTCTTTTAAAATCCCACTAGCATATAAAAACTAGCGAACATTATATTACACCTACAATTTCAGAAAGATGAACTTTTTTGTATTTTGTACAACTGCTACTTAACTTTCAAGCCCAACAAAACAGCCTTTGGATCTTTTAGAAGATCCAAAACAGTATAATAAAAGCATACCAAGTAAGAAATCTATTTTGTGACAAAGACAACATTGCATACTTTTACAAAGTCTTCTAAACAGTAAGAATGTCAGTTTACCTTATTTAGCCACTCTGCTCTTTCAGTATCTGGAAATTGGACCTGGCGTTAAAAACAAAAGTTATAAATTAAAAAAAAAATCTTTGAAAAGGAAATCACAATGACCAGGAAACAAAATGGAGGAATTTGAAAATAGGAAATGGCTTCGAATATATTAGTAGCCGCTAATTACAATTTTCCCATCTAGCAGTGGCTGAATGGAAGATATGGCCTGGTAATCTGAATAAATAAGATGTATCTGATTTTAGCATTAATTTATATATACAGAAGATATAATTCTGCTAAACCAGTGCTTCTCAAACCATAATCTAAACCACTATGTAAGCCTTTCCCCCCAGGAATAAAACTAATAATTCCATAGGTGCTAGGGCTGGATAAGAAATAAAGATGCTATTTTAATAATTAGTTTTTAATCTATATATTGCACAGACTCACAAGCTCTGCTGCAAGCCAATTGTCTACTACACCTTTACGCAAGCAATTGAGGAGCAAAATCCAGAGTGAGTTTGGATGGTCCTCCTACTTGCCTGCCCAAGCCTACTTAAAATACATCAGTAAACCCAAATCCACAGTTTGAAAACGCTTTACTGAAGTATTGACTTGATTTATTGAAAAGGTATTTTCATCATTAAGGTTGGTTTACACAGGAAGACCAGGAATCATTTTCATATTTTGCCCCTTTCTTAAATTTATGTAATTTTATATTACTGGTAGTCCTCTACTCACAACAATTGGGATCAGAATTTCTGTTGCCAAGCAAGACGATTGTTAAGCGAGTTACGTCCAATTCTATAACCTCTTTTGCCACAGCTGTAAAGTGAATCATTACAGTTAATGAATCACACTGTTGGTAAGCAAATTTAGCTTCCCCCATTGGCTTTGCTTATCAGAAGTCATATGACTAAATGGTGATCATATCACTTCAGAATGCTATAAATGTATGCCTGTTGCTAAGCACCTGAATTTTGATCATGTGACTGTGGGGATGCTACAACAGTTGAAAGTGTGAGGACCAGTTACAAATCACTTTTTTTCAGTGCTGTTGTAACTTCAAATCATCACTAAATGAATGATTGTTAAATTGAGAGCTATCTTAATCCTCAGAAATATTATGGAAAGTTTGACCAGTAATCTTCTAAGGATTACATCTTCAAACGATATAAAAGCATAATATATAATATGCTAACCACAATATTTTGATACTCTTGTCACAACAAATTATGATTTGCTAACCATAAAGAAAGGCATCTGGATGAGTGAGAAAGTCTTTGTTTATAGGCCTCAGATTAGCTAAACTGGAAAATAAAATGACAGAATAGAAATTAGCAACTCACTTCTATATTGTTGCCAAGAAAATAGTACCGGTATGTGTACACCTATATATTTACCAGAATTAAGATATAACTTTTTTTTTAAGGCTTGAATGAAAGAACCATTATATAAATATATTAAGGTTTGATTAAAAATGCTTATCTAAAATTATTCAGTGTTAGCTAAAGAACAGTAAATATAGGTAATCCTTGACTTACAACCATAATTGAGCCCAAAATTTCTGTTGTTAATCGAGACAGTTGGCCTCAGTTTACAACCTTGCTCACCACAGTTGTTAAGTGAATCACTGCAAGTGTTAAGTTAGTAGCAAGGCTGTTAAATGAATCTGGCTTCCACACTGACTTTGCTTTGAAGCCTTGAAGATTGCAAAAGGGGAATCACGTGATCCCAGGACACTGCAACCGCCCTAAATATGAATCAGTTGCCAAGTATCCAAAATTTGATCCCGTGATCAGGGATGATGCTGCAATGGTTAGAATAGGATAGGATAGGGATAGGGATAGGGATAGGGATAGGGATAGGGATAGGGATAGGGATAGGGATAGAATAGAATAGAATAGAATAGAATAGAATAGAATAGAATAGAATAGAATAGAATAGAATAGAATTCTTTATTGGCCAAGTGTGATTGGACACACAAGAAATTTGTCTTTGGTGCATATGCTCTCAGTGTACATAAAAAGACAAGATACATTCGTCAAGAATCATAAGGTATAACACTTAATGATTGTCATAGGGTACAAATAAGCAATCAGGAAACAATCAATATTAATATAAATCATAAGGATACAAGCAACAAGTTACAGTCGTGCAGTCATAAGTGGGAGGAGATGGGTGATAGGAACGATGAGAAGACTAATAGTAATAGTAATGCAGCCTTAGTGAATAGTTTGACAGTGGTGAGGGAATTATTTGTTTAGCAGAGTGATGGCGTTCAGAAAAACCTGTTCTTGTGTCTAGTTATCTTGGTGTGCAGTGCTCTATAGTGTCATTTTGAGGGTAGGAGTTGAAACAATTTATGTCCAGGATGCGAGGAGTCAGTAAATATTTTCACAGCCCTCTTTTTGACTCGTGCAGTGTACAGGTCCTCAATGGAAGGCAGGTTGGCAGTAATTGTTTTTTCTGCAGTTCTGATTATCCTCTGATGTCTGTGTCTGTCTTGTTGGGTTGCAGAACCAAACCAGACAGTTCTAGAGGTGCAGATGACAGACTCAATAATTCCTCTGTAGAACTGTATCAGCAGCTCCTTGGGCAGTTTGAGCTTCCTGAGTTGGCACAGAAAGAACATTCTTTGTTGTGGTTTTTTGATGACGTTTTTGATGTTAGGTGACCATTTTAGGTCTTGAGATATGATAGAACCTAAAAATTTGAAGGTCTCTACTGTTCATACTATGTTGTCTAGTATTGTAAGAGGTGGTAGAATGGGAGGATTTCTCCTAAAATCTACCACTATTTTTATGGTTTTGAGTGTGTTCAGTTCCAGATTGTTCTGGTCGCACCCCAAGGCTAGTTGTTCAACCTCCCGTCTGTATGCGGTTTCATCGTTGTCTGGAATGAGACCAATCACTGTTGTATCACCTTCAAACTTAACAGATGGATCGTTTGAGATGCAGCCATTGGTATATAGAGAGAAGTGGTGAGAGCACACACCCTTAGGGGGGGCCCTGTGCTAATTGTACAGGTATCTGATGTGATTCTGCTTAGCTTCACTTGCTGCTTTCTGTTTGTTAGGAAGCTTATGATCCACTTACAAGTGTGTTCAGGTACCGCTAGCTGGTTCAGCTTAGTTAGAAGAGTGTCTGCAATGATCGTATTGAATGCTGAACTAAAGTCTACAAGGAGGACCCTTGTGTAGGTCTTTGGATATTCAAGATGTTGCAGGATGTAGTGCAGAGCCATATTAACAGCATCATCTGTCGATCTATTTGCTCGGTATGCAAATTGCAGGGGGTCTAACAGCGGGTCCGTGATGGTTTTCAAGTGGGACATCACTAGCCTTTCAAAGGTTTTCATAACTACAGATGTTAGAGCAACTGGTCTGCAGTCATTCAGTTCCTTGATGGAGGGCTTCTTCGGCACTGGGATGATAGTGGAGCGTTTGAAGCAAGGAGGAACATGGCATATCTCTAGTGATTTGTTGAAGATTTGGGTGAAGATGGAGGCCAATTGGTCAGCACAGACTTTTAAGCAAGAAGGAGTTATCTTGTCTGGGCCTGGTGCTTTTCCTGGCTTCTGTCTGTGAAATAGATCTTGCACTTCCTTTTCTGTGATCACCAGGGGTTGTGAACCCAATGGGATGGGTTCAGTTGTAGGAGGTTTGGCTGTTGTTGGTGTGTCTGGGATGGAGGTTGTGGAGATTGGTGGCTGTAGTTTCTTTTCAAACCTGCAGAAGAATACGTTCAGGTCATCTGCCAGTTGCTGATTTCCTTCAGCTTGGGAAGGAGGTTTACCGTAACCGGTGATGTTTTTAAGAGTTTTCCGTATGTTTGCTGGTTCATTTGTTGAGAACTGATTCCTTAGCTTTTCAGAGTAGCTTCTTTTTTCTGCTCTGATCTCCCTTGTTAATACATTTCTGGCCTGATTGTACAGCATTCTATCACCTTTTCTGTAGGCTTCCTCTTTGGAACGATGTAGCTGCTTAAGCTTAGCTGTGAACGAAGATTTGTTGTTACTGTATATTCGCAAGTTCCTGGCCGGTACACATAGGTCTTCACAGAGGCTGACATATGATGTTACAGTATCTCTGAGTTCATCCAGGTCTGCAGAGGGATCTTCAAAAATATTCCAGTCCGTGCAGTCAAAGCAAGCCTGTAGCTTTAACTTTGCCTCTTTAGTCCAAGTCTGAATGTGTACAATTTTTGACACTGAATAAGTGTGAAAAACAGTCATCAGTGATTTTTTTCAGTGCCGTTGTAATTTTGAACGGTCACTAAACAAATGTTTGCAAGTGGAGGACTACCTGTAATTTGGGAGGCATATCTCAACCCTTCCCTCCTGATCCATATTCCCATCACAATGGCTGAAGTATTTGCCCCTAGCTAAAAACTACTGTACACCAACAACACCCTTAAGCTATACCTAACCAGCCTTAAAGTTGAACTAACCGGTTCAGATCTTTCAGCTAATAGTTTATCAGCATTCTCGAGATGAACTTTTATGAGTTAATTGACACTCAGTAATGGCATTTTTATTGATGCTTCTGGTTCACTGCAGGGGAGAAAAAACCATAAAACCCGATGATTGACTCACCGTAAGAGATTTTTAAAACGGCTTCCATATAGATTTTGTTGTTTGTTTCAAACTTGCAAACCCCAGGCTAAAAGGGTTAGTGGTTATATTTAATGTGCTTAAGTACATGAGAACTATCAATAATATATATTGGACGCTTCTAAGTATTATTATACAATATTTTATTTATACAGAATTCAAGTACAAGGGTCAGCCAAATCTGATGCACCCGGCAGATATAAGCAATGTCTCCATACAACTTACATTCAGATCTATTCACTCTAGTCCAGGAAAATTAAAACTTCTTTTTTAACTCCACATAAACTCATGTTTTGGAATCTCATTGCCAAAAAGAATAAGTTCTATATTGTAAGATTATAAGCACCAATGAAACAACTGAGAGGCAACGTATTTTTTGGAGTATAAAACGCACCTTTTTCCTCCCTAAAAGTGGCTGAAAATTTGGGTGCGTCTTATACTTCGAATGTAGCTTTTTTTTTCCCAGCCCTAACTAGGTGCTAACAGACCTTCCCAGCTCTTACCTTGCAGGCATTTTCATTGTTACTCTCTCCAAAGAATGTTTTTCCAGCCCTAAGTCTTTGCAGAATTTTTTTTCATTGCTCTACTTGCTCCGAATAAGTTTTTTTCTAGCCCTAACCAGGTGCTAACTATCTTCCCAGCTCTTACTGGCTTGCATGCTCTTTCATTGTTACTCTCTCAGAAGAAGGTTTTTTTAAGTCCTAACCAGGGGATAAAATAATGTGCTAAGCTGACCAGACTAAGGATGCTAGCCAGATGAATACCTGGTAGGCAGATTGTTTTCCCCTATTTTCCTCCCCCAAAACTAAGGTGCGTCTTATACTCCGGTGTGTCTTATACTCCGAAAAATACAGTATATAGAAATCCTCAAGTGACAACAGACATTTTCTACAATGTATAGTCATTTCTTCTATCTAAATGTAATCATTGTAACAGGTCAAACTGCCAGTGTCAAACTGACCTTGAGTTTGCCGTTGGCATAGTAAAAACCAAACATGCATTTCACTCTTTCAGGATTTAACACATTTAAGAAAGTCTCTACTCAGAAGCCAACAAAAAACAATTCCCTTAAATACTACAGTTGAATTTACTGAAAAGTGGTTTTAAAGAAAAGTATTGTTTAAAGTGTTTTTAAAGGAAGTTTTGTAATAGCATCATTTATATGCCTCATCTTCCTGGTTAATACTTTTCCATCAACGTTCGAAACCATTTTTTATTACAAATAAAAATATAAAATATATTAGCACCATCTTAGCAGGGGTTAAAATATTTTAATAGCCAAATGTTTTACAACTGAGTTATGCAGATCATCATGGTTTGTTTATTCATTTACTTCCCTCTGGCTGCCTATCTCATATGATTACT
Source organism: Diadophis punctatus similis (assembly GCA_023053685.1). Lineage (NCBI taxonomy): Eukaryota > Metazoa > Chordata > Lepidosauria > Squamata > Dipsadidae > Diadophis > Diadophis punctatus. Next base: position 40,309,412 of record JALIGW010000007.1, on the reverse strand, counting down.
GTAGGTCACGGGTGTCAAACTCACGGCGCCACGTTGCCGTCACGTGATGTATCACATTGTTTTATCCCTTCGTGGAGCTGGGGTAGGGGTGGCCTGCACATGACGCATCTGGCCCATGGGCCGCCAGTTTGACACCTCTGCTCTAGGTAGCTCACAACAATCCATAAAAAAACTAAGTTAAAAACAAAAGCATCCTTCCTTTTCAACCTATACCCCGTGCCAGACCACTCATCCTTGTAGCTCACTCAACACCCATCCTAGCCCAATGCTTGAGCAAAGCACCAGGTCTTCAGAGCTCCCTGGAAAGCTAAAAGGATAAGAGATAACTCAGATTTCAGGTAGGAGGCTATTCCAAAGGGTTGAGGGGACAGCCACTGAGAAGGTGTGCCTCCAAGGTCCCATCAGGTGGTAATATTTAAGGGAGGAGACCTAAAGCATGACCACCCTAGAACAGGTAGGTGCCTTCAGGGAGAAGTAGTCCTGCAAGTAGCTTCGCCTTCCCCCTCCCCCCCTCAAAAAAGGCTAGTATTTTAAACATATTTTTTTATCAATACATTCTTTGCAATGATGTTTGATCGTTTTTTCTGCATCCTTGAATTGCATAGTAAGATATTTATTTGGCTTCCTCGAGCTTTCTTTTAAAAAGAATCACAGCATAAAATTTAAATTAAAAATTAAATTTGTGTTTCTATATTGTGCAATTTGTTCTCCAAAGTAAACTACAGATTCTTAGTTTGTAATACATTTCTAGGACAAGCTAAAATAATTAACAAGTTGTTCTGGAGGACACTACAATGGCATTAGATAATGCTTTGTATGATTATGACTTAAGGAGAAAATAGAAAAAAATCCCTTATGATATTCAATAGAAAAAGAAGTAAATATATTGCATCCTTATAGAAACTATCACCATTACAAGCTATTTCATTGCCTGAACTTGCTAAAAGAAGTATATTACATTATACTGCAAGTGAGCCGCCACCTTGACCAGTATGTACTTAAATCATTTTTAGAAGCCAAACAAATGCAAAGACATATGGTTTAGAGAGAAATTCAGTACTTATTTTATTTCCAAGCATATGGACGGTTTAGCTTTGAAAAAGCCTTAGTCATTAAGCAATAATTAATTCTGAATCCTAGCCTGAATGTTAAAAAGATTCATTTAAAAAATATTAATATAACAAAACATTTCAGCAACTAAAACAAGTATTTAAATAAAAGGAAAAAGCAACTGATATTTTCTAAAAGCAGGTATGAAGACTGAAAGTAAATAAAAATGTTATCAATTTATACACCAATGTCTCTTCTGCAGATGTAAATAAGATCTTATTTTTTAGATCAAATTTGAGAAAGCCCATTTATTTCATACAGTACAATATTGCAGCGTGTATATGGAAACAAAAGAGTCTGGATATATGAAGCAACTGAAATCTAGTTTTTAGTTATCTGAAATGTAGCCTGCCTATAGATATATTTTCTAGTGTAATGAAAAGGCAAACATTTTTCAATATCCAAGCTGGTTCATCTTTCATTTACTCACAAATGGGACCACAGGGTGACCAATATTTTTTTAAAAACACTACCCTTTGTACAACATAAGAGGAAAATAAATGTAAGCAAGGAAAATGTCAAGGTTGTTTAGAACGGGTTCTAGCAAGTGAATGCCACACACTAGCAAGATTTTTATGCACTAGTTCTGTTGAGAGACCAAATTTCTAAAAACCGTTGCTAATGTCAATCATCCTTATTTATGACCATAGTTTTGATTAGTGCCACTCTGAAATGAGATTGCAGTAGTCATTTTAAATGTACAAAGCTTCCTAATGCCAAATCACTTTTTGCCTTCATACGAGTGCTAGTAGATTCCAAGAATATACAGATCAAACAACATCCACAACGACAATCTAGCAGCCTTTTGCAGCCCACTTTAAAAAAAAAAAACAAGTAGTAACTTTACAGTGGCTGCCACCATGAAAGACATGCTTACCAAGGACTTCACCCAGATCTTGTGTTTGCACTGCTCTAACAGCAGCTATTTTCCACTACTGCCTTATGTCCAGGTTGTTGTCAATGACTACAACAAAGTCCTTATTCCGCTTTTATTTGGCACTGGGGAGGCTGTACCTGTACACCTGTTATATGCAGTTCTATATTTTCTACTGTGTTTCTAGTACATATAACTATATATCTACTGTATTTCTGAAAAGATAGCGTGTTGACAAGTTTGAACAAGTTCAGAGGAAGGCAATAAAAATGATACAGGAGCCTCACTCCAAGGGGTCTAGCCTGTCCCACCTGCGCCAGCAAAATAGGCCTGCTACAGACCCCATTTGCTAAAGAATTCAGATGTATGGGATCAAGGAGAGGAACTTTTTCTGCTGTGGATCGGACCCTGTGAAACACTCTACCACCGGAGGTGAGAACTGCTCCGAATCTTTTGGCCTTCTGGGAGGGAATTTAAAATTGGTTCTGCTGGTTGGCTTGGGGCCACAAGGGGGGCGCTCACTGCTGAAGGTGGTTGACGGGGTAAGAAGACCTCATCTCCATTCTGTCCATCTCCTTGGTTTTTTGCATAGTTTAAAATTTTAATGTGCGTACTTTTAAAATTGTAATTTTTTTTTCTATTTACCTTTTTATGTTCTGTAAACCGCCCAGAGTTGCCCCATTGGGGAGATGGGCAATGTATGTAACAAACAAATAAATAAATTTGGGACATGCCTCATGCAGGCAGGCTGAAGTAATGTTAGATGTTCATCTGGAGAATGAAGACTGAGGAAGACCGCTCAGTGTTTGGTTATAACTTAATAGCCTAAAATTTGATATTTAAGAGCTAACCATGGTTAAGCGCCGATGCCTGCTGTAAACCAGGGAGCAGAGATCAATTATGTGCCATCAAATTAGTGTAAACTCTTAACAATGCATGGATAGATCTTCTCCACAATTATCTATTCCTAACCTGGTCTTCAGATTCTCAGTCATCTATTGTCACTATCATATTGCTGGTTGTTCTCTTTCCTTCAACTTTTTGCTGAATTATGTACCAATCGCACTTAGACCTATATACCGCTTCACAGTGCTTTACAGCCCTCTCTAAGCAGTTTACAGAGTCAACATATTGCCTTCAACAATCTGGGTCCTCATTTTACCGACATTGGAACGCTGAGTCAACTTTGAGCCGCTCAGAATCGAACTCCTGGAGTGAGCAATGAATAGCCTACTCAACATAAGTAGCTCTTTCCATATGCATAATGTTATCATTTCTACTTTGAGGGAGAACTGCACTAATTGTTCTATGACCCATTTCTTTCCTTTCTTGGCAATCCATGGTGTTCCCAGGAGTCTTTTACAACACCAAAGTTCAAAACTATCAATATACTGTTTTAGATCCTTCAGTCCAATTATATTTTCCTCTCACTATTTCCAACTCTGGCATTCCTTCTTTGTCTCTTATATCCTGAGTAGTAAACATTATGATCTCCTGAGATGTCTAATTCTGTATCAATTTGCTGAAGTCTAATATTTCAATATGTAATTGATTCTTTTCATCTTTTATTGACGTTTCCCATGTTCATGTTTATTAGATTTTATATTCATATTGTGATTCTTTCTCTCCAGTTTCATAGCAACATCAGTTATTAGATGTCATAAAGTCTTTAATATAGCCATGCCATAATCACCCTTAAAGTCTTCTGTGCAGTATGAAATGACGCCTTTGCCACTATCATTAAAGTGATAATCCACATCCGATACAGATAATCCTCGATTTACATCGACAAATGGGACTGGAATATTGGTCACTAAACAATGCAGTCAGAGTCATGACGTGATTGGACTAGATTTTCCAACCATTTTTACCCTGGTTAAGCGAATCCTGTGGTGGTTAGGCGAATTATGTGGTCCTTAAATGAATCTGGCTTCCCCAGTTGACTTTGTATGTTGGAAGCTGGCTGGGAAGATCGCAAATCATGACAACGTGACTGCAGGCACTGCAATCGTTGTAATGCAAGCCAGTTGGAAGGCACCAAAACTGCAATCACTTGACGTTGGATGGTGTGATGGTTGTACCTTTGAGGATATGTCATATATAACTTTTTATGAGGCTGTCGTAACTCTGAACAATCATCAAACCAATGGTTGTAAATTGAGGATTACCTCAGGGATGAAATTCATCAGGTTCTGGAGAACCGGTAGTGGAAATTTTGAGTAGTTCGGAGAACCGGCAAATACCACCTCTGGCTGCCCCCCGAGTGGGGTGGGAATGGAGATTTTGCTATATTCTTCCCCTACCACGCACACCAAGCACACCCACAGAACCGGTAGGGAAAATTTTTGAATTTCACCCCTGGATTACCTGAATCTTTCTAGATCACTGTTATTTAATATAGGCACTGCTTCTTTATATTGCCATATCATATATGGCTGAGAAGCTGAATTGAACCTGCTTTGGACTACATCATCCCTGGTGCACTCCCAGCTTTCTTCACTTACCACTCTTCCTGTCATCCCTTGTCAAAATGAGGCAGCATAGCAGCGCTTTTGGGAGTAGGTAGAGAGAGAAGAATAGTACAAATAGATAATTTGAAAAATGCATTGCACCAGCCCTGCTCAAATGCTACCCACTCCTAACTCTGCATTTCTCCTAATATATCCAAGTGTGGGGAGATTACACACACACACACCATTCAAACTTAAATATGAACCTGCTGGTTTTTTCTTCTTCCCTTCACATCATTTCTCTTTTGGGTTTATAAGCCAAGAACAGGATTCAACTCCCCCCCCCCCATTAATCTACATGGTACTAAAAATCTCAGTGTTATCTATCTGTAACCTTCAGTTAATCAAAACAGTGGATTCCAGAGCAACCACTTTTGAATCAAGCTACCGCAAATGTGCTAATTTAAAGAATGTGTCCAAAATCTAAATCCCATTACTCTCATAGAATTGAAATTTCAAGGACCTTCAGACAATTTCTATTCCCAGGCTTGTAGCCACTGTAGCACTGCTACAACTGATCATGTGATCATAAATTCTAATGTTCCCTGTCAGTTTCCCACCAGAAAAGTCAACGGAAAGCTGACAGGAAATTGGAAGTCACTCGTGCCCAGAGTTTTTTGTCAACCAATGGTCATTCTGTTTATTTTTTAACAGAAGTAAATATTGACAAAGGAAGTTCCAATGGGTAGAAGGTTGTTTTGTTATATACAAACTGCTCTAACAGCTTTGTTTGAATAAAAAGTTTGATAATGGTCCTTTTTTGAGTTTTTATGTATAACTAATATGACCATTTAAGAAAAGTATATTGAATTTGACCTAAAAATAGATCTAGGTGATATATTCCAAGTTATTTTTAATTTTTTGTTTTCCAGAGATTTTGTCAAAACAGTGTTTTCTTCTGCCTTGCATAAAACCGGAATACATTATAGGGCTGTAAACAATGTGACAATTATATAACTCAACATTCTCCTTTAACAGTTCCTCAAGGCATTCAGTCTGACAATATCACACATCTTAACATCTCATACTAACTGTATGCTACATAAAGAGTGCACAAATAAACATGATTAAAACTGCATTTGCATATTTACACCTTTGAGTATTTGAGCTCTTCTGGCATTAGTTTCGGAGATAGTAGTTAAACCTGTTCTCTTGTATGCTGTTAATTTTTTGTAAATTAATACGCTAAGGGAATAGATTATGTTTATTCAGCTAATCTTCAGATACAGAGCCCTTCTCAATGTAATGCTTCCAAGCCATGAATTACTCTTTCTGTATGCACTGACTTTAATCAGTGGTGGGATTCAAAAAAATTTCCTACCGGTTCTGTAGGCATGGCTTGGTGGGGATGGTGTTATGTAACTGAGTGGGCATGGCCAACTTAATGTAACTCATGGCCCCGCCCACTCAGTCACATGACACCCCAACAAGCCACGCGCATAGAACCCGGTAGGGAAAAAAATTGAACTTGCAGCTATTGCAGCCTTTCTTTCTACTTATTTTATGACCAGGCCTGGCCTAATCTGTCAAAGGCCTCCTCCTGCATGCCACCCGCTCTCCCTTCGCCAGTCGCACATGTCGCCCCATTTCCCCTCCTTCACAGGCCCTGGCCCTGCCTCCTCCCCCACGACCGCCTCTTTCTTTGGGCTTACTTTCCTCCTGCGGCGCTTGTCCGGAAGGCAAGCTCTTTTTCGGTGCAACTGCGAGAAGCCTCCCAGCCGATGCCTCTTTGCAAGCCACTTCCCTGCAGTGGCAGCTGGCTGGAGGCCACCGAAAACTACCGGAGGTCTCAAATGCACCAAAAAAGCCACTGCCGTGCCATCGCCACCCTGTTCCTTGTGCTGTCCATGCACGTACACCCCATTATCTGCTGCACCGCTCCTTCCGCTCCGAAGCAGCAGGCAATGGGATGCGCATGCATGGACGGCTCAAAGAACAGGGAGGCGATGGCACGGCAGCGGCTTTTTCAGCGCGTTTGAGACCTCCGGTAGTTTTCTGTGGCCTCCAGCCAGCCACTGCTACCGGGAAGCGGCTGGTAAAAAGGCGGCGGTTGGGAGGCTTCTCACAGTCACACCAAAAAAGAGTTTGCCTTTCTCTCTGCCACCAGCCGCTGTGGGAGGAAGATAAGCCCGAAGAAAGAGGCGGTTGTGGGGGAAGAAGCAGGGTTGAGCCTGTGAAGGAGAGGAAATGGGGTGACGCTTGCGACTGGCAAAGGGAGCAGGCTGCGTTCCCCGACCTGGCAGAGGCAGGTGGCAAATGGGCGACAGCTCCGGGGCAAGGCTGGAGCTGGGAAATGATGCATTCCCAGACTCGGCCTAGGCGGGTGGAGGCTCCGGGGCAAGGCCGGAGCCGGGGAATGGCTCCAGGGCCTCGGGGAATGGCATGTCCCTGGGGCCCTGATCCCGACCCAAGGCAAAGGGCAAGCGGGTGGCATGCATTGCTTACCTTTGCTGAACTGAGCTGGCGTCAGCGAAGCGACTGGCAAGGCAATTAGCTGGGCCGCGTGGCGAAGGCAACATATATAGGGCGGGGGTGGGTGGGGCAAGCACCAAGCGGCCGGAAGGGGAAATGGGCAGACAGGGCAAGCGAGCAGTGAGCGGGAGGGGCAAGTGGCGAGTGGGTGGGCGGGAGCGGGGCCAGCTAGGAGTCATTACCGGTTCGGCGAACAAGGTCAAATTTCCCCTACCGGTTCACCAGAACCAGTGCAAACCAGCTGAATACCACCTCTGACTATATTTCTCTACTCTAAATGTAATTCCTAACATTTCTGCTTGTTAAAAGATATTCTGTTCCTCTCAGTGCAGTCTCATAATCTATCCAGATTAGACTACAACCTTATTCTGTCATCATAGGTGTTGGTCAGATTCCTCCAATTATAGCTCATATATGAATTTGATAAGGTCATCAATCCCAATATTTGGGCCATTAATAAACATGTTGATTTGTGGCTCCAAGACACATTTCCTTGAGACGCTATTGGTTACCACTCTCCAACTTGAGGTAGAGCAAATAATCCTGATTCTAAGTGCAGTTAGTCTGCCAATCATGGATCCACCTTACTCTAATACTATCCAAATTATATTTTAACAGCTTGTTGATAAAATATTATTTGAAATCTTGACTGAAATTAAATAGATTATATACATGGCATTGTCCTACTCCACTACTATAATTATCTTATCAAAGCAGATAATTAACTGATTATCTGGACCCTTTTCAATCTGGCTTCAGGCCTGGCTATAGCACGGAAACTGCTTTGGTCGCATTGATGGATGATCTCTGCTGAGCCCGAGATGGGGGTTACTCCTCTATTTTGGTGCTACTTGACCTCTCAGCGGATTTCGATACCACTGACCATGGTATCCTTCTGGGATGACTAAGAGAGCTGGGTGTAGGAGGCACCGTACTACGGTGATTCTCCTCCTATCTCTTTGGTCGATCCCAGTCGGTGTTAGTAGGAGGACCCCTAGAGTTTGACCCCTAGACCCCTCATTTGTGGAGTGCCTCAGGGTTCGGTTCTCTCTCCCCACCTATTTAATATCTACATGAAACCACTGGGTGAGGTCATCCGAAGATTTGGGGTGAGGTATCAGCAATATGCGGATGATACCCAGTTATACATCTCCACCTCACATCAATTCAGTGAAGCAGTGGATGGGATGTGCCGGTGCCTTGAGGGTCTGGATGGGAGTCAACAGGCTCAGACTTAACCCAGACAAGACCGAATGGCTGTGGATATTGCTTCCCAAAGACTATGTCAACTGTCCATCCTTGGCTCTTGGGGGGGGAGAAATTGTCCCCCTCAGAATGGGTTCATAATTTGGATGTCCTCCTAGACCCACAACTGAAATTAGAGCAACATCTGACAGCTGTGGCTAGGGGGACCTTTGCACAAGTTCATCTTGTGTAACAATTGCGACTCTACTTGGATTGAGGCGCTCTCCTCACAGTCAACCATGCCCTTGTCACCTCACAATTAGATTATTGCAATGTGCTCTACATGGGGCTACCCTTGAAGAGTGTTCAGATACAATTGGTCCAGAATGCAGCCGCGCGAGCTATGGTGGGTGCACTACATACACCCACACTAAACCAATCCTCCGCGAGATGCACTGGCTTCCTATCAGTCTCCGGGCACAATTCAAGGTGTTGGTCATTACCTTAAAAGCCCTACATGGCTTAGGACCAGGCTATCTTCGGGACCGCTTTCTGCCACACAGCTCCCAGCGACCGACGAGATCCCACAGAGTCGGCCTCCTCCGGGTCCCGTCAGCTAAGCAATGCTGGCTGGCGGGCCCGCAGGGAAGGGTCTTCTTTGTGGCTGCCCCGGCCTGTGGAACCAGCTACCTCCGGAGAGCCGGACTGCCCCCACCTATTTGGCCTTCCGTAAGGCAGTTAAGACCTGGCTCTTCTGACAGGCTTGAGGCCGTTTGATCTCGCGACTAAAATTGGCGAGATCAGGCCACGAAAGGGAACGCATGGGTTTTTAAATTTTTGTACTTGTTTTTATGCTTTTGTATTTGCAAATATTGTTAAGCCGCCCAAAGTCCTTTGGGAGTTGGGCTGCATACAAATGCAATTAAATAAAATAAATAAATAAATAAAATAATTTTTTTTCTTATATGACCTATTTTTGACAAAGCCATGATGACACTTAGCAATCAAAGCACTATTTACTAGTTTACAAATGACATGCTTATTATCTGCTCTACATTAACATCTTGCTAGATATTAATGTTAAGCTAGGTTGACTGGTCAAGAATTACTGAATCTTCTTTTTTTGAAGTAGGGGACCATATCTACTCTTCACGAGTCCTCTATAGGGCAAAGATAGACAGCAGTCCTTCCACTAGCAACTTCACTATTTTAGGAGGCATCTCTCAAGACCTGGGAACTTGAAGACATTCAAAATGGCTTCTTTACCACATCTTTATTGACGTAAACCCTCCCTCTGAATATTCATTTAAAATCTATGCTACTCAATTATGGATTGGGAAAGACCCCACCTCTCCCCATGTACTTAATGTTGCTCTCCTCCCATCTTTTAATGGTATTTGTTAATTAATAATTCACTTAATTAAGCGAATAAATGAATACATAAATATATATATATCCTTTGGATGCAGAAGCAAAATAGCTTGCTGACTTCCTTTGCCTTTTAAGTTTGGTCATCTGTCAAGATTTCTCTACTTGGACTGTAGATTTCTCCTCTCATTTGAAATGAATTCTTTTTTTCGCCTTTCTCTTGCTATTGAATTATTTTGAAGAAATCTTCTTGTGAGCCTGAGGCAATTTTCTGCCTTTGCCTTCCTAACCTCATTGCTACATTTCTGAGCTTTCTTGGCTGTCTGCCTTACCTTCCATTTCATATAAGCATCTTCTTCAGCCTTAGCTCCTTCACAAGCTGCTTATTTAACTACACTGATTTGTTTTTAATGTCTCTTAGTTTTCTTCCTCACCAATACATTTGAGATTCACTATCCTTAATTTCCTTTTCAAGAAAGCCCAGCCAGCTACAACACTATTGCCTGCATTTAAGGTTTTCAAGCCATAACAGCTTCCTCTTAGGTTATTAAAATCACATTTTCTAAAAGCCCATTCAAGTAGTCCGCTCCCAATGATTGATGGACTTGAATGTCTTGAATGTCAATGGAGATTATCAATCATCCTGCTCATGGTTGTCCCAAAGGTGCTTTTCAAAAGGCAACTGGACTTTTGGTGTTTTTTTTCCCCTCAAAAACATTTCGTTTCTCATCCAAGAACAACTGAAGAAGCTTCTTGGATGAGAAGAGAAACTTTTTCAAGGAAAAAAAACCCTAAGAAGTTTCCAATACCTTTTGAAAAGTACCTTTGTGTGGAACTGAATGGGTTCCAGAAGAAATTGGGGGATTTCCCAGAGGCTTTGCCATATACAGTATTTTTCGGAGTATAAGACGCACCTTTTTCCTCCCTAAAAGTGGCTGAAAATTTGGGTGCGTCTTATACTTCGAATGTAGCTTTTTTCCAGCCCTAACTAGGTGCTAACAGATCTTCCCAGCTCTTACCTTGCAGGCTTTTTCATTGTTACTCTCTCCAAAGAATGTTTTTCCAGCCCTAAGTCTTTGCAGGGATTTTTTCATTGCTCTACTTGCTCCGAAAAAGTTTTTTTCTAGCCCTAACCAGGTGCTAACTATCTTCCCAGCTCTTACTGGCTTGCAGGCTCTTTCATTGTTATTCTCTCAGAAAAAGGTTTTTTTAAGTCCTAACCAGGGGATAAAATAATGTGCTGAAGCTGACCAGACTAAGGACGCTAGCCAGATGAATACCTGGTAGGCAGATTTTCCTCCCTATTTTCCTCCCCAAAAACTAAGGTGCGTCTTATACTCCGGTGCGTCTTATACTCCGAAAAATACGGTAATCGTGGTCACATCCTGGAACCATATGGCAGCTGAGGCTTTCAACAGGATCACACTCTGCAGCCTCTTATGACCCATCGCTCCCGATACTCCCCATGGTTTACAGAGAAGCTGCAGGTTCTGAAAATGACTGAGACACTGCTTAGAGCACCACTGGAGGAAAATGAGTGATGAAACCAACCAGACATGGCCTAGAGCAGGGGTGTCAAACTTGCGGCCCGCGGGCTGGATGCATCATGCGCTGGCCACGCCTACGCCCGGCTTAGCGAAGGGGGACAAAAGTCGCAATACGCCACGTAACGCCGTGACGACGCGAGTTTGGCACCCTTGACTTAAGAGCTACTATTAAGGCCTACCTCATGGCAATAAGAGCAGTGAAACACTTTTATTTATCTATTATTTTATGCTGTCCAGTGTCACCTGGTGGCCCTGTTCAGGATCACTCAGTCCCTCTTCAGAGCCACGTAAAGGAAGTTGTGGAACACCTGGTGAGAGTTGCTCAGATTCGTTCCCAGCTGGAACCCAGGTGTAGTGCAGGTCCATGTCAGATGCCTGGGGGAAACTTCTACCCGGTTACTGGCAACAGTTTGGTCCTCTGGACCTGATGAAGGGAAGTCTTCAATACTATCAGTGCACCATCCTGGTTGGTGAAAGCCTTCAGGATAATGGCAACCGGGTGAGTTTAGGCCAGTGATGGCAAATCTTTTCGGCACCAAGTGCCCAAACCGGAATGTGTGTGTGCGCATGTACGCCGGAAACCCGAAGACCAGCTGGCCGGTGCACATGTGCACACCGGCCACCTGCTCTTCTGTTTTCCTGCATGCGCATGCACGCCGGCCAGCTGGTCTTCATACATGCCGGAGTGCCGGACAGCCGAAGATCCTGGGTTTCTGGTGCTCCGGCGCACACAAAGACCAACTGGCTGGCGCGCATGCGCATTCAGGAAACCAGAAGAGCAGGTGGCCGGCACACGTGCCCACAGAGAGGGCTCTGCATGCCACCTCTAGCATGCGTGCCATAGGTTCGCCATCACGAGTTTAGGCAATGGTAAATTCTTCACTGCAGGATGAGACATTTTCAAGATCTTTTAAGGAGGACCTGGTTTGCCCCCTCCTTAAAAAAGCAATCTCTTTACCCCAGCTGTCTGGACAATTTCCATTCAGTCTCCCATCTTCTCTTTTTAGCCAGATTCCAGGCTGAGTTATGGGACAGAAACAGCATTGGTCACACTTGTAGCCCCCTTTTGGTCTTTCAAAAGGCCTTGAAGACATGGCTGCACCAACTAGCCCAGGGCCCCAATGGGAATGTGGCTCTTTAGAAGTGGTTAATGGAATGCAAGTAGTCATCGACTTATTCATTCAGTTCATTTAGTGACCGTTCAAAGTTAAAACGACACTGAAAAAAGTGACTTACGACTGTTTTTCCCATCTACAACCCTGCAGCATCCTCATGATCACATGATCAACATTCGGATGCTTGTTAGCAACTGATTCGGTTGCAGTCTTCTGGGGTCATTTGATCACCTTTGGCGACCTTCTAACAAGCAAAGTCAATAAGAAAGCCAGATATACTTAACTATGGCAAGAAAGGTTGTAAAATGGGACAAAATGCACTTAAAAATGTTTCGCTTAGCAACAGAAATTTTGGGCTCAATTATGGTCGCAAGTCGAGGACTATCTGTAAAAACCACTCTACCGCCTTTCTAGGCGCCCTTTGCTCCCTGCCTTGCCATCCTGTTTAGTTTTATTTTAAATGAATTTTAGATATATTATCCTTATTTATTATTTTAATGTTTTAATTTTAATTGACTGTCTGTAAGCCATCTAGAGTAGTCTCTGGCAAGATAGATGGTATACAAGTTTAATAAATAAATAATAAAATCCATCGTTTGTTTGATTTTTCTTAGAAAGCTTTTGAAAGGTAAAGATAAAGAAAGGTAAATATAAAGAAAGGTAAAGAGACCAGACTTCAGATCAAGGAGAACATGAACCACTCATAAAATTCTAATATTGAGGAAAAAGACTAGTTTTGTTCCACTTCCAAATAAATTGACACAATGAGAGCAAAAAAATGACTCAGCTCTCAAAACAACCTCATCCAATCGGACAGGTCTGAAACCAATTTTGAATTGACACAAGGACCTCTTATGGAGAGATATGATATCTATTGTTCTCAACCAGAACTGCTAACCAAATATTATTTTCCACTCTTTATACACTCGGTATACTCTGTAAAACAGGGGTCTCAAACTCGCGGCCTGTGGGCCAGATGCGTCACATGCTGGCCACGCTCACCCCCATTTTAGCGAAGGGGGGGAAACTTGCGATACATCACATGACGATGTGACGATGCGAGTTTGATACTCATGCTGTAAAATATAAAACATGAATATCTATACAAAGCAATCTATGCACTCCTTCTTTACAGAGATAATTTTCTGCTGCTCATCACATTTGACTCTATCTTCATCTCTTTTCTTGACAAGATATGTTTCAAAGAGAAAGTAGTTGCTCTGAACATTAGAATTTCATTTCATGGGGCTACAGTTTGAGAATTTCATTAGTTCACTGTCGCTGAACATTTTTTTCAAAAAAAAAAAAAAAAAAAAGCAAGCTGCCCCAACTGTAAATAATTCCAAACATTTAATGATAGCATGAACAAACCTATGTGTCATATTTCAGTTGTATTAATTTTTTATAATCTTTTAATATTAAAAAAAGCAAAAGCAATTCAACTTTTTCTTACACAATAATGTTCCTAGTGACTGTTAGGAAGACACACCCACTAATTACTCACATTTCATGCAGCAACTAAAAGAAGGGGGAAAGGAAGAGCCTGGAATAAAAACAGTTATTCAGAAAACTTGTGAAGTTTATGCTAATGTGCAGATAAACAGTTGATCTCAGGTAGCTAAGAGCAAACAGGTGTCATCCAAAGAATGTAGTGCATTTAAAAATAACTTCCATTTCCTTTTTCCACAACTTCAGAGGCAACATCTCTTTTGCATGGGTGGCTAACAGGACAAAGTTTACACATTATTTATGCATTTATTTATTCAATTTATATAGCCCATCTCAGCCAACTGATTCTGGGTAGCTTACAATTGTATACTGTACAGTGTGTAGACAAATCTCAAGAAACCCCCCCCCCAAGCCAAATTTCACATCCTATGACACACATGAGGCAATAGTTCAAGAGTGAATTAGTGCTCTTAACAAGGGACTCAAAAGAAATAATACGTTGTATTTGACCTGAAAACAAAAAGACAACCAGAGAAAAGTTATTTATCAGGAAGGAAATAAATACTGCCAAAAGCATGAGCAACAGCGCATGGTATGATCCTCATTTCTAAATATATTGAAAACCAAATATATTGTAGTGGGTGAAATAATGCAACCCCAGACAGCACCTAGTTATTTCTCCAGAAAACTTAGGACCACCCACCCAACCTCTCCACAAAGGGGGTTGAAACAGTTGATGACAGCGAAGACTTTTTCAAGAGGCAGATTCATTTCCAGAATGGCCGGGAGGTGGATATGTACCCAGAAGAGGCTGATTACACTCCAATCAGCCTTTCCTAAATTTCAAACCCTCCAGACACGTTGACTGCCATGAGTTTCAACCCCAGGAAATAAATTCCAACGCACGTTCAGGAATTCAAGAGGTGGGGAAAGAGCGCAACTCTCACCCTCTTGGCATGGCCACACAGCCACTCACCAGCCTGGTTAAAGCAAACCGAAGGAAAAGCGTGGCTGCGCCTCCACCGGGGCTCTTGTTGCTGGGTCAGCCGGACCTTGTTTTAGCCAATTCGCCCAACTTTCTGCGTCCTGACGAGCGAGGCTCAAACTAGGCTGGCTTTTTCTGTGGCTCGGCCTAACTGTTGCTGAAGACCGACCCCAACCATCCCCCGAGGTGACTAAGGGAGCAGAAGACCCTCAAGGGATTCACTTTCCGTCCGGGAAGCCGCCCACCCGCAAATCAGAAGGCGAGCGAGGAAGCGCTAACTCCCCACAGACAACCCGGAGAGAGCCAGCCCACCCACCCCCCTTCACTCACCCAGGCTGGAAGGTCTCCCGTGGAGACGGTGAGCCGCACCGCCCGCTCCTCGTCTTGCAGGAAGGCGAGAGCCCGGCCCAGGCGGGAGCTCTTTCCGCCTCGGTGCCGCTGCACCCAGAAGAGGCATAACAAGGCGACCAGGACCCAGCTGAAGCTCAGCCCCAGATACCCCAGCAGGTAGATGGGAAAGACCAGCGCGAAACTCCGCGCGAACTGCGACAACAGCCCCGGCAGGTCGACGCTGAGCAGAGACGGTGGCGACGGAGGCGGCTCAGAATCGTCTCCCGGGCTGACCCCGGGGGCCGCGGGAGGCTGAGCCCCTGCGCCACTCATACTGTCCGCGCGGCTGCGGACCCTCTCCGTGGAGCGGCTGCCGCTGAGGCGCTGTCGGAGGGCGGGAAGCGAGGGAGGGCGCGGACGGGGCTGGCGGAGGCGTCTCCACGCATCTCCCTCCTTCCCTCCCTCCCTCCCTGCGCCCGCCTCGCAGTTGCTGAGGGACAACCACGGCCGAACCCCGCCCCGCTCGGCTCCGCCCTGCCCCGCCCCGCCCCGCTGCCCTTCCTTCGGATACGCGCTTCCGGGTTCTGAGGGAGGCGGGGCTTGACGGGCTCGGAGCGAACCATTCGCGAGGGAAAGGGGAGGCTGGGGCTGCCATGGATTAGAAGGGAGAACCCGACACGAAGAAGTTCCCTCTATTGGGACAGTAGGCATTTCCCACTGGGTCAGTTTCCTCCCGCCTTTCCCTAAGGCTCCTGTGCATTTATGCAAACTTAGTTGACCTGAGATTAGATTGTTGCTCAACACGGTCTCATTCTCTTGGGTCAGCCCACTGTTTTTCAAACTTGGCAACTTTTCAGATGTGTGGACTTGGCTGGTGAATTCTGGGTGTTGAAGTCCACAGATCTTAAAATTTTCCAAGTTTGAAAATCACTGGTCCAGCCCTTGCCTATACAGTATCCACCGCTGGGGCGGCATATGCATCCATGGTGAAGTTTTTTAAAAAGTAGATTCTCATCCGCAACATGCTTGTTTAAATTATAATGTAATTCGCTTGGGGATTACCATTTTAATTGGAATGTCTAAAAGTAATACAAGACCTATTTTTCTCCCACAATAATCACCCTATAAAAGGAGATTGTTTATTATATCTGTTATATTTAATATATCAAATTTTTGCATTACCCATCTCACATAAGTGACTTGATAGTTTACAAACAACATAATAAAACAATATAAAACAAATGCACACTTAAAAACAAAAAACAAAGTTAAAATTTTACAAGTTAAAAGTGAAAAATGAACATTTAAAAGATTAGGTTGAGAAGGAACAACTGGCCCAAAATCGCTGGGTGAATTGTCATGAAAGACACTAGTACAGTGATGGCGAATCTTTTTGTCGCTGTGTGCCAAAAGTACGTGCATGCGTGCACACCAGCACTCCCGCATGCCAGCACCCATAATGCAATCTGCAGCCCCCTGCGCATGCTCGCACACACACACACGTGCACCCCCCACGCATGCACGCGTCCCACACTGCGCATGGATCCTACATTGTGCATGTGCACATCCACTGCACATATGCCCCCGCACCCCATTTTGGATCAACCTTTGCCGGCGCGAATGGCCTGCCTTTGCAGAGGCAGCGGCGGCTCCTCCTACTGACAGCCTCCTGCTCTGGGCAGCAGCCAGCCAGCCAGCCAGCAGGACTGCAGAGGAGTGAGCTGCCTAGGCTACTGCTGCTGGCGCGCCACCCTTGGACCAATGCTCTGGGCCCGAGTGGGCGCACCACAGCCCACGCAGACCGCCCTTCTCGGGGACCGAAAGCTGGTTTACCCTGCTCGGCCTGGCTCCCAACCAGGGGTGAAATGCTCCCGGTTCGGGCGTGCCTGCTGGTGGTCGGAAAGTCAGTAGCGACGGCAGCTCTACGATAGGCTTCGTCCACCCGCCTGGACGCCGCCATTTGGGTTCTTTTACTCTCTGTGCATGCGCAAAGCATCCTGCGCATGCGCAGAGGGTAAAATAACCCAAATGGCAGCGTCCAGACGAAGCCTTGAGCTGAAGTGGTGCAGTGGTTAAATGCTGCGACTGCAGGCTGACTGCTAGTTCAGCAGTTCAGCTGTTCAAATCTCACTAGGCTCAAGGTTGACTCAGCCTTCCATCCTTCTGAGGTCGGTAAAATGAGGACCCAGATTGTTGGGGGCAATATGCTGAACTCTGTAAACCGCTTAGAGAGGGCTGTAAAGCACTATGAAGCGGTATATAAGTCTAAGTGATATTGCTATTGCTATTGCCTTGCAGAGTCCCAACCCCACCGCCAGCCACTCTTGCCTTACGCGGCGGTGGTGGCGCCTCCTCCTCCTGGCTGCGACTTGCAGGCCGAAAGCGCAGTCCGGAGCTCCGAGCGCAGGTGAGGCTGCTCATTGGCGCTCAGGCGGCAGCCAGCAGATTGTGGCTGCGCTGGGCGCCACTAGGATAAAAGTGCGCAGCTGGGGCGCTGCCGGGCTGTGCTTTCGGCTTGCAAGTTGTGGCCAGGAGGAGGAGGAGGCGCCGCCACTGCTGCATAAGGTAAGAATGTCTGGCTGTGGGGTTGGGGACTCCACGAGGCTTCTCCCGGACGCCGCCATTTGGGTTCTTTTACCTTCTGCACATGCGCAGAAAGCTTTGCGCATGCACAGAGGGTAAAAGAACCCAAATGGCGGCGTCCGGGCGAACCTAGCACTGCCGTCGCTATTGGCTTTCCGAACATCTGTAGGCATGCCCGAACCAGGAGCATTTCACCCCTGGAGCCAGGCCGAAAGCGCAGCCCGGCGGCGCCCAAGCAGGGGGTGCACACTTTCGCCCCGGCGGCACCTAGTGGAGACACAATCTGCTGCCCACCACGCGAGCGCCAATGAGCAGCCTCATCCGCGCTTGAAGGAAAAAAGAGGAGCTGGCCAAGTGCCAGCATTGGCGGGAGCGCCGGAAAGGCGGCCCACTTGCCTTTGTATCTCGTGCAGCAACAGGAAGCCGGGCATTGCCAGGGCCCTTGAAGTCACCCAACGGTCTTCGCCCTTCTCGACCAGAGCCGGTGAAGAAAGCAGCCTCCCAAAGTAACTATCCCAAAGGTGCTTTTTCAAGAGGCAACTGGACTTTCTTCTTGTTTTTTTTTGAAGACGTTTCACTGAAGTTTCTTGGATGAGAAATGAAACGTCTTCAAAGAAAAACAAGAGAATCCAGTTGCCTCTTGAAAAAGCACCTTTGGGACAACTATGACCTGGATGACTGAGAATCTCCATAGACCTGTATTAATTAGTTGTCCAAGTTAAATTTCTGGGATTATTGTACACTAAATTATTCAAATGTAAATTGATAATGAGGTTGCTTCTGCACCCTACATTAGGTTAAAAAGTGGTTTGTTATTTTGTGGGCCAGTATAATGTGCAAACAGGATGGCAGTTTAGTCTCATGAGGGGTCCTTGCTGCTCTTTAGCCTCACTTCATTGGGGAATTTGTGAAATGTGAATGGCTTAATCGGTATACATGGAAAGTGAGACCCTGTAACTTCTGGGTTATAGGAATTCTTTTCAAGATAATTGCCATATTCTCTGGACTACATTGTAATGGTGCAAGTCAATATGTATTAAATAAATGGGTTAGCACTTAAGCATGTTCCAATTGAATTTATTTCAGTGGTTATAACAATAGTATGCTAAATTTGGAGTTGGAGTCAAATTTCCGAAGCTGGGAAATTACACCTGAGAGACTTATTAAAGAATCTCTCTTTGTAGACATTAACAGTGATAAAAGAGATTGTGTCCTACAATTAAGAGTAACACTGTTCAAACTACATATTGATATGGTATTTCCTCCAAAAATATATATGAAGAAAACCTCGTTGCTATAAGCACCGGAAGGATCCATTTTCCCCTCCCCTGAATAACCATCAGAGCATTCCTTTTCAGATTTTTAGCCATTTATCCCTCACACACACACACTTTTCTCTTAAAGCTCCAAAAATCATCCTAGAAGAGGCAAAGAGAGCCGCTACTTCATTTCCCCGAATCCTTTGCGGTCGACGACCTCGTTTGTCCCCCTGTTTCTCATTCCATTGGTTCCCGGGATCGACTCGACCTATCGGCTATGATCTTGCTTTGACTTGTTGCCAAGGAAAACTGCAACAGGGTTGCCTAGGTTTCCTAACGCAGCTGCGGCCTGCAGATTTTCCGAGGCCGAAGCCTGGCAGGCACCGGGTATGCTGCGACCCGCGACCGTGAAGGGCTGCGATGGAAGGCGATAAGGTGAGTGGCGGTTCTTATGCAAAGGCGGGAAAGGAGGCGGAGGAGGAGAGGAGATTCTGTTCTTTGCAGCTTGCTCGGAAGGGCTCCGTTTGCGGTGCCTGGCCTGGGGAGAGGAAGCTGTCCGGCTTTCGCCCGCAGGTTAGGCAAGGCTGAACAAAAATAAATATTGCTGTCCCGCGGCGCATCTCTTGAACGTAGTACTGGCTTGCTCAGCGCATCGCTCCCACCGCGATTCACTTCTTACTAGGTGGGAGTATCGTGTGAATCTGCCCTAAGACCTCTGCTGAACCGTGAATCCTAATCTATAGCCTGTGGTTTGTTTTGATAAACTATAGTTAAGCATACCGTGGCTTAGCATAATGCATGAACTAGATCTCTGTCCGGCTGCATAGACTTACCTGGAGTTAAGCCAGGTAGGAGGATTGATTTCTGAGCCAGTATGAATGGGATTCGGCTGCATGCAATCTGTTCACATCACTGCCAATCTTACAGGTAGTTGACTTACAGCCATTTCATGACTGCTCAAAGTTACAATAGCACTGAAAAAAAGTGATGTATGACCATATTTCACACTTAGGACCATTGCAGCATTCCCCACAGTCATGTGATCAATTCAGAAGCTTGGCAACTATTATGTATGTATGACAGTTGCATTGTCCTAGGGTCATGTGATCACCATTTATGACCTGACAAGCAAAGTCAATGGGGAAACCAGATTCACTTAACTACTATGCTACCAGCTTAACAACTGCAGTGATCCACTTAACAACTGCAGTAAGAAGGGCTGTAAAATGGGGCAAAACTCAACAAGTGCCTTGATTAGCAACTGGAATTTTGGCTTTAATTGTGATCATAAGCTGAGGACTACCTATAGTTTGGGCTGAATATGGTAAATTAATTTAGGAACCCTACAAAGCCCTGTGTTTTGCAAAATGTCTTTTTTTGTTTAAAGAAGTCTAGCTTCCTTTTTTCATCACTATAAACAAACCCAATACAGTAGTGTTTCTCAAACTTGGCAACTTTCTGATGTGTGAACTTCAACTTCCATAATTCCCCAGCCCCTGCTGGCTTGGGAATTCTGGGAATTCAAGTCCGCATAGCTTAAAGTTGCCAAGTGCAAGAAACACTAATTTATAATACTGTGTGTACACTATACCCAATCAATTGTGATCTATTCAAAAGTTCATAATTTAGTGTTAATTACAGTTCAGCATCAAAGATTCAAAAGTGGATTTCATTGAGATAGTTTTCCTAAATGGATGATACTATAATGATAGATGCCAATTTTAGATCTAGCTAGACCTTTCTAAAGCATTCCGAGGTACTTCCTTCTTAATAGGATAGTAGTTTCCTATTTCTACTCCTGCAATACCATCAGCAAGAAGTGCTGGTATTGGCCCTGGCACCTTCCATTAATTTTTTTCCTGAGTGTGAACTTTGTTTCAAATTTCCAGTCTTTCATAATTCAAAAATTGCATGTTTTGAAGCACCTTTAATTTAAAAAAGGCTATTTAATAAAACAACTCTATAACTATCTATTGTCTTGAGGTCTTGCTATTAGTCTCTTCAGCCCAAGTGAGTTCTTTGGCTTTTCTAGGTTTCTGTCACTTGGGTGCTGATAATAAAAATTAAAAGGAAACTGAACTGCTGTTATAGTTTCAGGTACTGTTAATCTATTCTCCAAGTGAGGTACACATTTTCTTCCTTTTTTCTTTTTTTAGAAAAGAACTAAAGATGATACTTGGAAATCAGATGAACTAAAAAGGCATCTTAAGGTGAACAATAATTCTACCTTAACTTTTTGTTAAATACTTGGTAGAAATGAGGCATGCCCAAGAGCTTGGATATCATAGTAAGATTTACTTCCTTGTTTCTATGAGTATCAGATTTGTGTCAGATTACAAATTTCTTTTGAAAGATCATACACATGTAAATCTATTTTAAATCAATATATTATTTGTATATATTTGCTATTTACCGTAATACTTCTATTTACATCCAGGAGTCAAGCCTACTTTGAAGGCAGCAAAGATAAAAGAGTAATAAACTAACAATATGAGTGCGATGTTAGTAGCTAAAATCTTTAAAAACAGTTTGTTTTGGCTTTCTGAAAAAATCTGAATTGAAAATGATATTCAACATTATTTATTTGAGAATAAATATATTCCAAAGTATAACAGAGCTATAGAGGATAGCTAGGGATGGGAGAGGAAGGCTTGTCCTCACTTTGAGCAACCCTTATGTTAACATATATACCACATCATGATTTGCTTGACCATGATTTGTTAAGTAAATATATGCTTTAGTGCAGGGGTCGGGAACCTATGGCTCGCGAGCCAGATGTGGCTCTTTTGATGACTGCATATGGCTCGCAGCAGGGGTGAAATCCTCCCGGTTCGCCGGGGCCAGTCCTTCGGCGTATAGCCGATGGAACTGGCGGCGGTTGCGGCGTGGAGCTTCTCCTGCCCGCTTTCCCGTCCCGGCTGAACACAATCACCGCTTTCCCGTCCCGGCTGACCACAATCATTTGGGTTATTTTTCCCTCTGTGCATGCGCGCGCATGCACAGAGGGAAAAATAACCCAAATGGCGGCGTTCAGCCGGGACGGGGGGGAGCTAAAAAACGGCCATGGCCACATCCCCGCCGTTCTCCAGCCAAGCGGCTGAAGAAGCCCCGGAGCCCCGCCGCCAACCTGCGTCTCCTGCTGGGAAGGAGCCTCTGTCGCGGTCTCTCGCGGGGTTCCAGCCACCCGACTGAGTCCCTGACCGCGGCACCGGCAGGGTTAATGCGTATGGGAGAGGAGAGAGAGCGCTACCGCCGCCGCTGCTACTTTCACCGCTCCGATATTTCTTTGGTGGGCGCGCGCGGGAGGGACCATGGAGCAGAGGCGCCCGGCAGCTTAAGGCAAGAGGCGGGTGGGAGACGCGGGCAGGAGCCTGTCGCCGCCGCCGCCACTTCTGGCATCCCCACGCCTCTCACCCCGCTCGCCGGGTGCCTCTGCTCAGCGGTCCCTCCTGCGGAGGCCCACCAAAGAAATATTGGAGCGGTGAAAGCAGCAGCGGCGGCGGTAGCGCTCTCTCTCCTCTCCCATACGCATTAACCCTGCCGGTGCCGCGGTCAGGGACTCAGTCGGGTGGCTGGAACCCCGCGAGAGACAGCGACAGAGGCTCCTTCCCAGCAGGAGACGCAGGTTGGCGGCGGGGCTCCGGGGCTTCTTCAGCAACCCACCCACCTACCTCGCTTGGTGCGGTTCCCCGCACTTGACGTCTTGGAAGAGGGCTGGGCGAGGGAGAAAGGAGCCACGGTGGAGATTGGTTTGCAGAGAGAAAGAAAGAAAGAAAGAAAGAAAGAAAGAAAGAAAGAAAGAAAGAAAGAAAGAAAGAAAGAAAGAAGAACAAGAACAAGAACAAGAACAAGAACAAGAACAAGAAGAAGAAGAAGAAAGGAAGGAAGGAAGAAGAAGAAGAAAAAGAAGAAGAAGAAGAAGAGAAAGAAAGAAAGAAAGAAAGAAAGAAAGAAAGAAAGAAAGAAAGAAAGAAAGAAAGAAAGAAAGAAAGAAAGAAAGAATCATTACCAATGCTATGATGGAAATCACCAACTCAAAGACAAATATCACTTTGGAGCAAGGAAGCTGCTACAGCAGCAACAAATTAAACAGCACAAAGACAGGGATTCTCTCAATATCCCATTGTCCTTATTGACATTTAGTTGAATTCACTTTTAAAATATATTATATGGCTCTCACTGAAATAAATTTCCAATTTTTTTGCTTTCATGGCTCTCTTAGTCAAAAAGGTTCCCGACCCCTGCTTTAGTGCTTTATGTGAACTCAGCTAATCCACATGTGAGTGAATGTATATATGAGTTATATCCCACCCAGTTTGTGTGATTCCAAAGAGCTGTTAACTTTTCAACTATTAATCATACTAATTGCTGTGTGAGATGTGAAAGGATGAGTTAAAAAATTCTAGTCTTCTCAGAGCTTATTTCTTAAGAGAAATCATAGTACATTATATCTCAGAATTTGTCTATAGGTATATCATTACTTTCTTACATGTATGCTGGAAGGATAAATATTAATATTGTGTTAAATTGTTTATTGAGCGGTTACAGTAATTCTGAAAATGTCATAATCATTATTTCTTGTCATTATTCCATTTACAGTAGATGTGCAGAACCTGACTCTGCTCCCCAGATCTCAGGAAATCTAAAGTTGTTTTAAAATGATAAATTTTAACATAATGATAAAGGAAGAATATTAAATATATTACAGACAAGAAAATATATTTAAATATATTTAAATTTTATTTTTTAAAAAAAATCTAAATAAACAAAAATGAGGCTTAATTTCATTGTCCTGACTTGATCCATTTTGTTTTTTTAACTTTCATGCCAGTAAAAACCAAGTATGTTTTTTTGGCCCTGGAAAAAAAAGTGCTCTCTTCTTTCTCATTATCTTTGTGTATTTCTTCTGTAATTGTGCCAAACCAAACTTTTTACAATATTGATCTTGACTCAGTGGTATAGGAGCTTCTCAATTTAGGACCAGTCATTTAACTATTGTTCAAAATTAGGATGGACTTGACTTAACAAAGCTACTTATAACCCATCCTCAAAATTATGACTGGTACATCCCCTTAGTCACCTGATCACATTTCAGGGGCTTGGCAATTGGCTCACATTTACAATGGTTCTAGTGTTCTGTGGCCACATGGACACAATTTGGAACATTTTTTGCCAATTTCTTGCAAAAAAAAGTACCTATTCAGGAGAATGGGTTTGCTTAATGACCATGTAGGGTCTCCTGCTTGGGCAGGGGGTTGGACTAGATGACCTGCAAGGTCCCTTCCAACTCTGTTAATCTGTTAAATCTTTGTTTAACTACTGCTATGACTCACTTTATCACTTGTAAAAATGGTTGTAAAATCAAGTTTGGTCACATAGTGTCTCAACTTATGACTGCAATAACTTCATGATTACAACTTACAACTGAAAGTCTGGGCTGCATCGTAGTCGGAAATCAAGGACTATATTTACTAGAATTATACTACGTATCTGAAAAAATAGTGCCCAATAAATCAATCTTATAGCTACTTGAGAATTTGTGTAAGAAGAGGAAAATTAGAGGGCTATCCATGCTGATTCTTATCACAATTACCATAAGGGTTGCCATTTTTAACACAATCAGTTCTGCATATATAGTTTTCCTGTTTGCAGATCTTTTCCAGGATAGAGAAAAGCTACAACTTCATTGGCTAAAACTGATGTATAAAAATATTTCCCTTTTTCAGGTCTCTCGATCCAATAGTCAGTCTGAAGACAAGAGGCATAATCAGAGAAAACCACGAGACAGTGGTAGAAATGATGATGAAGATCATGACGGCAACAAAGTAGCTTCAGAGAAGGATCCAGAGAAGGACAGAGTTAAATTAAAAGAAAAATTAGGAGAAAGAATAAGATTTAAATCAAGTGAAAGACACAGAGAGGAAAGGAGGGATAAAGGAAGAGAGAAAGATCAACCTAGAGAACAAGAGAGAGAGATTAAAGTAAATCATGAAAAAGATGCCAAAGAAGAAAAATATGTCTCTGGAAGAAGTGGTGAAAGGCACAGTGGTAAAGAGAAGGACAGGAAACCTAAGAAAGATGAACCCAATCAAGCATTACCACGAAATAGTGTAGAGAGGGAAAGAGATAAAGAGCATGAGAGGAGGAGGAGAAGAGGCAGCAGGGATTACACTGGTGAGTTGGTTTGCTTATGTGCTTGTTTTACAATGATCTGACTCTCCTTATTTTGTAAATGAAAATGAATTGGGGCCACTTTCAGTCAGTTATCTATTTCCTTTTCATCAAGAGTAGTTTTTCTGTAGTAGACCGAAAAGATGAAGAGTTAGTAGTCTGGTGCTTTTCAGAGGTTTAGACTACAGTTCCGGCATCTCTTACTATTGACCATGGTGTGTGTGTGTGTGTGTGTGTGTGTGTGTGTGTGTGTGTGTGTGTGTGTGTGTGTGTGTGTGTGTGTGTGTGAGAGAGAGAGAGAGAGAGAGAGAGAGAGAGAGAGAGAGAATGCATTTGAAGGAAGGAAAAGTTAGATATTTTCAGGTGTCTCTTTTTTGAACAAACTTCAGGTACTTCTTGGGAAGTTATAATGTACATTTTGTCTATCAAATACAGTAGAGTTTGTACGATTCAAGACAATCTTCTAAATTTTGGAGGTGTTATTTTTAGATCATTCAAAACTAAAAGATGAAGAAAGAGTAAGAAAGCAACGTTCAGAGAGAAAGGTAAGAGAAATAAAAACAATAAGCAATGTCTTGTACCATCAGGTAAAATTGAAAAAAATAGTTCAGTGTTTATAGAGACAGCCCCAGAAATCACATTGGACACAATATATTTGGGGTTTTCTTTTATATAGACTTAACATCCATTTGACTTGGCATAACTTCTTATACTTGGAAATGAAAGAAAAAATTTCAGAACAGCTTCCTAAGAGCAAAATGTGGCATTTGAAGAAATGCCTCACTCACTCACTCACTCACTCACTCACTCACTCACTCACTCACTCACTCACTCACTCTGTGTGTGTTATAAAAATATTCTGGTTATATATATGAGTATGGATGTGATAACCAGTTTGGTGTACTGGTTAAGATTCTGGCCTAGAAACTAGGAGACTTTAGGCCAGTCAGTCTCTCTCAGTCTAACCTATCTCATAGGCTTGTTAAGGGGGAAATAGAAAGCAGGAATTTTAAGTCGATTCACCACCTTGCGTTGACCAAATACATTTTTAAAAGGTAGGATAAAAATCTAAATAATACAAAATTATTATTATTTCTAATCTTAAAATTTAGGAATGTCAATGATATAAATAACAATCTTCATTAACTTAATTTTAGTTTTACATACAACATACAACAATCCTGCATTCTGCATCAAAATGTATTTTATGTATAGAAATGTTAGATTCAGTTTTTTCTAAAGATGTGCATCTTCCTCTGAGGATCAGCAAATATAGACACTCTGTGGGGAAGGATACCAGTACCACCCTAATGCTGACTTTGTGCCTGGGCAGAGGAGGACTTCTTTAAAATATATCTATGACGACAGATGGCTTTTTTAGATTTTACAAGCCAATAGCAAGCTCAGTCTCAGAAAATGATTTTTTGTATGGCCAAAGAAGTGGGATCTGCATATGAGAGATATTTAGTTAGTTAGTTTATTAGAAAATTTATATGACCATCTGACACACTAAGGTGATTCTGGGTAAGTTATAGAAACAAAATCTCAAATACCAAACCTAACAAACACCCAACCTCTGGCAACAACAGTCAAGCTTGCCAGCCAATTACAAACCAGGAGGAACCCCATGGCTGCAAATTTGTAATAAATAAATATCAAAGAAAAACTTAAGGAAAATTAGCATAATGAAGAATGTGTATATCCAATGTGAACAAAGTGATGATTCTAATGGAAAGTTTGGTAAAATATAAGGCTGGGGCATGGAAATAATAAGGAGCATATGGAAAAATGCCTATCCAGCTGGTTGTATTCTTGAATATAAGCATTCCACATTGGACATTTTATTACAGTTCTGTTTTCCTAGTGCTGGCATGGTTGACTTAATAGACTGATCTATACTTCAGGTAGTCCTATTGAAATAAATAGAGAGCTAGTTTGGTGCAGTGGTTAAGGCGTCAGGGTAGAAACTGGGAGACTCTAAGTTCCAGTCCGGCTTTAGGCAGAAAACTAGCTGGAAGACATTAGGCCAGTCACTCTGTCTCAGCTCTAGGAAGGAGACAAGGGCAAATCACTTCAAAAAAACCTGCCAAAAAACTTGGAGGGATTTGTCTAGGTAGTCTTCAAGAATTGAACTAAAGGGAAAAAATTGAAATAAATGAGGCTTGTATTATGATAAATGGGGACAATGAGGACATATGCTGCTGGAGGTTGAATCAATGTTTTATCCTGTTGCTTTTATTGGTTGTAAGTCGCTTAGAGTTACCTTTGGGGGAGATGGGCAGTATATAAGTTTAATAAATAAGTAAAATAAGTTGATCTCAATGTCTTAGGTTCCAAAGTCTTGCTGAATCTGTATCCATTCAAATGTATTTCCTATATGTGAAAATGTTTTTGAACATTTTTGTCACAAGGTGATTTTTGATTGTCAGCTGTACTCATATGTCAGACTTTATGACCCAGAGGTTCTTAACAAAGTAGAGCAGTCACATGATGAGTGAACTGCGCAGATGCTACATTCCATTCTCATCCTCCATTACTTTTCTGCTGCTTTCCTCCCTGGAAGGAGGACCTCTTAGACTATCAAGATGTAATTATTAAGGTTTAGTGTTTTTATATTATTTTTAGACTGAAATAAATATCTTGTTATTTAGACTTTTACACGTGTTTCATTTTATTAAGGATTGGTTTCCAAAGGAAAGATTCATCTCCTCTAAGATTTATTTTCTAATTGCGTCATGGTAGCAATCGGACGGCTTGAACTTTATCTTATCTTAACAATTTTGCAATTTTTTTTTGCTTTCAGAAAGAAACTAGTTCAGGGGAGGTTTCAGCAAACAGAAATGAAGAACACGAGCAGAGATACAGATCACACAAGGATGAAGATTCAGATAAGGAGAAGAGAAGACGGCACATGGAGAGGAAAAAGCACAAATCCTTTGCAGTGGAAGAAAAAGAGAAGCCTTTGAAATTAAGAAATTCCATGTCTTCCACAGAGGGGGAAGAAGATCATCCACCTAGGAGACATAGAGAGCGATCCCATCACCATGAGGACAGATATCACAAGGAGAACAGAAAAAAAAGAGAGGAAGAAGAGGGTGAAAAAAAGAAGAGAGACCACAAGGTTTACTGATTATTAAGATTACTTGCTAGTTTTTACTGAACAGGCTTTAAAATAACATGTCAGAGGATAAAAATAATAAGGAAAGAAATATCCCATAATACGGATTTCTATAAGTTAATGCCATTTTGTACTATTTTCCTTATTTTCAGCACAGAGAACACAGGAATGAAAGGAAAAGGGATGAAGAGGACATACATTATCCACATCAAAGGCATGTAAGCTGTTTAAATATCAGAAGTGCTCTGGCTGAAAACGGTGTGTCCTTCCTACAAAGTAAAGCCCACTGAACAGCAAAACTTATTTCCCAATAAAGGCCCTTAGAATTGTGCAACTTGAATTTTTATTTCCCAATTTCCTTTGCTTTCCAAAGTCTCCCCAAGAATATTCAAAGGCAGGCATTTCAGTGGGTTCTATCCTATTTTGGTTGATGATCCAGAAAGTGAAAGATCCTAAAAAAAATTATTATGGTTGGTTGTCTAGTTGGTCAGATGTTTAGACTGGAGTTGGTATTTTTATCTACCTATCAAGTCCTTCCCAAGGACTTGAGATAAGAAGATGTTGCAATTTAATAATATTAAAATTATCATCACAAAATACTATTACTATTCCACCTTTCTAAATATAAATTGAAGGCAGCAAGCATATCTAAT
Organism: Diadophis punctatus similis; assembly: GCA_023053685.1. Classification (NCBI taxonomy): domain Eukaryota; kingdom Metazoa; phylum Chordata; class Lepidosauria; order Squamata; family Dipsadidae; genus Diadophis; species Diadophis punctatus. The sequence continues at coordinate 40,280,683 of JALIGW010000007.1, read as the reverse complement.
ACTCCTGCCTTCTATTTTGTCCATATACAACAACCCTGTGAGGTGGGGTTGACTAAGAGAGAGCGGCTGGCCCAAAGTCACCCAGCCAGCTTTCATGCCTAAGGGAGGATTAGAACTCATGGCTTTTAGGCCAGCACCTTAATCACTATAGAACCTTTGTAGCTAAAATCGTTGCTTTGGAAAGACCTGATATATGTGTGTGTGTGTGTGTGTGTGTGTGTGTGTGTGTGTGTGTGTGTGTGTGTGTGTGTGTGTGTATATATATATATATATGTAACATTTTTTGCTGATGAATGAAAATAAAGGGAGACTATTATAGATCTATTTCGAGCTATTTTGCTCTCGTCAGATAGCCATACCCGTAGTGGGAATTGAACCTGGGCAGTCTGCTTGAAAGTCAGAAGATTAACCTCTGAGCCACAAGGTTCTGTTCCCAATCAGCTCTTCACCAGGAAAGGGTTATATGTTTATTCTGTCGAGTCATCCTGGTGTATGGAAGGAAACATCATATATATATATATATATATATATATATATATATATATATATATATATATATATATATATATATATATATATATATATATATATATATATATATATATATATATATATATATATATATATATATATATATATGGAATACATTTTGTATAGATTAATATAAAGCCAGTTTGATTTGGCGGTTAAGGTGTTGACCAGAAAGCAGGACACAGTGAGTTCTAGTCCCATCTTAGATATGAAGGCCAGCTAGATGATAGGAGGGAACAGTTTTAAGTATATTTGCTGCCTTATTTATAAAAACACTAAAGATAGAATAAAAATAAATAAATAATATATATTTTCTTCCAGACAAAGGCCTCTTTTATTTAAATATTTTGATTATCATATCTTAGCTTTCTTTTTTTTTGTATTTGAAGTTAATATGGCAATTTGTAATATAAAATATTTGCTTTACTGGATTCTCTGTTTAAAAGAAATGAAATCTTACACACAATTACGTAGTGTTGCTCTTTTATCCCTCTCCCCTTTTTTTGCTGTGTCTAACTTGGTCTAAGATTATATTAAGTAAGGATATTTTGAATAGTGTTTTTTTAATTGTGAGATAATCTGTTTGACATAAATTTTGCAGTAAAATTATGAATGGCTTTTGGTTACGAACACTGAGCGTATTTTTAATCTTAAAAAAATAAATTTATTTGGAAAAATATTAATTAAAAATGAAATAAAAAGATCCAAGCATATTATTTTTTAATGATTGTAAAAGTTGATCTGTCACACCTATTGGAAACTATCTAAAATTATAGATTCTAATTTTCCTTTATTTCTGCTGCTAAATAATAAAGTTGTGTCAATTCTCTTTGAAATATTTGAACATGAAAAATAATGTTTTCTGTATAAGTGTTAAAATGTGAACCACATATTTGTGCTGAAAAATATTTTCATGTTATTCTGACAATGGTATTTCTCACAATATGAAAGAGTCATAAATAACAAGTTTTGTGCTATAACAATTGATAAATCCCTTATCCATGTTCCCTTCCTATTTTTCTTTTAGATATGTAAAGCACATATATTTTCTATAAGAGCCATACTTGCTTGATGGTTAATTCAATATAATTCTTTTTTTTTCTTTAGAAATTCAAAAGAAAAAATGAAGAAACATGGCAAGAGTGAAAGAGAGAATGGAAAACGAGAGGTAAAAAAGTTTTATTTCGCATTTGAAATGAAGGAATGTTATTAGAAGAGCTACAAAGAAGGAACAGAACAAAAGGAATTAGGAAAAGAGAATATAATTACCAATCAAAATAAAAGCATGGCAAGAGTTATACATTTTAAAAATCCAAATGATTTCATTAATGTTCTAATGGAAGGTGAATTCTGTTTATTTCTTCTGCTGATGTGTCGCTTTATCTTTAAGCTTTGATTAATTTAATTTTGAAAAAATAGTATTCTGAAATTTTTAGGTTTATAATTGGAGAGCCAAAATTTTGCTATAGATAAATAATAAAATTAAATTTACTGTATTCCTTCTGATGTTGTAGCCAAATAAATTGGGATATAAATACACTGAGAACATAAGTGCACCAGCGTGCCTACCGTCCCTGTCCTAATGTTCCCTCTTATCAGTACCCATCTTATGTACATAAACAATATCTATGTATATTACCAACACGTACTTGACAAAAATAAATAAATAAAATAAATAAATAAATAAAATAATTTTATTGAATGTAGTTTACCTTAATTTCAAGTAAATGACTTTCAGAGAAGAATGTTTAAATATAGAATGTTAGAATATTAGAGATAAAAACATAATTCAAAATATTAGAGATTAAAAACATAGGTACAAAGATCTAACTCATTATTCAAGTTCACTGTCACATTTCAATGCTTTTCTCTTATCAGTTGTTTTGTATATTGATACATTAGCACCACAAAACTGATGGTTCCTCAGCATCACGTCTCAAAAGGCAAGGAAATGAAGAAGGTGGGCAAAATGTAAGCATTGCATGCTGTTTTATTGTTTTTTTGTAAATACAAATGTTCCCAAAAATTCTACTTTTTGTGTAGATCATACTTTTATGTTCCCCTTGCTGCTTCATGAGTTAATACTGCTCTTTTTAATTATTATTATTTTAAGGAACTGAAAAAGGAAACCCTTTGTGAAGATTATAATGATTCTGTAAATTATGAAGATGATTTTGAGGTGAGTGTGAATAACAACATTTGAAGAGGCTAAAAACAGATCATTCAAATGGGATAGGAAAGGGGAAATTCCATTCCGGAGGACATTATTTCTGGTTTTAATAATTTAGGAATGCCTGAGGCAGCATTCTGCAAACTAGGCGACCATGAGTTCTAATTCTGCCTTCAGGACCAAGCCATCCTGTATAATTCTTTATACAGATTTCCACATTAAATTACTTGTCAATAATGAAACTTTCTGAGAATGCTCTGTACTTAAAAATATTTTGCAGTTCTAATTGGGGTTCTTGTTAGTCCAGAATTTTAATCTACTTGAAAGTATAGCACATAAATATTTTTAGAAGCGTTTCATAATTGTTATTGGTGATGAATAATGAACAGTCATTCTTTTAAATCCCATTGTGAGACAAAGAAAAGTGAGAAGGCATAGCACTATAGAATAGTGGCCCTGTAGTTTAGATCCAAAATAAATGATGGTCCACATAATATTGTAAGGGATCCCTAGTTTGGGCATCAACATTACTATCTTTAAAATAGTATCTTACCCAAACAAGATTTACTGTTGCTTGAAATCTCACAAGATTTTGATATTCCCACCCCCTCAATTTTGCAAGATTTCTACAGAGATTCCCATTGATTTCTGTTGGAGTTGTTTATATTAAGATTCCATGGTGTGGAATATAGTGATTATATTCTATATTCACTATATACACTATATACACTATATTCCATATAGTGATCCTCAAAACCTTTAACATTAATATACTGATGAACATAAAGAAAACAATAGGGCTGCTGCTGTTGAAAACATACAGGTAGTCCTCAATTTACAACAGTTCATTTAGTGACCATTCGAAGTTACAATGGCACTGAAAAAAAGTGACTTATGACCATTTTTCACACTTCATTGCAGCATCTCCATGGTTACATGATTTACATTTGGATGCTTGACAACTGACCCACATTTATGACGATTGCAGTATCCCAGAGTCATGTGATCAATGGGGTAACCAGATTCACTTAACAACCATGCTACTAAGTTAAGAACGGCAGTGATTTGCTTAACAAATGTGGCAAGAAAAATCATAAAATGGGCAAAACTCACTTACCAAATTTCTCATTTAACAACATAAATGCTGGGCTCAATTGTGGTCATAGGTTGAGGACTACCTGTATATTGTGGGTCATCCTTTTAATAGAGTAACTCTATTAAAAGTGGTAACCTGTTTGCACTCTAAAAAAAGTGATCACCATTATCTTTTTGAAGGACTATGAAGATGATTTTGATGACTTTGATGATGAAGATGATGATGAAAGTAGCCAGAATGCAAAAAGTGAAAAAGGAGGAGCAGAAGCAGGATTACAGAAAGTTACTGTAGCTAAGAGCTCAGAAGTAGAAGAAATTCAGAAAGCAATTAATGCCGAAAATGAAAAGATTAAGGCCTTCCTTCCCAACTCAAGAAAGAATGAACATCTTCCAAAAGATCATGAAAAATACCCAAGAATAGGTATGTGATTAGGTAATAGTTTAAGGTAGAATCTATTTCTTTACTTCTACTTATTTATTGCTGCTGTTGTGAAACATTCTCAACAAAGAGGAATTAAAGACCGCATTGTTTAAAACAGAAGTTTCCAATTTCTGAGAACCATGCTGGCCTTTGTGAGGTAGCCCAAAAGAGAGCCAAGAGCCAAAAGCTTAAAATTCCCTTTCCATTGACTGAACAAAGTTTATGTCATCATTTTCCAAGTACTTTAAATTTCTTTAGCCATCCCATTGAAAATTAAGATTCAGCAACAACTTGGTGTTCTGTGGGTAGCATTCAAGACCTTGGTAGGATGCATGCTTGCCACACACCCAAGATTTAACCTGGCATCTCCTAATCTGTTCCCTTTCATTGGGTCTCGGATAACTTTTTCATACGGGGTCAATTCAGAATATTTTGGACTTGTAACAGTTGAAGATTCCAATTTGAGGAAGGCTGATATAATGCTATGGCCTCGCCTTGTAAATGAAAAGAAGGATAAACAAGTTGTTGGCTGGGTTAGTTGTTCACATAACGATAGTCAAATTTCAACACCAATCACAATATTAGTTATTTAGTTATTTAGTTAATTAGTTCCATTTCATGAGTCATATTCTATATTGATTTTTTTAAGACTCATAAATCCTATTACCACATATCTCACTTTTTGTAGTACAGGCTCATGCTAATACTAGGACTCTTGTGAATTTTTAGCAAGAGAGATTTTAGAGAAAGGATCCTCTAGCTATTAAAGAAATGAAGTTGTAGGGAATATGCATCAAAGCCTTGATTACCTATGAATTCTGGTTTCTGTATTGTATTTAATACCCAACTAGTTTCCTAAATCAGCCCATTGATAAGCAGGTGAAATTGCTGCCACGACTCTTTACTTAGGCTGTTGTTCTATATCCTGGCTTTTCCTATTGTGTTCTCTTGATAAATCTCACAGGTATTAATGTCTGTCCTTTTTCCTTTGTCTTCTATAGCATCATTTTGTCTCGCTTTTACTTAGCTTAGAACAGTGTTTCTCAGCCTTAGCCATTTGAAAACGTGGACTCCCAACTCCAAAAATTCCCTAGCTACCCATGTTGGCTGGGGATTTCTGAGAGCTGAAGTATGCACATCTTCAAATTGCCAAGGTTGAGAAACACTGAACTAGAGGCATACAGTAGCATTACATGTTTTATATTCAGTAATGCCCAGCATGGGGAAACAGCATAACATGGATCAGATTAGGCTAAAAGAATATGGGTGGAAAGATGCCACACTTGCCAATTTGTGACTATTCAGACCAGTTGGGCGGTAACAAACCCTGCTTTACAGACATGAACTGATCCTAATTTAACAAAGCATCGTTAGGTTTTTTCATATAATAAATTTGGCAGTCACATACTAGATTTATTCAACCTAACTTAATGATTTATTTATTTTGATTTACTATCTCTAGATGCATATAAGCCTCTATGTGAATAACCCGACCCTCAAATTTTTAACCAAAATACCATGAAAAATAAACCACCTGTGGATAATCCATGCCACATTTTTCATTTTGGTTTGGTTAAAAATTCAAGAGTTCGTTATCTGTGGATAAGCTTCTCTGCAAATGCATACGGGAAAGGCAGGTATTTTAAAAAAGTATTACCTTGTATACTTTTGGAAAAGCTTCTGCAGGGAAGACAAATCCAATTTTTAGCTGCATTTTGGCACCTAAAATTCTCAGTTTATTTGTGAGTTTATATGGTATATCAGTTTCCTTCCTAACAGAAGCACAAGCCATTTAATGGAGATAATGTGCAATAGTAAATTAGTGTAATTACACAACAGTATGTAGTATATTCATATATGTTGTTATGTTACAGAAAGGCAAGTTTCACTGGCTCAGTGTCCCACATCTGGAAAATTCATTGATTTCCAAATGGCCCAACAACGGCAAAATATCAGAAAAATTGCCAATCAACAGAAGTAGGTGGCATTAATATAGATCACTACCTGTAACTATTGGGTTGTGTGTGACATCTTAATTCGTTTTTGTAACATTACAATTGCTGTACTTTGGACAAAGTTCAATAAAATATTTTGTCATACATACTGTATCCAAATTGATTGCATGCAACCTATCTAAATGGGTCAAAATAAAGGAATGTTTTCATGGTTCTGGGACTTAATGATATAATAATTTTTACCAAGTCACTGTGTGTATAGAGAAAATTGTATTGTTTCCTAGTTTGGTGAATTTTTGCTACTCTTTCTTTCCTTATTTGCTTTGGGTATCCCCCTATAAAGAGACAAAGCTGTATTTTTCTTAATAGTATCTAGCGATTCTTGCACATCTTCATTTCACCATCCGTCATTTCTAGGACTATGTTGGGCTGTGGTATAAAATTTCCTGCCTGAGTAGAGGTTTGTACTAGAAGACCTCCAAGGTCCCTTCCAACTCTGTAGTTCTGCTGTAGTTCTGTAGTGAAAAATACATCAGGTCTTTCTTTTCTAATTTTAGCTTTTTTGGACTATCATCTGTTGCCCATATTGTTACACAGTTTCCTTTCTACAACATGTATCTATTATTAGTCCATTGCAACTTTTAATATTCAGGAATATTAACTATGACTTGCAAAAGTACTAGAGAACTACTTTATATATCATACATATATAAAAAGATCGTTTATACACACATCTGCACACACACACACACCCTTAAAATGTTAAGCATTAATGTAACAAAATCTGCTATGCGAATATGCAAACCCAAATCTCTCTCTGTGCATTGTGTGATACGACATAATTATGAGAGTACTGTGTAGTACCACTCTGAAAGACACAGAAAGTGCTTAGAAAAGAAACATTTTATATCCAGAAATCATTTAATCAACATTTTCATTTGATGTCAAAAGTATAGTGGATTGTATTAACCAACATGAAACATTTTTTGGTATAGATGCCTTGATGCTGTATGCTTCTTACTTTCAGAGAGAGAATATTTCTAACCAGTGAAAGTTTATTTCTGTTTAATAGACATTTTGCTGTCTTGTGACATATTTTTCAAGGAAACGTAGCTTTGAACTTCTTCGTCTCATTGACCTGGATTTTTCAGTCAGCTTCTGTTTGTTGGATTTGCCTCCAGTAAATGAATATGATATGTACATTCGAAACTTTGGGAAAATAAACACCAAACAGGTACGAAATAAAATAATACCCCAATTATTCACATATATTCCATTTTATTTTATGAAAAGGTGTTCATATCAACAGATTTTTAAGGTGAATAAGGGAACAGACAGTGAGGTTATGAGATGACAAAATGAGAGAAAAATAGCAATACAATTCAAGAGTTGTAGGTCACAGCTGGGAATAAATCTGACAACTGGTAAATACGGTGTGGTCAGAAAAGTCAAGATGGTGCAGCAATGACGCAATGTAAACTCCACCCATTTTTATTGTATAGACAACTCTGTCTGACAAAAACGACTCTGCAAGATTTCAGTCCTGTCTTGTCTGTCTGTCTGTCGATCGATCAATCGATCTATGTCAAAAAGTGAAATGTGTGATCTATTTTGCCACTTTCTGTTGTGCTTTAATACTAATAAAAAGTACAAAAAGAACTCATGTAAATATTTCTTTAGATGTTATAAAATAATTCTCATATGATAGCCCTTATTAGCCAGAAGTTTCTATTTAGCTTTTCTAGGGAAAATGAGGCCGCCTTAAGTATATACAAAAAGGCAGCATAAAAATAGAATACAGAAATAATAAAAAGCCATTCATTCCAGTCCTGCCAGCATCATCCAGGCATCAGCATGACAGAAGTCAAAATTAACACGTTAAACTCTCCTTGCTTCCAAACAATAATTTTCCATTTCAACAATAAACAATTGTGTGCAATCTTAATATTCCCTCTCATTTAATGTTTTATCTGGATAGTAACAAAATGTTTGTCTATTAAGTAAAATACCCTGGAATGTGGTAATAAATACAGATAATCAGATATGAGAAAACATTTCTTGCCAGTAATTTCAATTTCTATTTTAGGTTTATGTGCAGTGGAATGAGGATAATCTGGACAGAGATATTCAGACAGAGGAAATAGAAACTCAGGAAAAATGGACACAGCATCCTGGAGAAACCGCCCTTGTATCTGGAGGTGATTAAAAAATAATGATTTTTAAATCTCTTTTGCCTTGATTTGTTTTAGCCAACATTTGTGGCCCACATTTGTAGAAAAACTTTTCCAGGACAGCTAAAGAAAGAAAAAAAATCTGTTTAAAACAAAATTAGAGCTCGAACACAACCCCCGAACTGAGAAACACATGTAAACAAGAGGTTTGTTTAACATTGCAACTAGTGGACAAGATGAATCTCTGATGGAAGCTTATACCAGAGAATTGTCCCATTATTTAGGGGGTGGGGGAAGAGTTTTAAGCTAGCCAGTTCTTTGCCTTAATATTGGTTAGTTTAAGACTTGGGTAAGCAGGCAGGCAGGCAGATGAGACCTCTGTTGAAACTCTTACGAAAATCTCCAAGCATTGGAAATTTTATATATCTGTCACTGTTTTCTCCAGCATGGGTAAAATGGTATGAAAGTTACCAAGTAAATAGATACAGTTCTTTGTTTCCTTCTTACAACCTCATATCTCATTTTAGGTCCCAAAAGCAGCCACGATGTAACTGCCATTACACCAAAGATTGATTCCCAGAGACTAGCAAACTTCCTACGATCTGCTTGTCAGGTATAATTTATATGTATATGATCCATTATTCAAATTATTATGAGTTATCAATAATATTAGCTAATAATAGTACATATATAGTGGTGATAATTTTATTCGTTTATTAGATTTTTTTTTCCTGCCTTTATTACTTTTATAAGTAACTTAAGGCAGTGAACGTATCTAATACTCCTTCCTCCTATTTTCCCCACTGCAACAATCCTATGAGGTGGATTGGACCAAGAGAGAGAGAGTGGGTGGCCCAAATTCACCCAGCTGGCTTTCATGCCTAAGGCAGAACTAGAACTCACAGTCTCCTGGTGATTGATTCAGAGTCACTCATGCAATTAGCACTCTCAGTCTTCCAGTGACTCAAAGTCACCCAGCTGGCTTTTATGCCTAAGACAGGACTAGAATTCAGAGTTTCCTGGTGATTGGCCCAAAGTCATCCAACTGGTTTTCATGCCTAAGGTGGGTCTAGAACTCACAGTCTCCTGGTTTCTAGACCAGAAGCTTAACTATTTCACCAAACTGGCTCTGGTAATTTTAAAAAATAGTAATATTTAAGTTAACTTGGTAAACCATATCATATAGACGTGACCCAATAATAATTTGAAACCATTTCCTTATGCTTGTTTTTCTCCTTTGGGTTCTCTTGTATGGGAAAGTTTTCTGTTGTTAGGCAAAAATGTGGGCTCAAAGAAACCCAAACACCACTATGGACAGTCCACAGATTCTGTTTTCTTTCAATCCTTAAAAGCATCTGGGAAACTGGGTTGCTTTATCAGTTGTGTGCCATAATTGGCTTGGAAGTCTCTGTAATCAATGCGGATAGAAAGTTCCCAACTGTTTAATATTTTTGGAAGGTGATTGAAGTTTTACTTGAGGAAGATCAAGTAGCAACACAGCCCAGGCGGAATCTAAGATCACGGCCATCCAGTCTATCTATTAGCGATAGGTGCTTCCAGTTAAATACAAATCTTCCCTTCCTGAATGGTAAGAATATTTTTCTATCATGTGATGTAAGAATATAAGATCTTAAATAGTCCAACATGTAATTTTGCACAGCCAACCAGATGACTCTTGGAAACAATAAAGGCAGGTTATCAATCTAATAGTAAATAATAAAGAAGCAAATAAATAAGTAAAATAATATTTCTCATTTCATCCCCTAACTTCTTTATCTTCTTTTTCAACTACTTTGGACAACAATTCATTTTGGTTTCCATCAGAATTTAGCTGGGTGTGAAAATAAAAGTTATTTTGATGTTTTGGGGTTGGACTGAGAGAGACTGACTAGCCCAAAGTCACCCAGTTTGCCTTCATGGCTAAGGCGGGGCTAGAACTCAAAGTCTCCTGGTGATTGGCCTAAAGTTACCCAGTTGGCTTTCCTGGCTTAGGCGGGGCTAGAACTCAAAGTATCCTGGTGATTGATCTAAAGTTACCCAGTTGGCTTTCTTGGCTAAGGCAGGACTAGAACTCACAGTCTCATAGTTTACATCTTGGGGCTTTCACCACTACACTTATTCTTATGCTTGGTTTTTAGGCATGATCATTCTTTTTTTCCCCTCATGCATATTTCTAGGGGTTTTTTGCACGTAGAGCTCCAAAATATCTTTAGAAGGGTCAGCTTTGGAGGATGATAAAGATTTAAAAAGAATTTATTTTTTCATTCTTCAAACATCAATAATCTATACTGAAAAGAAAAGCATTGAGTTAGCCAAATTCTTGTCTCTTCTATTTCCTGCATTTTGACTTAGGCTCTCCCCCCCCCCTAACAATGCAAATAATACCAGCTTCATTCCACTCTTCCCTTTAGGCCGGAGGATATCCTGTCTGCATATCTCACAGGCTCAGAGACAGGCTTTGCTTTCAGTTCATGGACTTCCAGAAACATCCAATGACCTATCACTGGATAGCAAATACATCATCTGTGTGTGGAATGTTTGGCAGCCTTCTAGTCCTCAGAAATTATTGCTTTGTGAATCACAGGTATGCTTCCTCAGAACTTGAAATTTGGGGAGTTTGTTCTAAGTGCTCCTAAAGTGATGACCTTGAGGGAAGTAGATTGCTTACCCACAAAACTGAAGCCAAAACTCTAATACTTCGGCCACCAAATGTGTTACATATAAGTCAGATGTGCAAACCAGAAGAAATGTAGCCATTGAGAAATGCCCATAGATGCCTTGCTGGGGAAACTGGAACCCAAGGGAGTAAAATTGATCATGAATCAAGTACTGGATGAAGCATTCACATTTTTTCTGAACACAAACCTATTAGATTATGGATTAAGAGTTACAAAATAAGACATTATTCTGTGCTGAGATATGTTCTTCTGCCTTGTAGGTGACATGTTGCTGCTTTAGTCCTTGCAAAGCTACTTTGGTGTTTGCTGGAACAGTTGATGGTTCAGTCCTGGTGTGGGATCTCAGAGAGGACTCAAGGATGCATCAGTGTGTGAAAGTTAATGAAACGGATTGGACATTTAGGTCTCCTACGTTTTCTACTGGTTAGTTAGTGTGCCTTGAATACCGTATTTTTCGGAGTATAAGACGCACCGGAGTATAAGATGCACCTTAGTTTTGGGGGAGGAAAATAGGGGGGGGATTCTGCCTACCAGGTATTCATCTGGCTAGCATCCTTAGTCTGGTCAGCACATTAATTTGCTGGTTTTGAACGGGATAAAAAACAGCTTCTAAAGCACAGCTGATAGAGAGAAGCAATGAAAAAAGCAGGCAAAGCACACTTCACTCTTAGCACCTCGTTAGGGCTGGGAAAAAATTCAAAAAGCTACATTTGGAGTATAAGACGCACCCAAATTTTCAGCCTCTTTTAAGGGGGGAAGTGCGTCTTATACTCTGAAAAATATGTAATTACACTTGATTGGGCAGTGTCAGTTTGTAGAAAGAGTTTTCACTTCCACCTTAGTTTCTTAATTCTTTCTTCCATAAAAAAAAGAGATGCATTATAAATAATAAAAAGCAAAACCAAAGGATGACCCAGAAGAGGAAAACAAAGTTCATTAAGGTAGCAATCCTGTTTTACTAGTAGTCCTCAACTTATGACCACAGTTGGAACCAGAATTTCTGTTGTTAAGTGTTAACAATTTCATTGGTTAAGTCAGTTGCACCCGAATTTATGAACTTTTTGCCATGGTTGTTAAGTAAATCACTGCAGTTGATAAATGAATCATGTGGATATTAAGCAAATCTGGATTCTCCAATTGATATTTCTTGTCAGAAGCCAGCTGGGAAGGTGACAAAAAGTGATCATTTAATCTGTGACACTGCAACCGTCATAAATACATGCCAGTTGCAAAGAGCCCGAATTTTGATTACGTTACCTTGAGGTTGTAATTTTTTTTAGTGCTGTTGTAACTTTGAACGGTCACTAAACGAATGGTTGTAAGTCAAGGACTACCTGTACTATTTACCTGAGAATCTCATTCTAATGAATGGGAGAACATACTGATATATACACAGCCAATGAGTGTCAACTTTTTTTTAAGGGATACAAAGGTAAATCCCTGACTAAAACACCTACCTGATGAGTCATGGCAGCTGCAACGCCATTGGGACCATCAACTATAGGTAAACTCTTTAATTTTTGCAGTTGATTCTTGAAGAGGATCCGGATTGGCCAGTTTCCACCCCCCCGGAACTTTTTGTTTTCTGACAGAAATCCAGTGACTATTGGTTAGAACAAGAATCCTTTAAAATTGTATTTTGGGCACATCCCTCCAAAAGGGCTGAATGTGCACGCGCGCGCGCGCACATACACACACAAATCCTGCCCTGCCATAATGACGCAAGACTAGCACAGTTTTGTATGATATTGAAAATCACTGAGCTTGGGACTGAGGGGGGTGGACTTAGTTAATAACTACTGTATTGTACCTTCGCTTCTCCCTTAAATGCAGATGGAGTATTTACTGCAATAAATCACGCTTGTACTGTATTGACCATTGAACCTGTTTCCACCTCTGTCTTCAAGGAGCAGAACTGTGGGTTCTCCTATCTCTCTGTTCAGGAAGGTATGTGAAGTACTTGGCATCGATCAGCTCATATTGTTTCAAAAGATTAGTTGCTCCATTCTGAATTATCCAGAAATCCAAGACTGAATTTTCAATCCGAATTCAATTACTCTGTTGGAGAAAGGCCTTGAATTCTTGGAGAAAGGGGCAAATGAATAAAATGGGTTTTTGTTGCTGCAGTTTGATGTCTGATGTTTTATGGCATGATATCTTATGATATGTTCAATTGCTTTAGCTTGAGGATACTTAATTAGGAAAGGTGTCATATATATACCGTATTTTTCGGAGTATAAGACGCACCTTTTTACCCCCCAAAAGAGGGTGAAAACTTGGGTGTGTCTTATACACCGAATGCAGCCCCAGCCACCCCCACCCTTTGGCCTCTGTCTTCCAGCAATTTACCTGATTGCAGGAAAGAGGGAAAAGCCTGTAAAAGCAAGCAAGTCAGTAGCAGTTTCCCCACCTACAGCTGATTAGGTTTGCCACCTGGGAAAATGAAAGTGAAACTAACTACAAAGATAGCTGGGAGAGCGGGTAAGTGAATAACTATAAATGTCTGTAGAATGTTCAAATTATTAGACTTATTTTTTAAAGACTGCTTTATTATTGTTCTAGAGCCAGGGGTCTCCAACCTTGGCAATTTTAAGACTTGTGGACTTCAACTCCCAGAATTCCACAGCCAGCTTTGTTAGCTTTGCTGGCTGTGGAATTCTGGGAGTTGAAATCCACAAGTCTTAAAGTTGCCAAGATTGGAGACCCCTGTAAATCTAGACAACTTAACAAAATAAAGAAGCTTTTTAAAATAAATGCTTGCTCTGAAGAGGCCCAGTGCTATTGTATCTTCTTTTAAATAATAGAGAATAATTTATACTTCCAGACATTTTAATTAATTTTAACAGCTCTGTACAAGTATAGTATGAAATGTAACAGTGTCCTATTTAGTATTAGAGTTTAGTTACCTTGGAGTAGATCTATTTAAATAATTGGGAGGAGTTAGTGTGACTACATTTAAGAAAACTTTCTGGCATAATGTACATTTCTCCAATTCTTTGCTATTTCTATGGGTCAGGCACACATGCACAGAAATACACAGCAAACAGTGTATATCATCTGTGCTGTTTGCTGTTTGGCAAATTGCTTGGAGGCAGAGGCCTTTTTCCCTTGTTTTCCTCCCCCAAAACTTAGGTGTGTCTTATACTTCGGTGCGTCTTATACTCCGAAAAATACGGTATATATATTTAACAATCTAATATATGATGAGTACTGTTGCATGTCCTACCTGCATAACTTTAGGAAAGCAAGGGCATTTACACACCAGGACTCCGCACCAGTGTGGAACCATTTCATATTTCCATGTTCTCACAGCATCATGTTAGTGACTGTTCAAAGTCATGATGGACCACCCAAAAAGTACCTTTTGATCCAGTTCCAAAGTTCCGACAACCAACCCCTCCCGCAGTCACATGGCTGCATTTTGAGTGATTGGCAATCGGTCCACCTTTTCAGCTGTTTGCAGCGTCCTATGGTTGCACGACCATGATTTACAATATTTTTGATGAAAATGGGCATTTACTTCTAATTTTTGACCCCCCCGCCAAAAAAAATAGCCTTATAGCAAATAGGTTAGTTTAAGGACCCTGAATTCACTTAACAACCATAGTGGTCCACTTAACAGCTGCCACAAAAAGTCAGAAAATCGGGTTGCTCACATGATGATCCACTTTGTGACTTACAACCACAAGGGGCAGTCTCCGTTACAGTCACAATTCAAAGTCCACCTGTACTTTGATGCAGTGCACCACCCCAGAAATCCCAGATGATCCACTTAGATAATAGAGCATTGCAATTTAGTGGAGCTTTTGAAGCGATTTGTTCATTGGAACTGATGCAGGACTCCCTGCCCTCTTATACATCTCTCAGGGACCTTATCAGCCACCAGATCTTAATCCTTCTAGTCAGTTACAAATTCCCATGGAGGGCTTAATTTTCCTCTTATATAAGCAGCCCTTTTCAGCCAATAGACTCTTAATCCTTCCAGTCAGTTGCTCAACAGTGTAACAATCTCTGTAAAAGCTCCTTCTCTTCATTATCCATTCTTCCATAAAGAATCTTCTGACTATAGTCCTGCTGCAGCTGTTAGGAAAAAGGACCTGAGTCAGACTCGTGTCAGAGCCGTTGCAGCTACTTTCAGCTGGAATTTATAGGGAGGATAAAATCTGTTTCTATGGCCAGATAGCTTTCTCCTCACTCCAGTGGTTCAGATTTGAAGAAAATGGCCAAATGCAGAAAGCCTTTCTTGGCAATTCCGGTAGGGACTAGCAGTATGTGATTGACCTTTTTCTGCAGGACTGGCTCATGCTTTTATTCTTTGCCTCTTCCTAGTGGTTTTGGATCAACAAGATCACTTCCGGATTTAAAATGTTTTAGAGAAATTGGGGAATGCACGGTAACAGTGCTGTGCAAAAATGTCCCTAATTTTCGGAGGTTAGATGTAGGTGGAAAGATTTAAAAGTTTATCTCTGAATTCCTGTAAGTATGTTTACTTATATATCCTTTTTTCCCAACAGAAATGCTTGGACTTTCATTTCAGATTGCTTCAATGGATGAAAATGGGACTCTTAGTCTATGGGTAAATTGAGATATTTTTAGTTTATTTATTTATTTATTCAATTTCTATAGCCTCCCATCTCAATCATTGCCTCCGAACAGTTTATAATTCCAAAGGTATAAAAACAATTAAAACAATAAAGCATATTTAAAACAATTTTAAAAAGTATCCAGATAAATTTATACAACAGCCAAGATTTTTAGCCAGTTAACAGTAAAGCCAGGAAACGGGGTCCTTAACGCATTCAGCATCCCAGGCTCAGGAACACAGCCAGGCTTTTAAAGACTTAAAGAGACCAACAGGGTTGGGGCAGTTCTTATCTCCAAAAGAAGGATCTTCCACTGAGCAGAAAACACAGTTTAAAAAAGGCAAATTTTCTGGTCCCCACCAGCCAGCATCTCTAATGGGATCTGCAGCATGACCAATCCTGAGTTAATGCATCATAATACTCAGGCAGAGTTTTTGTTGCAGGGCAAGTCACATTTTCCTGCAACCTGATCCCCTTTGCTCTTTTTAAGGACATATTTCCAGATTATCACTATAGGTTTGATTTTTCATTTGGGACAAGTTGTTTTCTTTTCCAGCCAGTTAAGGCATCCATTGCAATTGAAAGTGTGTTCCTAAATGCCATGAATATAATTCTTAATTACTATGTTTCTGAATCTTAATTTGTAAATTTTAATTTATGAGCAAAAGCTTACGCACTTTCTTATGCCTGCCTTGCTTTCTTGTCATTGCTAGCGTTATGCTTCTGCTATTTGAAGAGATTTATTCCCAAGTGTTTTAAAAAGTTGAGCTTTTTTTCCATTGCATCATTACAGCCAACAGTACATGTATTGTATATTTCTTAACATCTGTTTTATTGGAATACTTCTAACTTTACTAGAACTACGTATGATTGGTTGCTTTATGACTGTTCAAAGTTCCGACAATCTTAACTGGGGGGTACTTGGATTTGAAGTTCTGACTTTTGCCCCACACACATCCCAATCATGTGACATATTTCAAGTGCTTGGCAACCAGGTTGCATTTATGACAACTTGCAGCGTCCTGCGGTCACATGATTGTGTTTTCCAATGGTTTTGCAAAAAAAAAAAAGGCATTCACTTCTAGTTTTCTGCAAAACTGCACCCATGGTGAACCACTAGTTTACTTAACAACCACAACGTTCACTTAAGAACTGCAACATTAATTTAATGACCACTGCAAAAAAAGGCTGTAAAATCAGGTCATCACATAATGGTTTTATGAATTATGACTATGATGGGCAGGCTCAATTACGGTTGTAGCTTGAGGACTGTTTGTATCTACCAGATATTTATGTTGCTTTCTCTTCTTTGAGGGTAATTTTTGACATTTCCTAGGTGGTTATTGAACTTCAAAAAGGAGATTTGTCTGGCTCACAAAATGATTTAGGTAAGTAAATTAATTAAAGAGAGCCAATTGGGCAAAATTTCCCAAACTTTTTGCCATTTATACTTCTCTATAGTGTAATGTTAATATATCCACCTTTCTAAGAATCCAAACACCAAAATGAACTCAAATAAACAATCTGTATAGATTCTCAGTCATCCGGATCATGGTTGTCCCAAAGTTGCTTTTTCAGGAGGCAACTGAACTTCCTTGGGTTTTTTTTTCTTTTGAAGACGTTTTGCTTCTCATCCAAGAAGCTTCTTCAGCTCTGAAGCTAAGAAGATTCCCCACTATCCTGTCAGAGCTGAAGAAGCTTCTTGGATGAGACGCGAAACGCCTTCAAAAGAAAACAACAACAACAAGAAAGTCCAGTTGCCTCCTGAAAAAGCACCTTTGGGTCAAATAAACAACGAGCACAATACAGTGAAACTTGGGAAACGTAATTATTGTAACAGTGTACAATTAAAAGGTTCTTCATACTTCCCCTGGACTCTTTCTGCACTTTCCCAAGCGAGGTACACCTCACAGTTTCAAAAACCCTGCAATTGAGTATCATGATTAAGGTGCTGGACTAGGGACAAAGAGACACAGGTTATATTTTTTTAAATTATTTAATCAATTTATATAATTGCCAATCTCAACAAATGTCTCTGGTGGTGAAGAATATTAAAAATAAGACACTGACAACTACAAAAATATGTAGCAGCTCAGAGAAATGAAATAAGCATTAATTGTAATTACACCCGAGTCATGGGTCTTTTCATAGGGTTCCAAAATCAGGTCTTTAGTTTGGGGCCAGCCTAATTTAGTCTAAGATAGGTTGTAATCCTCAGTTATCCTGAATCAGTTACTTTGCCAGCTTGAAATCAGTTGAGGCTTGCTAACAGATCAACTGAAGAACAAAAATCTTGTGCATCGTGTTTTGGTGGCTTAGCCATCTGAACTAAGGAACCACATTATTTCCACGTTTTACTAAACACCTTGGTGATTCAGTTATGTTTTATCTCAGGATGTTTTTATTGGATCTGTCCTTATTCCCTTGAACAAAGCCAAGTACTGTGCTATAGTTGTATAGTATGCCGTAGTATTAACTCTAATCCTTTTTAGATATTTTAGAACAGTTATACTTTTGGTTTTTATCTTAATTAATTCTGACTTGTGTTTTATCTGCTGGACCATAACTGACTAAAGATTTATTTGATTTGGAGGCACAGTGCAACCAGGGGAACCTTTCAACAGGGAGACAAAAGTTTTGAAAAATATCAAGAGAGTCTCATTTAGAAACTAGCTATTCATAGGCTGAGAGGGGATTTCACTGGTGGAAGAGCATTGCTGACAGTCATTAAGGATTGAAGCTGTATTGGCCAATTAACAGGAGACATGTATGCCATATTGAATAAGAATATATATTTATTTTTCTGCCTAGTTAAATTTGTGAACATAACTTATGAATACAAATTGATAAGTCATACTTGGATTTAAAATTGTCCTGCCATTTAATTATGTCAGTGCTAATAAATTGTTGCTATTATAATTATCACAATGCGCTTTATTACTTTCAGGATTAATTCCTGGGGGAAAAATTAAATTGGTTCATAGCTCTACCGTGCAGCTGAATTGCAGGTAAAATATGTAGAACACATCTTCTTAATGGGATTGTTCCTTGAAAGCACATATGTCACTGCTGGCAGATTTCCAAAGAGGAGATAGTAGTTCCTTAGTAGCAGTTCACATCAGGAAGGCAGAAAGAGGAAGAAAGCTTGAATAATGGTGCTTCAGGTGCTCAGCCCTGTTCTAAATGCTCCCTTGACAAAAAGTTTGCTTGGTCATATTAGAGCATTAGAACATGGGTGTCAAACTCGATCGCGTCACGTGACGTATCACAACTTTTTTTGCCTTTGCAGAGCCAAGGTGGGCATGTCCTATGCGTGATGCGTCTGGCCTGCAGGCCGCCAGTTTGACACCCCTGCATAGAGCATCAGTACAAGCCAAGCTACATGATCGATTGAGTCAGTGTTTCTCAACCTTGGCCACTTTAAAACATGTGGACTTCAACTCCCAGAATTCTCCAGCCAACAAAAGGAATTCTGGTAATTGAAGTTCACACATTTTAAAGGTTAAGGGACACTAGAATGTGTAGTAGTTGGATGGCACTGGAGAAAGTTCAGCTTTATTGTCAGCAACAAAATCATCCTGAACGAGGTGGGAACCAACCTTTCCAAACTCAACCTACCTGATAAGGTTGTTGTGGAAAGAAATAGGAGAAAGAAGGGCCTTTCTGATGATGGTGGGGTATACATCTAACAAATATGTACACATGAATGCTTGTCCAAATGGCAATTTCTACCTGAATTCCTTCTGCTCAAGTTTTATATTGTTGATGGAATAACAAATATGCTTTGAGAGAGGAATATCCACTTACCTCTCTGTCTAAAAAATTAATCTCATTCTGAACAAGATTATTATATCTAAAACCGCTAGGAAAATAGCGAAACAAGATGGGGAATTGAATGGAAGATCCAGACTTAGATTGGCTGGTTAATAAATCTAAGATTTATTCACTCTGTACTTCAATATTAGTTGCAGTTTCACTTCTTAATATATATGTTTCTTTTATATTCAGTATTTCTCCAAAAGATTACACATTTCTGGGGGTGCCCCAGACACTGAACATTAAATTTCTGCCTTCAAATCCTAATCATTTTGTTGTTGGAACAGATGCTGTGAGTAATATTCTTAATCTAATTTCATTCTTCCCAACTTTTCTTAGTGTAGTAGATTTTTAGAGTGGTATAGTGAGCTTGGGGTTGCTATTACAAATGGCTGCATTGTCAGAATCTGGACAAAGCCCACAATCCCCCCTGAACTATTCTTTGTGCTATTTCACCAAATGTAGCCATTGACTTTTCTTTTTTCCTTTTCAAAACTTCACAGGGTTTGGTGAGCCATGGCACAAGGCACGAGCTGAAAGTCCCTCCCAAGTGGTTCAAACCCCAGCAGGGGGGACCGAGAGCAACCCAAGTTAATGCAATAGATTTTTCACCTTTTGGAAAGCCGATCTTTTTGGTATGGATGCTCTACATTCTTGATTGGAATCATTCAGGTGGTGTCATGTCAGTGAAGGTCTGAAAGTTAGATTTAAACTGTGCGTACTATGGATAACTTATCTGTAGACCAGTAGCCATTGCAGTTCTGGACTAGGCTTTGCAAACTTTGTTCACAGTCAGACAGAGCAACATCAGCAGTTAGGCTCAGATGTTAACCTCTTCTTGGAGTTCCTGATTCCTCCTATTGGCTGGGGAACTCTGGGACTTGAAGTCCACAGATTTTAAAGTTGCTAACATTGAGAGACATTGCTCTACTTCCATAAGGCCTCCGCAGGAAATCCACACTATGCAGCCTGAACAACTCATCAAAATAGTCAAGTGTGAATAGCTGTCATGTCCTAGGTCAAACATATACAAGCACACACAGAGGTAGTTGCACACTTTAATAAATAAATTACTTTTGCAAAGTAAGTTATCGAACAAGTGCATATATGCATATGTAGTGGAGAGACAAATGTCCCTCTTGCCCAAGTTTTATAAGTTTACCTTAAAAGAGTTCCAGTCCAAAACAGCGGGCAGCAGAGTGGTCAGGCAAAGTTTCAAGGTCAAAACTTTGTAGAAGTTTCATCAGCTGGTCCAGTTACAGAGTCAAAGTTGTGAGATTCACAAGGCAGGAGTTAAAGTGTGTGGGATAGGGATCAACAGGCAGTTGTCATCAATGGAAAGACTTAAGTTTGCTGCTCTTCTTAAATAAAAGGACCCCTGGTATTGTTCATTTGGAAGGGCCGAGGTTCCTTCCTTATGAACAACCCCGCATCCATGACAGCATTTTCCCTGCTCTCTTCATCACACAGCAAGCCCTTGTGTTGAGCAGTAGTGGCAGCTTAGCCTCGTTATAGCAATAGCACTTAGATTTATATACCACTTCATAGTGCTTTTACAGCCCTTTCTAAGCGGTTTACAGAGTCAGCTTATTGCCCCCAACAATCTGGGTCCTCATTTTACCAACCTCAGAAGGATGGAAGGCTGAGTCAACCTTGAGCCGGTGAGATTTGAACTGCTGAACTGCAGCTAGCAGTCAGCTGAAGTAGCCTGCAGTGCTGCACTCTTAACCACTGCACCACCTTAGCTCTTTATCTTTGGAGACAAGCAGTGGCTGTGCCTGCTGGTTACTAGACTGCCCTCTTCTGCCTGCTTGGACAGCTCCAATAACTCTGGAGCTCGTTGTTCATTGTCAGTCTCCTCTGAATCTGAGCTCACCATGACAGTAGCTTGGTCTCTTTTTCATCCTGAAGCACAAGGGTGCTGAATGCTTCTCACACAACTGGCAGAACACAGTGATAGAAACCAGTGCACATAGAGGTGCTCAGTAAATTGTAGCAAAGTGATTGCAAACATGAGTGTGCATTTGTAATAAGTGGCAGGTGGAGGTGTGGAAAGCATTCTGAGCTTCAGATGTGGTCTGCATTCTTGCAATATGCATCACATAGCAATAGCAATAGCACTTTACTTATATACCGCTTCATAGTGCTTTACAGCCCTCTCTAAGCGGTTTACAGAGTTCAGCATATTGCCCCCAACAATCTGGGTCCTCATTTTACCCACCTCGGAAGGATGGAAGGCTGAGTCAACCTTGAGCCTGGTGAGATTTGAACAGCTGAACTACTGAACTAGCAGTCAG
Organism: Diadophis punctatus similis; assembly: GCA_023053685.1. NCBI lineage: Eukaryota > Metazoa > Chordata > Lepidosauria > Squamata > Dipsadidae > Diadophis > Diadophis punctatus. The sequence goes on along the minus strand of JALIGW010000007.1, from coordinate 40,258,966 downwards.
CCTGCAGTCGCAGCATTTAACCACTGCACCACTTCAGCTCTTGCATAAGGAACAAGTAAAGCAAAACAGTTTCAGTCTTATTTCTGTGTGCCACAGCTTTGTCGCTGACACTTTTTGAAGGCCAGCGTCAGGCAGTCAAATGTGTCTGTGGCCTTCAAGGCTCACTCAACATTCCTCACCTGATGGGTGTCCTTAGGATCTCAAATAATAAATATAATTTATAATTGGAAGTAATCCATTTCCAATAGTATGGTAATCCAGTAATAATCACTGAAATTCACAGGAAGAGGTTCTTCTCAGATGAAGAAAGTTAAATCTTGCATAATTTGGTGATATCTCTAGTGATCAGCCATTTAATGTCATGCATTTCTTATTGGATGTCCATGCTTTTGATTCTATATTATACCTTTGGACCGCCAAAGGTCCAATAAATTGGGAAACCTTGCCTTAAAACAATACATTAATCAATAAATTAGGAAACCTTGCCTTAAAACAATACATTAATCAGAAAAAATGGTGGTGTTTTTTAAAAAATTAAGTTTTGTATGTTTTTATGTTTTCAGGTGGGCTGTTCAGATGGGAGCATTAGACTGCACCAGATGGCTTCTGAGCTTCCACTTATGCAATGGAACAACAGCACAGCGGGGCAGGCAGTAATCGCCCTCCAGTGGGCTCTAACCAGGCCAGCTGTGTTTTTTGTTTTGGATGCCACATCTGTAGTTTATATTTGGGATCTCTTGGAAAATGATTTGTCACCTGTAGCCAAACAGCCAATCTGGTCTGATAAGTAAGTTTACAGGATGTTCTTTGGTTTGCAATTGTACAAATTGGGCAGAAATGAAAACAAGCAGGTCTCTTGGGCTTTAATCTTCATAGATATCAGCCTCCATTTAGGCATTCAGTTACATGGATGAAGGGCATAAAATAGTAAAGAACGATGCCTGCGTGCAGGCCTTATTTCTTTCTCTCCCCATGCTTAAAGTGACCAGATTTTTTTTTTTAAGCGGGACACCGACGGGGGGGCGGGGCCGCCTGGACGCCGCAATTTGAGTTTTTCCCTCTGCGCATGCGCAGAACGCTGCGCATGCGCAGAGGGCAAAAGACGGCTAATGTCAGCGTCCAGGTGGGGGGGGGAGGCGGGAGGCCTTTCCTCGCCTCCCGCCTCCCCTTCGGGAGCCGGCAGTGGCTTGGGCTGGCTTGGGAAGGGGAACAGCCCCCAGCGTCTCTTGGCTCGCCTCCTCCCTCCCCCCCCGCCCGCCCGGGGGTCCCGCACCACCCGCTGACCTCGCGCACGTCCTGCAGGCACTCGAGGACGGCCAGGTTGGGCCCAGCCGCAGGGGCAGCAGCAGCAGCAGCAGCACTCTCAGCAAGGGCCGGCGCTGGCTCAGGCGGCTGGGGCCGCCGCCGCAGCCTTCCCACCGCCGGGGCAGCCGGGACTGGGGGCCCAGCCGCAGGGGCAGCAGCAGCAGCAGCAGGCTTCTCAGCTCGGGCCGGCTGTGGGCGGCGGGCGGGCGTCCCGCGTTGACTCCTCCGGCGGCGGCTGGAAGCTGGCGGAAGAGCCGGTGTGAATCCGGCTCTTCTGCCAGCTTCCAGCCGCCGCCGGAGGAGTCAACGTGGGACGCCCTCCCGCCGCCAACGCCACCCACGGCCGGCCCGAGCTGAGAGGCCTGCTGCTGCTGCTGCTGCCCCTGCGGCTGGGCCCCCAGTCCCGCTGCCCCAGCGGCGGGAAGGCTGCGGCAGCGGCCCCGGCCAGCTGAGCCAGTGCCGGCCCGAGGGCCATCTTGGATGCGATTCCTTCACTCGGGCCGCCCCGCCCACCGCGACGCCGGCCATTTCGAGAGGGCGGAGCTGCATCAGGCACCTTTTCACCGCCCTCCAGTGCATACCCGGAGGCTTGTAGACCGCGAAGAGCCCTTGCAAAGCCGTGCCCGCCGAAAGTTTAACTCCTCCCCCCAATCTCGCACGCCGCCCTTTCAGGCCGATTTTTTGAAAGAATGCCCTAGTGGTGCATTCTTTCAAAAAATCGGGACTTTTTAGAGGACGGGCGGGACGCGGGACAAATCATGAAAAAGCGGGTCTGTCCCGCCAAAATCGGGACGTCTGGTCACCTTACCCATGCTCCAATCATTAAGGAGAAGATGAGAAGCAAAACTGAATTTGCATTGGCAAGGACAAGAATGTGGTTCCCTGGGACCAACAGGGTGGGCAGAAGATCACAATGCAACCCTTCCTCTTTCGAAGTCTGTAGAGATTCTCAGTCATCCAGGTCATGGTTGTCCCAAAGGTGCTTTTTCAGGAGACAACTGGATTTTTTTTTTCTTTGAAGACATTTCGCTTCTCATCCAAGAAGCTTTTTCAGCTCTGACAGGATAGTGGGGAATGGAAGGATTTATATTCCTTGCAGACAGTTGGTCATTTGCATCCTTTTAGGGGGTCATTGAAGCACTTGGAGGTTTATCTGTATCCTCTGAGTCACCTGAGTGGTGCTTCTGGTTCCTGTATTCTGCAGTTTTTTAGCTATACAATTTGGGATGAACACCCTTTGAATGGTGTGGGAGTAGGAATGGATTTCCAGAGGAGGGGGGGGGAATTGCAGACTACAGGACCAGGAGCACTACTCAGGTGACCCTGAGGCGAAACGTCTCCAAAGAAAAACAACATTAAAATCCAGTTGCCTCATGAAAAAGCACCTTTGGGATTCCTCTTTTGAACTTGCATTGATGTCTTAAGGGATGAGCTTCTATCATGATGCTCCATCTGCCATGTTGCTGATTTTTACCTCCTGGTGTAGCTGCTGCTGTTTGGAGCCCTGCTTTTTTAAGATCCTTATCCCATAGAAATGACAAAAGCCAGGCAATTATTTTTCAGGCTTCAAATCAAGTATACAGAAGGCAAGAGGCGACCAGATAGGACCATCACTTGTGCCCTATTTTCCATTCATTTTGGAGCATTTATCTGAATGCTGAGAGAAAACCTTGTTTCCTTCATCCAGAGCCATATGTCTGTGGTTCAGGTCATTCTCCTAATTGGAGCAAGAAAGGAAATTTTTCACATTTTCCTCTTCTTGCTTGATTATGTGGCTTAGACAATGTTTCCCAATCTTAGCAACTTAAAGAGTGTGTTAAAGCCTATCCATCTTAAAATTGCCAAGATTAAGAGACCGTGGTTCAGATTATTCTCACCAACAAGTTTGAAGTGAGTATAATGACAATGTGCCATTTTGATTCCTAATTGTTCCTCACTTGATTCTGGCTAAGTCGTCAAATGCTCTTAAATAAGATGCTGAGAATGTTTGAAAATCAGACAGACACAACATTTGAGAGTCTTAGATGTAAATCTGGTGGCCCCAGACAGTGGTCTCAATCATCACCTCAGTGATTCTCCCCATCTAAAATTTGGCCCCAGTCAGACAGTGGAAAGGGCTGGTTCTCCTCTGCCAAGGAATTGTGTCCTCAGATATGGAGATAGAATATAGAAACGTAGGATCTTCTAGTCCAGTGTTTCTCAACCTTGGCGGCTTTAAGAATTCCCCAGCAAGCAGTTGAACTCCGCCCGTATTAAAATCGCCAAGACTAGATCACTGATCTAGTCCAGTCGTCCTCAGTATGAAAGATCCACCCTCTTCTTAAAGGCCGTAAGAGATGAGGATCAAAAGAGGATTATCCTCATGGAGTTAGTCTAACCCTTCTCAATTATTTTCTGTTAGCCCCCCCCCCCAGGAAGAAATAAACATTTCGCGCGCCCCCAACTCTCCGCCCTGGCTTAACAGACATAGGGAGAGCAGGAAGAGAAGCGGGAGGGAAGCTGGATTCCCAGCCTCCTCTCTAGGTTGCGAGAGAAGGAGGAGGCGAGGAGAACGGTTGGCCGAAGGGAAGCTGCTGCTGGTGATCGTTCCTCTGCTAGCCTGGATTTCCAAAAATAAATAAAAGACTTAGCGAAGCACTCCAAAAAGAGCTTGCTGGCTTGGCCCAGCCGTGGCAGAGAGGGGGGGGGGAGAGAGAGAGAGACATAGAGAAACATACAGAGTGATACACAGAGTGGGTGAGAGAGACAGAAGAGACACACACAGTGATACACAGAGAGAGGAGGAGATGGGGAGAGAAAGATACAGAGGGAGGTCACACGCGCCCCCCCTGGCATCGCTCCGCGCCCCCCCAGGGGGGCCCGCCCCACTATTTGAGAAACACTGCTCTAACCTGAACAGTGTCATGGTCCTATCCAGTGAGAAGGTATTTTAATCCATTCTGCAAAGCAAGGAAGAAAGCAAATGCCAGTTGATCCCAGTAAAGCTCTTTACTCTCTTTTCCTCTGCTTATTAAACAAAAAGTTGTTATTTCTTTGTCTTCAGGATTATAACAATGGCTGTACTGGGTGAACCTGAGAAACCAAGTGGCGTTCTGGGCATAGCACTTGCCAAAGAATCTGGAATAATAGACATTAAGTACGTCAAGAAGATATGGGCCCTGCCTCAGCCAGAAGAGGCGGAGAAATTAAACCTGCTTTTGCAGCAGGCCTTATAAAATGCAAACAGAGGTCTATATATGAATGCACAAATATGGCCTCATGGTTTGAAATGAATTTGTTAATGTGTGGGATTTAGCAGAATATTCCATGGCTGAAATATTTTTTTAAATTCCTATTTGTAAATAGTATTTATATGTTTTAAGATGTATCAACACAGTATTTGGACTTGAGCTAGAGAACATTTTTATGAAACTCAGAATAAATATTTATGAAAGCATCCCTTTAAAAGAAATATGTTTCAAATACTCTATGTACTGTAAATCTTTATACTTATTTTTGGAATAAAACTGAACATATAGTCCCATGAGCTTTGAATATTTGGTTTTTAATTTTCTAATCGAAAATGACTGTGGTTTTTTTCCCATGTGAAATTAAAGAGCCCTTGCTAGCATTTGCAGAATTAGGCAAATTCAACTTACCGTATTTTTCGGAGTATAAGACACACCGTAGTGTAAGATGCACCTTAGTTTTGGGGGAGGAAAACAAGGAAAAAAGGCCTCTGCCTCCAAGCAATTTGCCAAACAGCAAACAGCACAGATGATATACACTGTTTGCTGTGTATTTCTGTACATGTGTGCTTGACCCATAGAAACAGCAAAGAATTGGAGAAATGTACATTATGCCAGAAAGTTTTCTTAAATGTAGTCACACTAACTCCTCCCAATTATTTAAATAGATCTACTCCAAGGTAAGTCAGGATTTAACTCTAATACTAAACAGGACACTGTTACATTTCAGACTATACTTGTACAGAGCTGTTAAAATTAATTACAATTTCTGGAAGTATACATTATTCTCTATTATTTAAAAGAAGATACAATAGCACTGGGCCTCTTCAGAGCAAGCATTTATTTTAAAAAGCTTCTTTATTTTGTTAAGTTGTCTAGATTGCAGGGGTCTCCAACCTTGGCAACTTTAAGACTTGTGGACTTCAACTCCCAGAATTCCATAGCCAGCAAAGCTAACAAAGCTGGCTGTGGAATTCTGGGAGTTGAAGTCCACAAGTCTTAAAATTGCCAAGGTTGGAGACCCCTGGCTCTAGAACAATAATAAAGCAGCCTTTAAAAAATAAGTCTAATAATTTGAACATTCTATAGACATTTATAGTTATTCACTTATCCCCTTGCATCCAGCAGAAAATAAAAATCTGTGTGTCTCTCCCAGCTATTTGCCTCTTTGCACTAGTATCACTTTCATTTTCCCACGTGGCAAATCAGCTGTAGGTCGGGAAGCTGCTACTGACTTGCTTGGCTTTACAGGCTCTTCCCTCTGCTGCAAGCAGGTAAATTGCTGGAAGACAGAGGCCAAAGGGTGGCAGTGGGTGGGTGGGTGGGACTGCATTCGGTATATAAGACGCATCCAAGTTTTCGCCCTCTTTTGGGGGGTAAAAAGGTGCGTCTTATATTCTGAAAAATGCGGTACTTTGCATAAGTTCAAATGTGCCACAATCCAAAATTCTCTTGTCCACAAGGGCCCCCCAAATCCTTCTTAGTAAATCCTGGCATTTGTGTCAAATAACCCCGAGACAAAAAAGAGCTCATAGTTACATTTAAAGGCTGCACACAGGCGGCTTTCAATCTCTTACACGAATATATTACAAAAATATATAGCTGCTTGCTTATATACCTTTGAAAAAGGTAAAAAGTTCAAAACAACGGCGATGCCTTTCAAATGTTGAGATTAAAACATAGACCATGCCATGCTATTTAAAATAAGGATAATTTACAGATAAGGGAGTTGATGTAGTATTTTTCAAGGATGTTAAAATCAGAATATGGTCTGGTCCAATGTTCCCTCTAAGCTGCGGGGCCGCACGGCCGCACACGTGATAAGAAAACACCGCGCAGAAGTTTCCAACTGCCACCCGGTGTTTTCTTATGTCAGAGAGAACATTGATCACCAGCTGATCGGGGTGGGTGGGTGGGGGAAAGGAGCCTTCAACGAAGAGAGGCGGAGGCTTTAACTCTTGCATCCCCAGGCGGGCTCCGCTGCTAGGGAGAGGAGAGCGAGATCAAAGGCTGAAACGCCGCACAGCAGTTTCCAACTGCAGCGCAGTGATTTTCAATGTTAGAGGGAACATTGGTTTGGTCCACAGCCTTTTTTTCCTAAGGTATTACTGGGCTCTATTTTGTAAATATGCCTTTGCTGTAGTGATAATGTAGTGTGGGATCTGTTGGTGTTACAGATACTGTCGCAAAATGGAAGCTGTTCTGAGTAAAGCCACCTTTTGCAATTGACTGATACCAAATTTGTCAATTCTGATTGTGTTCATGTGGTGCTGTAGCTGTTTTGGGATTGTATCCAAGGCCCCTATTACTGTTGGTACTACCTTTGCTTGCTTTTGCCACAATCGTTCTATTTCTATTTGTAGGTCTTCGTATTTTGTTATCTTTTCCAGTTCTTTCTCTTCTATTCTGCTGTCTCCAGGTACTGCCACATTCACTATGCAGACTTTTTTGTCTGTTTTATCAACAGTTGTTAAGTCTGGAGTGTTATGTGGTAGGTGCCTGTCTGTTTGACTTCTAAAGTCCCAGAGCAATTTAGCTTCTTCATTTGCTATGATTTTCTTTATTTTATGATCCCACCAGTTCTTGCTTACAGGCAAATGATATTCCTTGCAGATATTCCAGTGCACCATTGTTGCTACTTTGTCATGCCTTTGCTTGTAATCAGTCTGTGCGATCTTGCAGCAGCTTACCAGGTGGTCCACTATTTCTTCAGCTTCTTTGCATAGGTGGCACTTATTGTCTGTTGCTGTCTTCTCAATTCTGGCTTTGTATACATTTGTCCTTAAGGCTTGGTCTTGTGCAGCCAGAATTAGTCTCTCAGTCTCTTTCCTCAATTTTCCTGCTCTCAGCCATTGTCAGGTGTTATAATTATCTGCATTCAGTGGTGGGTTCCTACCAGTGCGGTCCACTCTATAGCACCGGTAGCGGCCCGCTGGTGATGTCACAGTACCAGTGCGGTCGGTTGCCAGTGCCTGGGTGCCACCATTTTTAAAAATAATAATAATCTTTTTAAAAAAATTCTTCTGCGCATGCCCAGAAGCCGAGTTCCCAGCACATGTGCTGCCTTCCTACCCCACAGTGAGTCCAAGCAGGGGAGGATGGCTGAGGGAGCTCATGAGATGCTGAAAGAATGGGCAGCAGGAGCTATCTCCATTCCCCTCCCTTCAGCAGTCCGAATGCGCGATAATGATCCCAGGCATTTTCGTACGTTCGAAGCTTCTCGAGCTGCTGAGGGGAGGGGGAATGGGCAGCAGGACCTATCTCAGTTCCCTTCCCTTCAGCAGTTCGAGAAGCCACGCCTACCCAGTCACATGGCTGGCAAGCCACACCCACAAAATAAGCCACGCCCACAGAGTGGTAGTAAAAAAATTAGGAACCCGCCCCTGTCTGCATTCCCTGTTATTTTTTAATGTAGTGCTTTGTCTTCCCATGCCTCCATTCTGTTCTTCATTTTCTCTCGTAGGCCTGTTTGGTCTCTCCGGTAGCCAATAAGCCTTCCTGGTATACTAACTTCAGTGCATCTTCTTCATTGTCCTTCAGATATTCTTCCAAAGCCCTTTTTTCTTCTTCAACCATCTGATGTACTTGCAACATTCCACGCCCCCTATTTGCCTTGGTAGGTATAGTCTGTCAATGTTGCTGCGAGGATTACGGGCATGATTCATTGTCATTATTTTTCAGGTCTTCCTATCCATTGCTTTTGGTTCTAGTTGAGTCTAGTCCACTATTCCAGCTTTGTATCTAATTCCCTACTTTCCATCGGCTACCTTCTTGAACTCCAGCTCATAGGAACTAGCTGCCCCAAATTATAAGTTAAAAGGGATCTCGGGTAATCTAGCACAATCATTCTTTCTGTGCATGATCTGCTAAACCATTTCAGAAGAATGGCCTGCCAACTTCTGTGAAAGAGAACATAGCACTTCAAGAGGTCACCCTGTAATTCCCCACCTGTTGCTGACCTATCATTCCAGCATTCCTAACCAATAATCATACTTGCCAGGCTGCTAAGAGAGTAGTTCAGCAAACATAAGGAAGGACATAGGACATTTTGTTCAAGAGCTGGCAATTAGCGCAATAAAAACTTCTGGATGAGCAAAGACTTTTTAAGTCATTGATTTATCTGTTCCAATGTGGACATTGGGGATTCACTGCTTTTCCTTCAGTCAAGAAAATGAAAGACAGGAAAATTGCAAAAAGACTTCTCGAAATTGGAAACTAGCCAGATCACTGTGACTTGTGCTTCAGCAGGTTCCTATTTCAGGAACACAAGCTTAAGTCCTACAATCTTCGGGCCAAACAATAAATTAATCTTTTGTGTTGTTTTCTGCCAAAACAAATACTGCAAGGCCTTTCATCTCAGGCAGGAGAAATAACGTATTTTCCACATTTTATTTGGCAAATTAAAAGAATGCATGGTGGGGCTTGCAACACATTTACCAGCAGCAGGACAGAAAGGTGAGTGGCAGAAATGGGAACGGTCCTTTATGAGAAGGTATGAAGAGCTGAATACCCTGGCATTGGGGCCAATAAAAAAGCAGGACAGACAAGAGGAAATGTTTTCTTACACAATGCATCGTTCAACTTTGGAATTCACTACCATGAGACACGGTGCTGGTTACCAGATTCACTGGCTTCAAAAGGGTTGGTCCTATTTTATAGAAGTCATGGGAATTAGTGGCTTTTAGCCCTGATGGAAGTGGGGTTACCTCTGAACTGGTGGGCTTCTTTGGACAGTTGGTTGGCCACTGGAAAAACAGCTTGCTGGGTTAGACAGGTGTAGGGTCTGATTCACCAGGGCACAGCTTATGTTCTTACCAGGGGTGTGTGCGCATGCGCAGAAGCAAAATCTCGCCAAAATCACACACACATGCATGTCCACTCCAGGGCGGGTTCCTAATTTTTTTACTACCACTCTGTGGGCGTGGCTTATTTTGTGGGTGTGGCTTGCCAGCCATGTGACCGGGTGAATATTCCCCCTTCCCTCAGCAGCTCGAGAAGCCTCGAACGTGCGAAAATGCCTGGGATCATCACCGCGCGTTCGTGGCTTCTCGGACTGCTGAAGGGAGGGGAATGGAGATAGCTCCTGCCGCCCATTCTTTCAGTGTCTCACGCGCTCCTTCAGCCATCCTCCCCTGCTTGGACTCACTGTGGGGTAGGAAGGCAGCGCATGCGCAGTGCCGGAAGCCCGGCTTCTGGGCATGCGCAGAAGAATTTTTAAAAAAAAAATTAATTTTTTTTTAAAAAATGGTGGCGCCCAGGCGCCGGCAACCGACCGCACCGGTACTGTGACATCACCAGCGGGCCGCTACCGGTGCTATAGAGTGGACCGCACCTGTAGGAACCCACCACTGGCTCCACTCGCAAGATTTCGGCGAGATTTTGCTTCCGCGCATGTGCAGAAGCAAAATCGCGCAAGGGGGCGCGCACATAGCGAGCGCGCGCACACACAAAATGTGGAGATGCGTGCGCAGCGCACCGGTATAGGTAAGTGAGCAACCCGCCCCTGCCCCCCCCTAAAATGATGCTTTCTATTTGGAAGAATCTGAGGTGATTGACATTAGTTCAGCTATCATAAATTCTTTAGAATAATAAAAACACTTTTCTTAGCAATGGATTTTCAAGTAATATCCTTTTCAGAAAGGAATTACTTAAAGCTGTGTAATGGATTATGCTGGTGAATTTAATACTAGTTTAGGAGGCCTGGCTGTCTACCCAGAAGTTGTTTTAATTCCTTTCTTTCTTCTTTCAGTCTTGTTAATTGAAAACCCTTCTTTCCATGACAAACAATATGTGACCTCGTCTATCAGAATCTGGAGATTGGATTCATCAGTAATATTAAGTCCCATTTTTTAATTGTGCTTTGTTAAATTAACAATAATTGATGGGTGTTTGTAAAGCACACTCAACTCTAAACAATGGTTTATGAAGCTCGTGGGTGGACTGATAAGTGAAATGCTGAGATAAACAATATGGATTTTAGTTTATTGTATTGCACAAACTAGGTTAGTATCAGATAGTTTGGTCTTCAAACAATGAACATTAAAAAAGAGAGAGATCACAGCTTATGGAATTCTTTTTTGACCCCTTCTTTCGTCTCCCTTCACACCAAATTTGGTCCTGTTTTGTTCCATTTTAAGGTCATTACTGTACTGATGGACAGACACATGGGAAGAGGACTGACTCACTTTACATAATTTATTTCTAACATTCTGTTGGGTTGGAAAGGATTAAAAGGGGTTTTTGTGTGATTGGCTTCATACATTGAAAAGATATCTGGTATGTAGGAGTCAGGCCTGTATCTGACTGTCTGGCTTCAGAGAGAGACTGGATGGGGCAGAAGAAGTAGATTTCTGCAAGATTGTTCATTTTATGGAGAAAAGCCAGTGCCCTGTCACTGAATACATCCATAATTCAGAGCTATGTGCTCTACTCAATCTAAAAAAAGGCCACAAGAGCAAAAAAAAAATTTTAATTACTTATGTAACATGGTTTTGTTTTGCATTTACCTCATACCAAATACCTCCCTACGACCACATACCACATACCTCCCTATGACCGGTTAGACCTCCCTACGACCACATACCACATACCTCCCTACGACCAGTTAGATCCCACAGAGTTGGTCAACTCCAGGTCCCATCAACCAAGCAATGCCGGTTGGCGGGACCACGGGAGAGAGCTTTCTCTGTGGGAGCTCCATCTCTCTGGAACCAACTACCCCCAGAAATCCGGAGTATCCCCACCTTGCTGGCCTTCCGTAAAGCCATTAAAACATGGCTCTTCCTGCAGGCAGGGTAAAATAGAGACCAATAAGAACATCTCTGGTCTCCCCATGTACGAATGTTGTTTATGTTTTTTTAATTTTTATAATTATTTTAAATTGTTATTATTGTTTTTATAAATTGTTCTTTCTTATGTTGTACGCCGTCCAGAGTCCCGCGGGAGTGGGGCGGCCTATAAGAACGATAAAAAAATTGTTTTATTAGAAATGTTCAGCTAGGTGGCAGATCTAATTGACCTTGGAAAAGCTCACCAGGTCAAATGCGACAAACTCAGGACATCCAAGCACTTTAGGCTGCATTGCAAATTGAAAATAAAAATAATTTTCCAATTGTTGTCTAGAATACAGTGTGAAAGTGTCCAGGAAATCCCTTCACTCAAGGGAAACTACTTTGTTTTAAAAACAGAAATACCATACAGTAATATTTTTGCATTTTATATGAGTATGAATCTTTTATGTCAGTATTTCTCAACTTTGGCAACTATAAATTATGTGAACTTCAATTCCCAGAAGCTGCTGGGGAATTCTGGGAGTTGAAGTCCACACACAACTTAAAAGTGTGATTGAGAAAGTGCCCTTTTATTTCAAGACTATTGTATCAAAATCCCACCCAGACCACTACGATCGTAGAATATCAACACAAAATCTGAGGGCTGATTCAAGTAGTTTCTAACATATCATACCTTTAATTAACCCATAATATGGCTTGTTAGTTCATGATTTATCAAGGTGATTTACAAAATAAGAGTTACATTTTAATGTTTAGAACAAATCCAATGAATATAGCTTATTTAGCCAACTTTGGTTCAGCTTTCTGTGTAAACCAGATTATTAAATCCAGGGGAGTCCCAAAGCATGCTTGATTCTTCTGGATGAAGCACAAGTGAATCAGACACTGATTCAGCCAGCCTAATGTCGGAAGTTTATATGATCAGTTTTCAATGGGTACTTGTCATTTTCATTTATTCTTAAGGAGAATGAAGTGTAAGAATTTTGGTACCATTGGAAATGTTGGAAAATGTGGATAATTTCCAGATTAGTTTGTACACTTCCACTGGAGAATTCAATTACTACATCCTGATATTATTTATTAAATGTCAGCAAACTTCCAGCTAACTCAGGAATGGGGAAATAGGGAGAGAACGTACATTATCTATCTTTCTATTTATCTGTTTGTCTGTCTACCTACTTACCTATCTATTGATCCATCATTATCCATATCTTTCTATCATCTCTATCGTCTGTCTGTCTGTCTGTCTATCATCTATCTGTTTATCATCATCATCATATATCTTTATCTATACAGATCTATCATCTATCTATGCATCTAACATCTCTCTCTCTCAAGCTCTCTTTCCATTTAGAATAGAATAGAATAGAATAGAATTCTTTATTGGCCAAGTGTGACTGGACACACAAGGAATTTGTCTTTGGTGAATATGCTCTCAGTGTACATAAAAGAAAAGATACATTTGTCAAGAATGGTTGTCATAGGGTTCAAGTAAGTAATCAGGAAACAATCAATATGAAAATAAATCGTAAGGATACAAGCAACAAGTTACAGTCATACAGTCATAAGTGGGAGGAGATGAGTGATAGGAGCCATGAGAAAAACTAATAGTAATAGTAATGCAGCCTTAGTGAATAGTTTGACAGTGGTGAGGGAATTATTTGTTTAGCAGAGTGATGGCGTTCAGGAAAAAACTGTTCTTGTGTCTAGTTGTCTTGGTGTGCAGTGCTCTATAGCGACGTTTTGAGGGTAGGAGTTGAAACAATTTATGTCCAGGATGCGAGGGGTCAGTAAATATTTTCATGGCCCTCTTTTTGACTCGTGCAGTATACAGGTCCTCAATGGAAGGCAGGTTGGCAGTAATTGTTTTTTCTGCAGTTCTGATTATCCTCTGAAGTCTGTGTCTGTCTTGTTGGGTTGCAGAACCAAACCAGACAGTTATAGAGGTGCAGATGACAGACTCAATGATTCCTCTGTAGAACTGTATCAGTAGCTCCTTGGGAAGTTTGAGCTTCCTGAGTATTTTTGCTATAATTCATATGGATGGTCCTATGAGTGGGTTATTCTAGCTTTAACCCTTTACACGCATAACAGTAGCAGAATGGAGATGGAAAACAGGACAGCAGGTAATACTTCCTGCAACAATCATAAGTGTGAAAAACAGTCATAAGTCTCTTTTTTTAGTACTGTTGTAACTTTGAACGGTCACTAAATGAATGGTTGTAAGTTAAGGACTACCTGTATTTGTAGCTCCGGATTGAATTATTGGTCCTTGATGTTTTCCGAGCTTTGGTTGTTTCCTTGCAGATGTTTCATTACCCAACTAGGTAACATCATCAGTGCTGGAAGGGAATGAGATTTCTCTTTGGTGATGGAATTTTCATGATTGTCAATAATAACAATCATTATTGTTGGTATTCCTGTTATGTTTTAGATATACAGCAAGAACTGTATAGATATACAGCAAGAACAAAAGTTGAACATTATTATCATTGTTGACTGCCATGGCTTCTTTTTAGCAATTCAATAATATTTTAAAAATAAAAACAACACAGGGAACATTAAAAATATATTGCAGTTTTTTAAATAAATGTCAGACACAACAACCTTTCAGCTATATATTTTATTCTGCATTTTCTCCACACAAACAAGTAATTCTCTCACCTTTGGGGTTTTACAGTGATCCAATTCCAAAGGTGAAGAGATTGAAAGGTGAAGGAGGAATGGCTCACTTTCAGAAATTCTGGGATTTTCCTCTTTTGTTTTCCCACAAAAGATGAAAAATGGACTTTGGGTAAAGATCACACCATGGAAGGAGTTATGAAATTGACAACAAAGGCCTTTATGATGTATTCAGATCCTGTTGAATGTTTAATTAAATTTTTTGAAGGGCGTTTTATGGAATGGAGGCCAAGTTTTCATAATGTTATCTTTTCATCAAGATTTCTTTCTGTAGGCCAATTTGAAGTGGGAAGATTATTTCCATTAATACTGATTGGACTACCTTTTATACCCGGGAAAGGCATATATTCTGCAACTGTTCTATTTATACATTACTTTTAGGCTGTGTTATCTTTTCTGAAATCAATACGGGTAGTCCTCATTTAATGACCACTCATTCAGCAACTGTTTGAAGTTATGAAGATGTTGAACAAGGGGGAGTTATGATATGATAGTAGTTGTTACAGCACCCCCATGGCCACATGATTATGATTCCGGCACTTGGCAACTAGCACCCATGGTCATGTGATTGCCATCTGAAACCCTTCCCTACTGACTTTCAAGTCCACAGGGAAGCTGAAGGAATATTACAATGGCAATCCCGCCCTGAGTCCTGAGGGAGTAGGGCGGCATAGAAGAACTTCAAATAAATAAATAAATAAAATCACATGATCCTGCGACCAGAAATGCCATTTTAAGTCAGCATGGTCATATGACGTTGCACTTTATGACCTTATTGCTTTGCAACATTTCCCGGTGACAAGTACTGTTGGTAAGTGAAGACTACTTATAAATGATTTGCAAATCCTGTATTTTCAGGATAGACAGATACGAGTCTTATCCAAAAGGAGAATTTCTTTCACCAACAGTATCATGTACTTAACTCCAACAGTCCCATAGACTCAATTGTCTATCCAACGCAGGGGCTACAGCAGGGGTATCAAATTTGATTTCATTGAGGACAGCATCAGGGTTGTGTTTGACCTTGGGGGCCTGGTGGGCGTAGGCAGCTCGACATCACTCGTGTTGGGGGTTCCTCTGGTGGCCCGAGCACTTTGTCAGCGAAAACAGAGCTTGGGGGGGCTGCATGCAGCTCTCCTGAGCTCCATTTTCACTGGCAGAGTTGCAGGAGGCTGTTGCAGTCGAAAATGGAGCTCGGGAGCCCGTTTTCGCTGGCAGAGCGCTCGAGCCATGTGGCCCTCCTAAGCTCTGTTTTCGCTGGCAGAGGCATCACTGTTTCCAGGGTGGTCCTTTGGGCCAGATCTAAGCACCCCGCGTGCCCGATCTGGCCCGTGGGCCTTAAGTTTGACACGCTTGGGCTACAGCGATGAGCTTCTGTTAGAATAAAATTGGATTTCTTCCCTGAGATGAATCAACTGGAAAGAAAGTTGCCAAAGGAAAGCTCTCAGAAGTTATAGTTTGGTGGTTTTCAATCACCTTCCCCCCAAAGGGGAGGCTGGATTCTTAACAGAAATAGTGGGGTTCAGCAATGGCTTCATGAGGAGATAAAAAACCAAGGCCTCCTTAAGAGATGAAGCAATTACACCGTTACTCAGGCCTTGATTTTTTTAAAAAAAGATCTTTCCTGTGATAAGAAATTCAGGTTATACATTAAGAAATATTTTACAAGATATATTATTAAGAGCTGTGATTTTGTTTCAATGCAAAATGTTTGGGAGCAAAATAAGATGTACTCAGACAGAAATTACAGTACATTTTAATTTGAGGGCTAATATTATCCCAGTTCAAATTAGAAAATCAGTGATCACGTATAGTTCAAATCTTCTGCAAATTATTTTTAGAAATCTCTGGTTGCCTCAAAAGACCAAATAATGTACAATGTCAAAGTTTGGGGGTTTTTTTTGCACAAGGTGATTTTCACATAAAGGAAATGTTCCTTCAATTCATTCATCTGTGAGCAAGTACAAAAATCTATGAGTAAGGTGAAAGTAACATGAATACAGTATGTTAAAGATTTCTGACACAACTTATCATTAGCATCCCATGAAAAGTTTTTAAATATTTTTTCTAAAGCTCCTGTGTTTTTAGGAGGAGCAGCTATGTTTATTATCTGAGGACTGATGGTGTTCTCTCTCAGGAATTTAATACCATAAAGTATTTTTTCTTTTCTTTTTTCTTTGACTGAAGGCAAGTTGTAACTGCAAGATGCATCTCATGCTAACATACTGTATTCATGTTACTTTCACCTTACTCATAGATTTTTGTACTTGCTCACAGATGAATGAATTGAAGGAACATTTCCTTCTCTGATAGAATAAACCTGACCTGATGCTATGACATTGTTATAATTCTTTCTTCAGCGGGGAATTTTTATCAAATCATATCAATCTGTTCACATTTTAGAGACCACTTTTCTGGCTGTTCCTGGTAATGGAAGAACAATAATTAAAAACTATAAAGCATGCAAACAAATACATCAACAAGAAACTTTTCCAGTCACAGAATTCCTGAATCATCACTGTTTGCATCAGCATAATTTCCAAATGTTAGAATATATGTAACTTTTCTTCCATTATGGTTTGTTAATATAGCACTTCACATAAGATGCAACTTTCCAAATGATTTGTCTCTAGAGATGCCTGACCTACAACTCTCATCATTTTCTGCCAGGACATCCATTGGTTTAAAATCTTGTTATTAGACCGTTTAGAAATAGAATAAAGTCTAATTACAATTGATCTAAGGAAGTCTTGGAAGGATCTTGAAATTTATCTTGGTGATCTCAGGAAATCTTTTTTCTAAAGGTCTTGAGAGGTTTTCTTGTTGACCTCATGGAAGTTGTTCTCTTAGCAATTCAAATTACATTGTAAGGGATTGTTATTATTCTTTTAGGTAGTAACCCTACATACAGAAATCCCAATGAAGTAAACTGCACTTTTAAGGGATACAAAAACAATATCTGGATTTGTTGTGAAGAAGGGTAGTACAGTGAAGAACTATTAGGAAGAGTTCAGCCTACATATGTTAATATTGTACTACCCATGTTTTCCCAAAAATAAGACCCTGTCTTATATTTTTTTGAACCCTGAAATAAGCGCTTGGCCTTATTGCCATGCACTCAAAAGCCCGATTGGGCTTATTATCAGGGGATGTCTTATTTTGGGGGAAACAGGGTATCTCTGAAAGAAGGATCCCATTTTCAATATCACAGTGAATAGAATGTGATCCCAAGCAGAACAAAGGAAGAGGAATATGCAGTGGGAATGGCTTAGCCCTCATAAGAAGCACAAGGATGTCCAACTTTTAGGAATTCAAGTGATTTACTGAATCTGAGTCTTAACCTTTCTAATTTTCTCTGGGACAAGAGACACACCACTGAACTGAAATAATGGAAATGTGGTCAGAAATTTGGGAAATAAAGACCTCAAATCAAGCTCAACCTATGACAAACCCATTGTCTTGCCATTGTCTTCTTCCAGGTTGTTCTAAAGATATAAGAACAGACATTCTACCAATTAAAAAAGTCTTGAAGATATATGAATGTTTTTTATACATCATGACATGCATCTCTTCTATAATTAGCTGTTACATCACTGCCAAACAATTACAAGCCATAAAAAAACTAGCGTCCTAATATAACTTTCTGATGTTTAGGTTGAGGAGCTGTGTGGATTCTCACTTGGAAAAAGCTCAAGGATTTCATTATTGGGTAATGCTTACACCTAAAATGAGTTGTAATTTCTTGGTGTTTGTCTTTACAGGATGACTGGACAGTTTGGAAGGTTAAACAAGAAAAGGAGGTAGCAAGAATTGAATAACATATACCGAAGGTTAAGATATAATAGAATGGATGTATGATTTTTTAAAAAAACAATTGTATTTAAAAGATGATATGTTTTTTTAAGTTGTATTGAAGATATATGATGTTGTAATTATGTTTTTATGATGGAGGAAAAAAAACTTTTCTGGAAAAAAAAGTCCTACCTGTCAATAACTATTTCAGCTTCAACCACAACAATACACGAGCACACAATAGATATAAACTTAAGGTAAACCGCTCCAAACTCGATTGCAGAAAATAAAACTTCAGCAACAGAGTGGTCAATGCCTGGAATGCTCTACCTGACTCTGTGGTTTCTTCCCCAAACCCCCAAAACTTTAACCTTAACCTGTCTACTGTTGACCTCACCCCATTCCTAAGAGGTCTGTAAGGGGCGTGCATAAGCGCATCAACGTGCCTACTGTCCCTGTCCTAATGTTTTCTTTTATTCGTAACTATCTCATGTATTCATAATCATGTTTATACATTTCATGTATTCACAATCATGTTTATAATTTTATTTGCAATCTTATATACAGTATGCTTGACAAATAAATAAATAAAATAAAATGGCACATCATGTGTTTTGATAAAAACAACAACAACCCATTCAAATGTATGAATTCGCTTAATTAAGCGAATTCATGGTCATTAAGCATGGTATTTGCTTAATGACCATTGCAAAAATGGCTGAAAAAGTATTTCCAAACACATGGGTATCTCAACATACAACTGCAATCACTTGCAACTGTAATTCTGGGCTCCATTATAGTCATACGTTGAGGATTTTTTTGCAATGTAAGATAAAAGGATGTTAAGATCTAAAGATTCCTTGCATCTATGAATAGATTAAGAAATTCTAAATACTGAAGTAAAAATCATTAACGTATTTAAATAATCAAACTCATAAACATAATGACGAATACTGAAGTAACTAATCAAATCCTTTAAGAATATAGTGGAGAAATAGCTACGGTCTGGGAATATTTTTTGATTTCTCATTTTTACTGAGCATTTCTAATGTACCCAATAAATCATTAAATCATTAGTTTCCATAAGAAGAAATTGCCAATAAAAATGTTTTTTAATTTTAAAAAGTTTTAATGATTCAACTAAAAAAACTAATTGGGCTATTTTCATTCTTATCTTGATATTTTATAGAATGACAGTGATAAATTTTGATCTGTTGGTGGACTTAGAAGAGCGCCAATGTAAAAAAAATTATTAAAATTATTAGCTGCCTATTTAGAAAGAAACAGGAATGTGAATATTTTGAGGAAAAAATGAGTAGGTGGGACATTTTTAGATAGCAACCCTGATTTTCTCTTCCAAAATTTCATATTAAATCCCCCATAACTCCCTCTCCTGGTCATACATAGTATATGAAGGCAATCATGCACAATAAATAAAAATGGAAAATCACTATTAGTTTCCTTTTGCTAACTTAACCTTTATTATTGGGTTTATAATACTATTCTTACAATAGTCTTATTTCTTATATTATTTTAAAAGAGGTTTTAAAATTTTTTAGGTATGAGAATTTGCTCCAAGTTTCTACTGCATAATAGAAAAATCAGGATATAAATGAGAATATAAGCAAATAAATAAAACTGAAACTTGATGTTCATAGCATAATAAGCAGTTATCTAAGAAACAAATTTCTGTTTATCATATTTTATATTACTGCACATTAATTAGCATCCCAAAGTTGATTATAGCAGTAAATTAAAAATCACTTCTCATAAGCTGGAGCCTAAAAATTTATCACTTCCAGAGGCCCATTTGAATAGCTCTATTAAATGTTATGAATAGCCCTTCATTGCATGGGTTCAGGTTACTTGAGGGACCGTCTCACCCCACTGGGATTGGCCCGTACCTCTCGTGCTGCAGGTCCTGTCAGCCCAAGTATTCCGGCTGGCGGGATCCAGGAGGCGGGCCTTCTCTGCTGTTGCTCCTGCCCTCTGGAACATCTCCCACCCTCTAATGTGAGCTTGGCCCCGACCCTCCTATCTTTTCACAAGGGCCTAAAGAAGTGACTGTGCAAGTCGGTTTGGGGCCCCAGTGGGGGATCAGCGCAATGGAGGTGGTTGATTGAGTAATAACAGATCCCATCTCCGCCCTCGCCCTCCCTATGTGTCTTTGGTTTTAAGGTTTGATTTTAATATTTCTGTTTTAACTAAGATGTAACTGTAAGCCGCCCAGAGTTATCCTATGATAAGATGGGTGGCCAATAAATTTTATAAATAAATAAATATCCATAATTCTGTAAAATCAAAGTTCCAAAAGAGCAAAATTAACCTTAGTTTCTATGATGTTGTTACTATTCTCGCTCCTACACACTAAACCTATTAGTTTTACTAAATATGATTATCATCTGATCAATACTTACATAAATTACAATGGATGTTTTAGAACAATGTACTTTATTGTTATCTGAATGTTATATATAATGCTCTTCAGTATAATTGACCAAATATTGAAATTAATATCTCACAAACACCAAAATATAAAAGAAAAAAAGAGATTGTTGAATTATGGCTTGTACATTTGTAATCATCTCAAAGATGTTTTTCAAAAGTCATATATGATGTTATATGTTTTTTAAAAAATTGTTTAAAATTGTTTAAAATTGATTTATTTGATGTTCTCTAAAATGTTGTACGCCACCCTGAGTCCTGCGGGAGTAGGGCGGCATAGAAGAACCTCAATAAATAAATAAAACAGGATTTTCTTAATTTTTTTTCTTTAAAAACATTTTGCTTCTCATTCATTCATTCATATGAGCCAAGGTGGCGCAGCAGTTAGAGTGCAGTACTGCAGGCCACTTTAGCTGACTGTGATCAGCAGTTCAGCTGTTCAGATCTCACCAGCTCAAGGTTGACTCAGCCTTCCATCCTTCCGAGGTAGGTAAAATGAGGACCCAGATTGTTGGGGGGCAATATAAATATACATTGCTTAATGGCATAAACCGCTTAGAGAGTGCTTGCACTTTGAGGTGGTATATAAGTCTCACTAATAAATAAATAAATAAATTCAAGAAGCTTCTTTGGTAGATAGCAACCCTGGTTTTTCCTTCCAGAATTTTGTATTAAATTCCCCTTAACTCCATCTTCTGGTCATACATAGTATATGAAGGCAATTATGCATAATAAATAAAAATGGAAAAGAGGATATGGAATAGACTGGTAGGGAGACTGGTAGAAGAAAAGTGTCTGGCAAACAAGTGCAGATGTTAAAAAATCAAAAGATAAGTTAATCTTGAAAAGATGAGACCTCTAATGCTGGAAAATAAAGTAAAGAAGGAATGGTTTAAAGCTTCTATAGGCAATCTCAAAACCAAAAATCCAAAGAATCTAGGCAAAATATGCTGGGATAACTTCTTTAAAAATCTCTGAAAAGCCTGAAGGAGGATTCTTTTAAACAGTCAAAACACAGCCTGGCAGAATAGCTTAAAGCATCTCTGATAAATCTTCAGAAGGAATGTCCTGAAGCATCCAGGGAGGATGTAAGTGAGTTGGTGGATATATCCATAAATCATCTCCAAGAAGAAAGGCCAGAAACATCCCATTTAAATGTGCAGGAATGGCTTGAAGCATCTAATTAATAGTGTTCAAGAACTACAGAAGTCCAAGGCAGTCGGGACGGAGCCTAAGAAAGGGATGGCTTAAAAAATAAAGAGTACCTGAACCAGCAATGTTCTGAAGGACCTGTGGAGAATAGAACATACCGTATTTTTCGGAATATAAGATAAGACGCACCGAAGTATAAGACGCACCTTAGTTTTGGGGGAGGAAAACAAGGAAAAAAGGCCTCTGCCTCCAAGCAATTTGCCAAACAGCAAACAGCAAATAGCACAGATGGATATACACTGTTTGCTGTGTATTTCTGTACATGTGTGCTTGACCCATAGAAACAGCAAAGAATTGGAGAAATGTACATTATGCCAGAAAGTTTTCTTAAATGTAGTCACACTAACTCCTCCCAATTATTTAAATAGATCTACTCCAAGGTAAGTCAGGATTTAACTCTAATACTAAACAGGACACTGTTACATTTCAGACTATACTTGTACAGAGCTGTTAAAATTAATTACAATTTCTGGAAATATACATTATTCTCTATTATTTAAAAGAAGATACAAAAGCACTGGGCCTCTTCAGAGCAAGCATTTATTTTAAAAAGCTTCTTTATTTTGTTAAGTTGTCTAGATTACAGGGGTCTCCAACCTTGTCAAATTTAAGACTTGTGGACTTCAACTCCCAGAATTCCACAGCCAGCAAAGCTAACAAAGCTGGCTGTGGAATTCTGGGAGTTGAAGTCCACAAGTCTTAAAATTGCCAAGGTTGGAGACCCCTGGCTCTAGAACAATAATAAAGCAGTCTTTAAAAAATAAGTCTAATAATTTGAACATTCTACAGATATTTATAGTTATTCACTTACCCCCTTGCAGCCAGTTCACCAGAAAATAAAAATCTGTGTGTCTCGCCCAGCTATTTGCCTCTTTGCAGTTAGTTTCACTTTCATTTTCCCACGTGGCAGACCTAATCAGCTGTAGGTCGGGAAGCTGCTACTGACTTGCTTGGCTTTACAGGCTCTTCCCTCTTTGCTGCAAGCAGGTAAATTGCTAGAAGACAGAGGCCAAAGGGTGGGGGTGGGTGGGTGGGTGGGGCTGCATTCGGTGTATAAGACGCATCCAAGTTTTCACCCTATTTTGGGGGGTAAAAAGGTGCGTCTTATACTCTGAAAAATACGTTAATAGCTTCAAGGATCACTAGAAAGTGTTTCCTCTTCTGAAGCACCTAGATCAGCTGTGGAAAAATGGCTTTGAGAATCCTTGAACGAAAGAGGATGATTATGAAGCATCTAAACAAAAAATAGCATGAAATATCTACAAATAACCTCGAATTGTTATCAGGATCTACAGAACTCTAAGGTAGAATTTCGGGCTAGCCTAATAGATGGTTTCAAAAAATCAATAGAGGACCTCAGAAAGCAGTGTTTTGAAGGACCTGTGGAGAATATATTATAATGGCTTCAACTATCTCTAGTTTTTCTTCTGAAGCACCCAGATCTGTTCTAGAAAACTGGCTTTGAGAATTCCTGAAAAATCAGGAGAAAAGTCCTGAGGCATCTAAACAAGATGACAAAAATGACTTGAAGTCATAACCTTATCTAGATACTCAGGAATAGCTTGAAGTATCTATGAAAGGCATCTGGAATTTCAAAGAACAATGTATTAAAAGCATCAAAAGCAAGGATGAGTAAAAGCAGGGAGAGAGTAATTTGGCTAGTGCTTACTCTGAAAGAAGATTAGGGATGGATGCCTTCAAGCATCTTTAACAAATTTTGAAGAGCATGTCACCATCTTAGGCTCAGCTTAGAGTCTACTACATTAAACAGAAGTCCAAGCATGGCTACAAACATTTCTGAAAAGATTCAGATGAGAACTTTGGAGAAATGGCTCCAAGAATTCGTACAATGTGTTGGAAAACTTCTTACTTTGTTCCCAAATGCCAAACTGTAAGCTTAACTTAATTAATTTAATTTAATTTATTGTATTTCTATGCCGCCCAACTCCCGATGAACTCTTAATAAGTTGCTTTCTGTAGTTTAGGCAGTACTGTATTTGTGAGTTTGTATGAGATCACAACTATTTAAATAAAGTTTGCAATTATGAAGAGAGAATTTATTTTAAAAAACCAACTCAACTATTGCTATCCCCAGGGTTTGTTTGTTTTTTAAACTTTATCAGAACAGGTCTCCTTAGTGTTCTACATTCACACTACAATTTATCTGAATATAAAACAGGAATTCCCAATCAAAGTTTTATAGACATGCACTAAGGCAGTGATGGCGAACCTATGGCACGCATGCCACAGGTGGCACACGGAGCCATATCGGAGGGCATGTGAGGCGTTGCCCTATGTCAGCTCCAGCATGCATCACTGGCCAGCTGATTTTTGGCCTTGGGAAAGGCCATGTTACCCTCCGGAGGCTTCAGGGAAGCTTCCCTAAAGCCCCGGAGTGCGAAAAATGGCCCAACAGGCAAACCGGAAGTTTGGAAAAACGGACTTCCAGTTTTCCTCTTGTGCTGTTTTTCGCACTCCGGAGGCTTCAGGGAAGCTTCCTGAAGCCCCGGAGTGCGAAAAACGGCCCAACAGGCAACCCGGACATTTGGAAAAATGGACTTCCGGTTTGCCCATTGTGCTGTTTTTTGCACTCCGGGGCTTCAGGAAGCTTCCCTGAAGCCTCCAGAGTGCGAAAAATAGCACAACAGGCAAACTGGAAGTCCATTTTTCCGAACTTCCGGTTTGCCTGTTTGGCTGTTTTTTTCACCGTCCCAGGCTTCAGTGAGGCCTGTGCACATGCGTGGGATTGTGCGCATGCACAGGGGGCAGCGCAGGGGTGTGTGCATGTATGGGGGGGATGAGTATGGGCACGTGCACATGGGCTAGCGTGTGCACCCACCTCCTTTTGGCATGCAAACCAAAAAAGGTTCGCCATCACTGCACTAAGGTATCTGCCATTTCTGATTTGGATGTAAAAAAATAAATACTGAAAGCAAAAATGTAATAAAATTGTGGTGAGCTACAATTTTATTTCCATGAATGCTTCTATGCATCAAATGAGAATTCTTAGTAAATACAGGGTCAGTGATTCCACCCCAATGCTTTATTGAGAAGGGAGATTTCCTGCTGCCCCCCTCCTCCCACCAAAATGATGTAGAAGACTTTCTGAGCAAGTAACGATGGACTTGTATTCTTGTTAAACTTAATTGCAAATGTCTACTAGCCAACCTGTGACTCACTGAGTCATCCTTTCAAAGGTATTTCTTTACCAGTATCCTTAGTGCATTCAACAAGGACAGAGATCCTTGTGCAATGTCTTCACTTGAAAAGCTGGGCACAACTCAGAGATAGCCCCTGTTTTGCTGAGCCATTTTGCTGGTAGTCCAGGGACCAAGATTTGAAATGGGATATCTGATTGTATTCAACTGCTGATTGTCATTATGTTTTGTCTTTGATTGATTTTTGAATGATGGTTTTAATATAGTTGAATTTTTGTGTATTCATTTATATTTTTATTGTGTTTCATTCATGTTTTTAAATTGTTGTGAGCCACTTGTGAGATGGACATATATAAATCTATTAAATGAGCATTACTTACAGCAAGTACATAAAACACACAAAGTTTACACACAGAGTGGAATATTATTTGCTAAGAATAATCTATGTGACGGGGATAGTGACAATTTAGCTGGTATCATCCCATACTTTAAAAAAAAGCAACACTTAAAAAAAATCTCAGTTATTGAAGACAAACGCTCCTGATGACATCATGCTGCCATACACTGTTTGAACATCAACTGCATATTTTATTTTTACTTATTTAGTTGTTAAATTTATTTGCTGCTCATCTCATCGTGGGGCTACTCTGGGTGGTTTACAATAACAAAACAGGGAAAAATGATTTTAAAAATAATAAAATAAAACATTAATAGTAAAAATAACAACAGTAAAGGAATGAACCAATAAAAATAATCAGTGGAAATACAGTAATATGAAATTTTAAAAAGATGAGCAGAATGGGAGTAAAAAGCACAGATGGGAAGAGAGGTCAAGATAGATAGATAGATAGATAGATAGATAGATAGATAGATAGATAGATAGATAGATAGATAGATAGATAGATAGATAGATAGATAGATAGATAGATAGATAGATAGATGATAGACAGACAGACAGATGATAGATGATAGATAAAGATAGAGATGATAGACAGATGATAGATAAACAGACAGATAATTTGTAATAATTATCAATTTCAATTACTTTTATATTAACCAATCTACTGATTCTGGATATATTCTGATGCATGTTGCAAATGTCAGAATAATAATTTGGGGTTCCAATTCGAGCTGGGGCTGCACAAGAATAAATAAAAATGAAATCCAAACAGCTGTGAGGAAAAAATAAATATTTATTCCTAAAAGCAAAACAGTTTGCCTTTAGGGGCAGGTTGAAGAGAAATGGGGTACAGCAGCAGATTTTTATTGGGGGAGCTTGTCCAGGATATGGAGATGTCTGCATGCTGATTATAGGGTGACACTTGAGGGGGAGTGTGTGAGTGTGTAGGCATGTTTATTCTTGTGAACATGTTCCCCTGGTATGCCTAATTTAATTAATTCCGTTTGTGTTTGCAGACCTTTGATATGTGGATTAGGTCTGTGTAATTTATTGAAGAAATTTACTAAATTTAGTTGATTAGCTTAATTTCAGCTTGACTTTCAATTATCTAGTGGAGACACATTCGCAGACTATTGTGGATTCTGTTAATATTTTAAAGGAAGACTGTATAAAGAATAAAATATATTTGGATATAAAACTTCTTACATAAATTTACACCTCTGTTCTTCCTCTCTTTTAGTCAATCATGTCAGGCAGATAAAGAAGTGCTCTTATCTGCAAATTATCATAGCAAGGGGTGGGAGGGGGAGTTAAAAGCATCTGAAATTATCTTCCTCCGTCAATTTGCTTTACTTCCCTGTTCCCTCCCTAAGAAATGCACAAATTTTACTTAAATACAGCGATCAGAGCTAAATCGGCAACTCAATGTATTTTACTAAGCAGCGATTTTGAGTGAATTACTGATTTGACATTTTTAGGATCGTTTATGTGAGGTGGGAGGAGGAGAGGTGTGGACTTCCATGAGTGACAGGCTTGATGCTCACTCAGAGGGAGGTATGTAATCAGGCCACTGTTAGCCACCCAATCACAGAAAGGGGTGGGGAAATCTTGAAGGTGGAGAGATTTTTCCTCCTCAGGATTCATCTCACTCATTTCAGTACTTTGACTGGGCTGGTTGTGGGGAGTTGGTTGATTCCTGACCTATTTTCTTTCTGAATTCTTGAATCTTTCCCCCCTATCTCTGGATTTATGTAGTTAGAGGTTCCTTTCCACCACAATACATTCCTTATCTTGTTTGTTAAATGCCTTGGAGTCAATCTTGATTCCTGATAGCTTTTCAGAAAGGAGCTTATTAGGATTGCCAGGCTATTTCTTTCCTGGGGCTGAGGGAGAGGGACTGGACCAAAGTTCATGTAGATTTTGTGCCAAAATTGGGCGTTAGAACACAACTTTCCCTCTGCTCTAGAACTCCAAGGCAGCTAGCTCTAAAGGTGATTGCAAAGCCCCACTTTTTGTTAGATCTTTGAAAGACAATGGCAGATTTAACAACTGCCTAGCAAGAACACATCTGCCTTTTCATGAAGTGTTTTGGGACAGCTAAGGAACAAAAGAACCTTGGTAGTGCTTTTAGGTAGTCAGCAACCTCTTTAGAAATTGGCTTCTGCCAGCAAGAAAGCCCTTAACCTATCAAGCCAGTGAATTCTACAATTTATGTCCTCAAAGATGTGAATTTTCAATCTGTCTGTCTGTCTTTCAAAATACCAGTTTATTTATTTTGTCAAGCATATATAAGATAACAGATAAAAGTATAAACATTTTGAATACATGAAAAGGATACGAATAAAAAGGGGACATTAGGACAGGGACGGTAGGCACGTTGGTGTGCTTATGCACGCCCCTTACAGATCTCTTAGGAATGGGGTGAGGTCAACAGTAGACAGTATAAGGTTACAGTTTTGGGGGTTTGGGGAAGAAATCGGAGTCAGGTAGTGCATTCCAGGCATTGATCATTCTGTTGCTGAAGTCGTATTTTCTGCAATCGAGTTTGGAGCAGTTTACCTTAAGTTTGTATCTATTGTGTGTTCATGTATTTTTGTGGTTGAAGCTGAAGTAGTCATTGACCAGTAGGGCATTGTAGCAGATAATTTTATCTACTACACTTAGATCAGACCGAAGGCGGCGAAGTTCTAAGTTGTCTAAACCCAAAATTTCAAGTCTGGTGGCACAAGGTATTTTACTGCGGGTAGAGGAATGGAGGACTCTTCTATTTTAAACTGTTTCTCATCCTTCCATTTCAGTAAAATCTAAGTAAAATAGCGAGTGTGTGTGTGTGTTTGGCCTTTAACAGGACACCCAGAATGATAAGTTTGGGGAACTCCATGGGCAACCTTGAGATGGCTTTTAACAGCTCAGGCAGGGAAGTTGCTTCACAGCAAGGAGGTTGGTATAGTAGCAACAATCTCAGCTGATCCTGTAAGCCCAGACTCAGAAACAGGCTCACAGGCAGAAACTTGGAGAGCAGGGCCCATGAAAGCAGAAGACTCTCTGATGACTCCACCTCCCCTACTTTGGGATCTTGGCTGGGCCAAGCTGTAAATCTGGCTGAATACATCTCTGAGAGGAGAATCTCCCCATCCTATGACAGCCAGGTCTCGATGATATATGCCAGATTGGCATGTTCCTCATCAGTAAGGTTTTGAATGAGGAGAGTTTTATTGACTAACCTAGCATTCAAAAGCAGCAGCCAAATCTCCAGGCCTCCAAGGTAATGCTGTCCAGGGACCGAGTGTGAGCTCAGGGGGCCGGAACATGCCACTATACTAAACATCGGGTATGTCTTCCCCCATACTGGCCTGCCCTCTGGTTCCCATAGCAGCCCATGCCCATCACTATACTGATGTGATGTCCCACTTCATAGCCCTTAGGACTATCCATAACCTCTCTTGGCCCATCTTGAAGAGCTGGAGGCTGTGCCACCCCACATCAATCATTCACATGCATACGAGGGGGACGAAGCTCCAATGGTGCAATAGCTCAAGCTGTCTGCACCAAGGGGTCCATTAAAGAATATAATGGAGCTATAGTTACAGTCTGGAATCAAATCTAGATCGGTCATCGGATCAGAGGTTTAGTCTTCCGAGCTTTTGGACTCATGCTGGAGCCCCCATCCTCAGGGAAGTTCTCTCTACTGGAATGTATGCTTTGGGCTAATCCATGAGTCGTATTTATGTGGTGCCTTCCTATTGGTTGATTGGTGTGTTGATGGCCAATACTGGTGGTAGGTCAGCACTCCTGTTGACAGATAAAAGGGTTCATTTCTCAGGTTTCAATCATTTCCATGGCTATCTTTGTACCTGCAGGGCCAACAATTTTTGCAGCAAAATTAAATATGTCTTTTTCATTGCAATGTGAGGCAACCAATGAATTTGGGTCACCTAATCTTACCGTTTGCTTATGTTCTTATAATCTGGTGGTTAGCTTCCTCCTGGTCTGTACTACATAGTCACAGGGGCAGTCCATGCAGGGATTCTTTGGAAGTATCTCCATTGTGCCAACCATTTAGCCAAGTTGTAGGTATCACATTTGTTGGAACAAATATCACTTTTATGTTTTAAGATGTTGTTGGGACTTGTCTTACTGTACCTTAACATTTTGAAAATCTGTCATTGCTATTTTTCTTGCAAAAAACCACTTAAATTCTCCCTGAAAGGAGATGCCTCCTTGACACATATATGGATGACACATTATGATGTCAGTATACAAATTATGTGAATTCTGTAATCTGCATCTTCATAATGGCATCACTGTAAATGGCCAAATCTGGCTTGCATTGACTGCTTGAAGATTTAAGCAAACAAGACATTGATGGCTTAGGGAAATGCAGCTCATGTGCCTGAACTCCTTCTGTTAAAGACTGTCTTGTGTCAAATGAACTCAAAAACCTTTTTTGCACTTTTCTGGTAGTTGCCAGGGAATGGCATCTTCACCAATGCAAAATTTATTTGAATGTAGCCACAACATTTAATGAGAAATTATGTTTTTATTTTATTTTCCTCCCTTCCCCTTCCACATAAGGGTTGCCATGATAGAAATGCTGCAGGAAGGTGGAAAATTGCTGACTTTATTTTTTAAAGCTTCCAGGTTTCAACTGTGGCTTTTTGAGCTGCATATGTGTCTCTATGTAATTTAAAACATGCAATTCAATTCAATCCGTGGTGGCACAGTAGTTAGAATGCAGTATTGTAGGCTAATTCTGCTGACTGCCAACTGTCACCAGTTCAAGTCTCACTGGTTCAAGGTTGACTCAGCCTTCCATTCTTCAGAAGTCGGTAAAATGAGGACCCAGATTGTTGGGGGACAATAGGCTGACTCTAAACCGCTTAGAAAGAGCTGTAAAGCATTGTGAAGTGGTATATAAGTCTAAGTGCTATTATTCCAAACAAAGGATCAACAGTGAAGATCTCTTTGAAATGGTCAGAAAGATTGTAGCACAATTCTGCCTACTTAGCTGATACTGGATGAGGCTTCTCCTGCAATAATGATACGAAAACACAGCATTTATATCAAAGGCAAGCCAGCAGATGTTCCTAACTCAAGCTGTTGAGAGCATGCCCAAGAGTTGGTTATTTGTATTCCAAAAATATTGGAGGCCCACAGATTATCTACCAAAGATTATACAGTATTCAGTGTTTCTCTTAAAAGATTATCCAGAAATCCTTACCACGGCCATGTCAAATAAATTTGTCTTGTTCCTTCCATAGATGTTCTAAGAGAACATAGCTCATCTAAGGTATCAGTTGAGTTCATTGGGAGGCCATTTATAAAATTTCTGATCCATAACCCAATCTCTTACAGAATTATATCTCATTTGGATTATACTTATATAGGATAAATTTACATTGAGCTGTGTCATACTGGTGTATGTTCTTTAGGGGAGGGGGAGTTCCTTCGTGATAAAACACAGAAAAGAGATGTGCATCTAAAAACTAATTTTATTACTGCCTACTGATATAATTTTTAAATGAATGCTAAATCCACAGCCTTCCAACCAGATACTTGGTGGCAGCTTTGCTAACATCTCATTTGGCTTGAGATTTTTTGATAGACTAACATTGACAACTATTTAACTTTGATGATTATCTTCTTGCACTTAGTCAGTCACATCTCATTAGCATAATTTCTGAAAGACCAGCATCTCTTTGTTCCTAGGCTATTATAGATGACAACATGTATGTCACATTTACTCTTAGATCTATCTAATCTTTTGTCTACATGGCATTTTGGGATAAATCATTCTTGTTTGGCCCTTCCCTCTTTCGTTTTGTCCTCCCTATTTCTCCCTTCCTCTCTCTCCTTCTCATTTCTACAAACCTAAGGCTGCATCTAGATCATGGGTATCAAACTTGCTGCGTTATGTTGCCGTCACGTGACATTTTTCCCATTTGTGGAGCTGGGTGGGCGTGGCCTGCACATAACGCATCCGACCCACGGGCCACCAGTTTGACACCCTTGATCTAGATAATCACTATTGCTAATGGCAAGGGTTCATTGGTTAGAAAGCACATGCTCCAATAACATATTCCATTAGGAGAGAAATAGATCACTCATTCCAAAATAATGCAAGAAGTTCAGGAAAATCACAACAGAAAACATTTGCTGGTATCTTTCCAGTTTATTTGGTGAGCTAGAAGCAGCAGAAACAAGAGATACCTCTACACCAAGGCAATCCTGGGAAAACTGTATCCACCTCTGGTTTTAGACCAGAAATTCAGATTAAATCAATATTTAATTATTAGTTATTGAAAAAACTGAAAGAACACAATAAACTTGCCATACAGGAAACACTAGGAAATACAATTTCTTCATTTCTGTATTTTCAAGATGATAAAGACAATAAAAGACAATCTCTGTCGCTCAGGATTGCACAGTGGAGTCCTTAGTGCTCTCTGAGCTTGGTTCTTTGCTTGCATGCCTTTCACTACCCAGTATGTGAGGAGTTTGCTCCCTACTTATATATTGTAATTTGCCCTGCCTTTGTTGGGTTTTTCTCTTTGGTAGTACCTTGATTAGGGTATTATTATTAGGGTATTATTTTCTGCTTGATTGTTTGGTGCTAATTCTTGCCTATCTTGGTGCAGGCTATTGGAGAGAGTGTGTGGTCTTTTTGTTTCCTTCTTACCTTTTTTATACTCTCTTTTAAATTTGGTTTATCTCTATGTGTCCATTGATGGCTGACTTGTCTGAATGCTTCCAGAAATTCCCTAGCCTTTTTGGATCCGGCTTGAACTAGGATGGTCTCAGTTTCCCAGTTTTATACTTGAGTCTGTCCAGGTGTTGTGAAATTAAGGAGTTTTCATTGTGCCTTCTGACTGCTGTTGGGTGTCCATGGACTATGTAGTCTTCTGCATGTCTGTTCTATATATGTTATACTCCTTACACGATATTGTAGATGACGCCTGTTTTTTCTTCTTAAATTACAGCAGTTGTTCCATTTGTGTTTCATGATGATGCCAACTGGTACACCATAAACAACCTCAAGGAGCAACTGGAACAAACCACAACTCCAGTAAATACAAAAATGCTGACAATCACCATCAAGATTACATTTCTAAGACAAGCTGAAAAAGGAAAACAAAATTCCAAACAAAACTACTCAAGCTAAACTCCAGAAGCAAAGAGATAACACGAACCCAGATAGTCAATACCTCCAGCAGCTCACTATCCACTATAAATCACAATATGCTCCAAAAAGGCCTCAATACAGATGACACTAATCAGTCACAATTTTTGCAGCTTTAGAAGCAGCATTTAAAATCACAGAACTTCTTGCCTTAGAGACCCAAGAAGGCAAACAATCATACCAGAGACCAGATGAACACAGAATCAGAACACATGCAAGTAGAGGACAGCAGCCCTCAAAAACCTAAAGAAAGACCAAACCATCACCATTCTTCCCACAAAGGCTGAACAACAGTTAACATAAACAGAATATATAATACATACAAAACTCCAAAGAATTATTAGAAGACAAACATCCCACTAACCCAATACAAAAACTAGACAATCTGCTCAACAACCTAACTAAGAAAGATCAAATCACTAAAGAACAGAGGAAAATGAAAAGACCATCCTCTCACGCTTCTATGAATACCCCAAAATTCAGAAGCCCAATATATTTGTCAAATTGTATTGTTACCCAAAATACAACAGAGTGAAAGAACTTACAAAAAAACTTGGACAACTCACAGAGGAGAATTAATATTCTATCAACTATAGTGCTTCCAGAAAATCAAAGTGCAAAGAAATGAAGATGATTGCAATGTACTCTTTACTTCTACAGATCTGGAACTAATAAAAAAACAAACGTAACAGCAATAACTTACAATACACTCAATAGTCAAATACACTAGGATAGAAAAACCCAGAATTGTAGATCTCATCAACCTCTGTCTCACTACCTTTTTCTATTTAATAGACAAATATAGCAATAAATTAGAGGACATCCATGAGATCACCACTCTCAAGACTCATAGCGCACCGTAATGCAGCATCTAGAAACTATAGCACTCGAAAATATGGATCCAATATGTGATGACCCCTTCATTTTAATAAAAAAAGGAACAACTAGAAAAGAAATGTGAAACAATCCACATCTTCAAAGGAATAAAATTCACAAGAACACCACATTATCCTACCTGAATATCCTCATCAGCAGAGGAAATGTTGGCAAATTATAAATGCAAGTCTACTGAAAAACAACCACACTAGCTTTTGGTAACAATCCAACTTCCCGCAATACCTGTGTAAGAACATTATTCAGATCACTACAAATGCACTGCAGCAACTGGAACACCAGAAAAAGGAAGCAGATTGCCTATACAACATCCTTTAATAAAATGGATACTACACAATTTTATCAAAAAGTGCCTGGCCACTCAACCCATTATAGTATAACCAAAGCAAGCTACAAAGAGAATAACATTGCCTTACATGAGGGGGTAAAACATGTTTGAAACAAACAAAACCACTGTGATAATACAGAATCAATGTAAGCATTTTGCCAATTTCAGATTCTTCAATTTCTTAAGTTTATGGTTAAATTTTTCTTTCATTCAGAATTAAGACAGACTCAACCAGCATTTTCAGGCTTGTCTATCTAAAGGTTTTCAATAGCTTAGAAGTAGTTAATGAGTAATTTCCAAGTGATTAGAAAGTGAAGTTTGTATGATTCGACTTAGTTTGATTTCATCAACTCTCAAGACTTCAAACCCGTAGAAAACTGCAATCCTGCTGTCTGCTTGTGAGATGTAGCTATCTGGAGCACATGTGAGTGATCTTCCACTTTCCCTATCTGGAGAGATTTCAAAGAATCAGTCTACTGAACAGTTCCTGTTGTGGGATCTGCTTTTGCATTTGCCATACCTCTGGAAGCTCCACTACCATGCTGTCTTCATTGGCTGAATTGCCTGAATGCATTTTTTAAAAAGTGAAACCAAAATGTGTGTTTGGGATTTTATGTTCAATGCAGCATGTTTAAAGCACTTTCAAACATTGCAGATAATAATTTACAATCACAGCTGTTACATATTTCGTCAAATACTTTATAGCTTAAAGTGCATAATGAGAATCAAATGAATATACAAAGGCTGCTATGTATATTTGTTTACCTATATTTTCATAAATCTGTACATCTTATAAAAAAACAAAGCAATATTCATTTACATCAAATTCAGTTTGCTAAAAAATCTTGCAAATATCTTTTTTTCTTCCATTCAATTGTGTCTAATTGTCAGAAACTGGACCTTGCAGTTTCATGGCAAGATTTTTCAAAACTGGTTTGCCACTGCTTCTTTCTTAGGACTGAGAGAATGGAACGTTGGACCTACCTGAACATCCATTCTCGTAGGTGTGGAGCTATCATCCAGCAGTGGGTTGACCTCGTCACTCAACCAATCAGGACTGAGTCTTTCCTTAATGTTAATTTTGCCTCTGTCTCCATGACCCGCTTTTTGACGAAAACGAAGCACAGACTCAAATGTGGTCACCAAAGAGTAGTCTCTCTGACTTGTAGACAAACTTGCTCTCCACACACACAAACAAAGTAACACAAAAAGAACAGAAAGAGAAAAATGCCCACTCAGGGAACCCGCGGAAGAGAACGGGAGGGTCTGGATGATAGCTCCACACCTACGAGAATGGACATTCAGGTAGGTCCAAAGTTCCATTCTCCATAGTAGGTGGAGCTATCATCCAGCGTGGGACATGCCAAAGCCGAGTGTCCCGCGGGAGGGGAGAGAAGGGTTCCTGGCATTATGGAGGCAGGACCTTTTGCACGACCCTACCCCCAAAGGCAGCGTTGGCAGATGCAAAGGCATCAATTTTATAATGCCGCAAAAAAGAGGATGGCATCACCCAGGATTCAGCTCTACAGACCTCCTTGAGGGAGGCCTGCGTGGACCAAGCGGCAGAGACCGCCACACTCCGAGTGGAGTGTGCCGTAATTTCAGGAGGGCATGGGGTAGCTGCCAATTCATAGGCTTTGGAGATGACAGCCCGGATCCACCTCCCCACCGTGGCCGAGGACACCTTAAGTCCCATGGTATAAGGGAGGAAGGACAAGAAAAGGGCCTCGGATCTCCGCCGGTCCTTTCTTCGCTTAAGATAAATGTGGAGGGCATGGCGCACATCAAGAGTGTGCCACTTGCGCTCGAGAGGCCAGAGCAGAGGTGGGATCCCGACTCAACCATCTGACAGTGAATCCACTCGCTGTTTCAGAGGCTTGTCTGACTGCCCGGCACAAGCCACAAAACTAGTGTTGGTCTGAATTGAACGGGCTGTGAGGCGAAGCTCTGCCGTCCCCAGCAGCTCAGCCAGGCCCTTTAGTGCCGCTGCCTCAAGAGCCTGATCAGTGAAGGGAAAAGGGGGGGGGGAGGAGACAAACCTCACAAGTTAACAAGAAGGATATCAAAATCTCAGAATAGTAGGTGGAGAAATCAACCGAGAGGGTGACCACACGTCCTGTTACGTGCAGAGACTGAGTCGAAAAGTGAGTCATGGAGACAGAGGCAGAATTAATATTAAGAAAACATTCAGTCCTGATTGGTTGAGTGACGAGGTCAACCCACGCTGGATGATAGCTCCACCTACTATGGAGAATGACTGGCCCAAGATCACCCAGCTGGCTTTGTGCCTATGGCAGGACAACTCATGGTTTCCTGGCTTCTAGCCTGATGTTTAATACCAAACTGGATCTATCAGTAGTAGATACATTCATAAAGATAAATGTGTATGCCATTTATATAAACCATGACTAAAATTAATATAAAATGCCATGTACACATTCATAAAAATAATTTAGTCATGGTTTTTAAAAGATAGTTACTATAATAATTCAAATAAAAATCTTTATATTGGCATGGTACAATAATTGGCATGACGTCTGTGCTAAATGCCAGAGAGGTAGGAGGGTAGAATGGATAGATAGAAATATTTGATAGATAGAAATATCTGAACAAAATAGGCTGATTATTTGATTGGTCAGTGATGCCCATGACAGAAAGGAAAATAAAACCCTGAACTTACACCTAAACGAGGCTTCCTCATTCTGGGATCCCTTCCAAATGTTTTGGCTAAGAAACCAGGAAACTGAAATCCAACCCACCTTGAGGGTGCCAGGGTGTGAAGGCTAATGTAAGCCTTGAATTTACAACCTTGCATTCTGAACCATATATCAAATATATAGCAATTGAACCGTATATCAAATATATAGCAATTGAACTGTATATCAAATATATAGCAAATGAACTTTCTCACCTATGGCTTCTTTTGAATTTGAAATATTACAGTATTCTATATTAATTACAACAATACAATGGAATGTATTTAGTTTTCAGTTTTATAAATTCCAGATTCTTCTGTTTCAGAAGTGCATAACTTTGATTCCTATCAATTTGCAATTTGCAATGTGACAGGAAAAAATGATTAAATATGGAGACAGTAAATGGATTAAGTATTTTTATAGTCTGGATTCAGATCTTTTTCTCCCAGCATATTGCTCATGGTCAAGAGGAACCCTCGATTGGAAAATAAAGCTGACCATCTGTTTACATGCTAAAACGGCATTAACTTTATCTAATGTAAAAATTTTGAAATTACAATTGTTTTGTAATTGTAGTAAATGGGTTAGGTTGGCATAGAATCACAACTAGAAGGCAGGAGGAGTATGGATCTTTCCACCTCAATCTTTATAGATTAACACCCTTCACTCAGGACTTTAAGATAGGTAACATGAGATAACATGGGGATAGTGTTACTTTGCTTAGGGCCCAATGTCCAGTGTCTGCTTTTCCTGCATTCTTTCACACAGTATTAGAAAGTAGGGAGAAAAGGGGTGTGGGAATTGATCTTCTAAATATAAGGCTTGATTTGAGGGCAGGGGAAGGACACACCGACTAGAAGATCTACATGTTTTTTTCTGTAACTCTTAAGAGCAGGACAAGAATCTGCAAACTGAGTTCTTGATGCTCTCTGAGCTTGGTTGTTTTCTTGCAGACATTTCATTACCCAACTAGGTAATCTCATCAGTATTTGAAGGAAATGGGGAGTGGAGTCCCAAAACTCCTGCTGATGGTTGTGTGATTGAAGCTCTGCCTCTTTTTAATATGCATTGTGTTTCTGGCTTGTACACAAAGGGGTAGAGTTTCAATTTTATGCTTCTGGCAGCCATTATGACCTTTTTTTTAAAAAAAAAATGCCATCCTCCTCAGGATGCTCCTGGACCAGACAATAGAAATTTAGTAGGGGCCTTGAGCTCTCCTGATCATTCTTGCAGTAATCTTCCAGGGGCTTGAAGATTACAACCAAGCAGATGCAAAATAGAATCTGTGGCATTTATAATGCTTAAACACCTTTGCTCCGTATCTAGAAATGCAGTTTTGCTCATGTGCTGGTCTGCTGTGAAACTGAACCAGAGAATAAACGGCTGGGCTTAAGCGTAAATAGGTTGAATATGATATGCCCAAATTAAAAAATTAGAAAAAGCTGCTGATTGCTCTATTCAAGTTGAATTGCAAACCAAGGGGAGTGTTTATTTCTTAGAAACCTGCCACTTCAGATTCTGAGGGACAAGCAGCTCTTGTGGAAAAGTACAGCAGCATAAACTTGGTTTATTATTTAAGAAAGCCACAGACATAGGCGACAATAGAAGTAAACACGGCTATGCCCTTTTCTCTTAGGACTGCAGATATTCCACACTTCTGTTTATAAAAACCTGTGAGCTTTGTGTCCTTTTACAATGGCTGCACAAAGACAGGAGGTTAAAACAAAACAAAAAAGTCCTCTTTTGGTTTATACCTTTTATGGTTATTAAAAAAGGGATCATGTCAAACCTTTTTTCCTCCCTCAATCTTGTTAACTTTGAGCAGGCAGTCAGCAGCACTGTGATGTAAAGTCATATTACAAATTACCTAGCCCTCTTAGTTCCATCAATATTTATAATTTGATATATTCAGCAATTGCCAGATAGTTACAAAATATTAGCTGTATTTGGGGATGGGTTGGGGTAAAGTTGAGAAGAACAGACACAACTGGAAAGGCTATAGTGCTGCTGCAGTATCTTACTATCTGGGATTTGTTCCTGCCTTATACAGATAGCCCTTGACTAATGCCCACAATGTGGACTAGAACTTTCATTGCTAAGCAAGGCAGTTGTTAAATGAATCATGCCCAATTTTACCTTTTTTTGGCATGGTTGTTAAGCAAATCACTATAGTTGTCTCAGTTCTCCCACTGTTTGCTTGTCGAAAGCTGATTTGGAAGGTCTCAAATGGCAATCACATGACCCTGGGATGTTGCAACCATCATAAGTACATGTCAAGTGCCTGAATTTTGATCATGTGACCGTGGTGCTGGCACGACACTTGTAAGTGTGAGGACTGGTTATAAGGCACTTTTTTCAGTACCATTTTAAGTTCAAATGCTTATTAAACAAATGGTTGTAAGTTGAGGACTATCTTTATCAACAGGGCAGTTGACCTTGATGGAGCCTCAAGATCAGGCTGGGGCTAATAAATTTGCAGCTATCAGCCAGAAAAACAGAAAAAATGGGGAGAAGGCTCAGTTCCTGATTCGAGTACTGACTTCAGCTCCTTTAAGTCGCAGGAGTATTATTGGAAAAAAACACAGCCATTGAGCCATCTTAAGACCTTATTGATGTTTAAGAGTTTGTCCAATGGCCACCAAGCACAGCCACATCCCTAGGCAATGTGAATCCATATAATCTTATTTATAAACAACCTGAGCCTATATGTTGCAATAAGATTACAAATTATGATGAGGTGCTAGGTTTTCAATCTGTTTTGTTATATAAAAATGGTTTCCAATGTATCATTAAAAAATTGATTGTCATTGTGCCTAGTCAACATAGGATGATTAAACTTAAATTTAGGCTAATATTTGGAAAGACTAAATTTGAAGGCTAGACTGGAAAACTAAAACAATCCTAGAAAAAAGCAATGGCAAACATAAAATTATGTTGTATGATTTCTTTTTGCTGCTCCTCTTATCGAGTGATAACTTGCTAATATTCCCAGATTGTTATTTATTTTTCATCTTGTTATTTTAAAAAAACCTAAAAATTTAATCACAGTTAATTCTTTCCACATTTTGGATCTTATTCAACTTTTTAGAAATGGATCCAACAAGAAGAAACACTCAATTCAAGAAAAACAATCAATTTTCAGTTTGAAAAGCACTGGAAAAGGAAACATAGATAGTTATATCAAATCAAAAAGCATTATGAGTATGCAGAATTATGCCTTTTATTTTGCCTTTTATAACGGGGTGCATTCTTTAAGAAAACTAGCTTT
The DNA here is from genome assembly GCA_023053685.1 of Diadophis punctatus similis. NCBI lineage: Eukaryota > Metazoa > Chordata > Lepidosauria > Squamata > Dipsadidae > Diadophis > Diadophis punctatus. Next base: position 40,219,588 of record JALIGW010000007.1, on the reverse strand, counting down.
TTCATTCTGGGGGCAACGAAAGGAAGAAAATAGTAATTTAAAAAATGTTCAGCATATATAGACCAGCTTTAGCACAATAGCTAAAGAGAGGCAACACTGCCTTCGCTCCTGGGCCTTGATTAGTTCACCGCCCTTGGCCTTGCAGTCACCGGCATCCACAACACTGCCGCCTCCACAACCACCACTTTCACCTCGGCTGACCACATGGCATCCCTCCAGAAGGAGTTTTCGGCCAGAGGCTTGGTAAATATACTGGCACCCCCATTTCTTTTAATTTGGACCGTCAGGTAACACCCATCTGGCTCAAGCCTAGGAGGGTTCCCCTGGCTCTAAGACCCAATGTTGACCGGGAGCTGGACAAATTAATTTCCCAAGAGGTGTTACAACCAGTAGACCATGCTAAGTGGGAAACCCCCATATTAATTCCCCTTAAACCTGATGGGATGGTTAGAATTTGTGCAGACTAAATTTGTGCGACCCTAAATAAGGCCCTTCAGTCAAATCCCTATCCTGTCCCTGTCGTGCAACACCTCCTGCACTCCTTGGGCTGGGGCTCTATTTTCACCAAACTGGACCTGGCACAAGCGTACCAGCAGCTCACAGTGGATGAGCCCACCGCTCTTGCTCAGACGATTGTAACCCACCGGGCAGCTTTCAAGTGTACGCCTCTCCAGTTTGGCATAAGCGTTGCCTTGGCATTTTCCAGAGCCTTATGGAGAGGCTCCTACATGGGTTGCAGGGGATGGTGCCGTACTTCGATGATGTCCTCATCTCACCGTCCACCCCCTCTGAACTATTTTCCAGGGTTAGGTCTGTCCTCCTTAGATTTCAGAAAGCTGGCCTTTGTTTACGCCCCGACAAATGTCATATTGGAATCCCCCAAGTTGAATTTCTGGGATTCCTTATTGATGCCCAGGGCATTCGCCCAACTCCTTCCAAGATTGAGGCAATCCAATTGGCTCCAACACCATCCTCCAAGGCCCAATTGCAGGCTTTTCTGGGCCTCCTCAATTTTTATTCAGTGTTTCTCCACCATAAGGCTACCATTGCTGAACCACTCCACCGGCTCTTGGATAATAGAACTGCCTGGCATTGGGGGTCAGTTGAGGACACAGCTTTCAAAGCTGTCAAGCAGCTATTAACATCTGAGGCTGTTCTGGTACAATATAGTCACAGCCTACCTCTGCTGCTCACTTGTGATGCCTCCCCATACAGGGTGGGGGCTGTATTAAGTCACATTCTCCCAAATGGCTCTGAAGCCCTGTTGGCATATTACTCCCGTACGCTATCCCAGGCCGAGAGGAACTATAGCCAGCTTGACTGGGAGGCTCTGGCCTGCGTCGACGGTGTACGCAAGTTCCATGACTACTTGTATGGTTGTTTTTTCCATTTGCTTACCGACCATAAGCCCCTCCTAGGTCTCATGGCCAGTGACAGATAAAGTCCTAATATACTTTCCCCTAGGATGTCCCGTTGGCTGGAATTCCTGGCCTCCTATTCATATAAGCTTCACTACTGTCAGATGGGCCATGCGGATGCCCTAAGCTGCTGCTCCTTACCACGACCCATTAAGGACCCAGCTCCAGCCATCCCAGTCTTGCTAGTTGATGAGCTCCACATGCCTGTCACAGCTACACACATAGCGTCCCAGTCGGCTAAGGACCCTGTTCTTATGCAGGTATTGGACTGGGTGCGCAGAGGGTGGCCTACAGTTTCACCTTCTCCCACATTCCAGCCTTCTCCCACATTCCAGAACTTATGGTAATGAAGGGGTGTTTGCTCTGGGGTCATGGTGTAGTGGTGCCCCCCAGCCTTAGAACCACCATCCTCCACTGCCTCCATAAGGCCCATCCAAGCATAGTGCGAATGAAAGCACTTGCACGCAGCTATGCCTGATGGCCTCAGATGGATGAGCAGATAGAGGAGTGGGTTACAAGATGCCTGCCATGTCAACTGTCTAGGCTAAGCCCCCCCCCCCCGCTGCTCCTACTTTAGACTGGGAATCTTCTAAGGCCCCCTAATCTCGCCTACATATGGACCTGGCTGGGCCTTTCCATGGGAAAACCTTCCTGATTTTAGTGGACTCATTTTCTAAATGGGTAGAGCTGGCTCGCATGCTCTCCACCTCTTCTGAGTCCATCATGCACACCTTGGACACCATATTTGCTACTCATGGCCTCCCTGATATACTGGTTACAGATAAAGGGCCCCAGTTTACTTCTGCAAGCTTTCAGGCCTACCTAGCCTGGATGGGGGTGCGCCACGCCAAAACTGCCCCCGCTCACCCTGCGGCCAATGGACTGGCAGAGAGGGCTGTAAGATCAGCCAAGAAGGCCCTCACCCATTTGGGCACCTCTGACTGGCATGTTAGCCTCACTACCTATTTATTTGCCCAGCATATGCCAGACTACAGGCCTCAGCCCTGCTGAACTTCTAATGGGACGAAGCCTAAGGACTATACTTGACTGCCTCCACCCTGGCTATGTGGACTTACAACAACCCTGCAGGCCGGCCACCGTTAGACTTTTGCAACCTGGGGACCCCGTCTTCGCACTTAACTTTGAGACTGGGCCTAAGTGGGTCCCCGGACATGTGTCCCAACTAACGGGGCCCTGCTCCTACAGGGTCCTGTTAGAGTATGGTCGACTCTGGCGGCGGCACATCAATCAGCTTTGCTGCCGCATTCCTACTACCTCCCTTACCTACTAGTTCACCCTCTGCGCCTTTGCCCATCACGCCTTCACCTGCAGCCTCACCTGCCCATATGGCTCCTCCTAAGATGGCGGCACCCATCGCTCCTGCAGAACTTCAGAGTAGCCCTCCTACTCTACCTCCTCCTTTGGCTGCTGAACCAGTTTTGAGATGGTCTGGGCGGAGCCCCGCCTATTTGGAGGACTACGCATGCGCGATCCGAGGGGTGAAAGGTGTTGAATCCTCAACTTACGACCCCTCTAGTCCTCAACTTACGACCGCTTTTGTCCTCAAGTCCCGAGCACGCCAGCTGCCGCTTCAACCAAATTGGTTGAGTCTGAAGCAGCCGGAGTGCGGGAGAAGGGACAGCTCCCATTGATCTAGAGTTTGACAGCTCCCCTATAAAAGGGAGCTGTCAGCCCTCAGTTCTCCTTGTTGTTGCTGTCAGCTGTGTTGGTGCTTAATAAACAGTTCCTGTTGCCAGACAAGCCTCCCGGCTATCTAACAGACATAATATAATGCAGGAGGCACCCTAAAACTGAAAATAATTGAGTTAGTATTATTCTGGCTGAAATACCATAATAAATATTAATCTAAAAATAAAATTACTCAGGGAAATTATTTATTTTGTGGTCCACTGCTGGCCCTAGGCACAAAGGTTGATCATTGTTCTTTTCAAGCATTGTAAAAGCGCAATCTAATGAAACAAGTTGTGTTGGAAGTTGCAAACCCAACACATCTCAAAACAGAAGCCTTTTTTATGACTAAACTTTTAGTGTTCATGGCCCCTCTCTTCATAAAAAAGAGATTGGAAATTTTTTGTTGGGATCCCATGGCCAAGGCATTAAAAACAAATAGAAATCTAATAAAATCAGACAACTTTATGGAGAGGTGGCAGAGATGTCTCTCAATAAGTGCTTTAGTCTTATTTTACAGAAATCCACAGAAGCTAACAAAAAAAGGAAAGCCTTGGGAACAGTCAAAATACATTGCATTACAGCGAATATAAAAAAAAGGCACACAATAAATAGTATTAAAACCAACATATGAGAAAACTGATAAATGACAGCATTTGGAAGATCACAGAAAAGTTAAAAAAAAAGTTTGATACTGATTTTTTCCCATTTTTCAAATGCTTTCCAACCTATTCCATTGTGCCAGGAAAGTACAATCTGCTGTGATAACCCACAAATGCTTAACATTTAGTTTTCCATTTTTACTTTGCATTCAAATCCCTTCAAGTGTTCATCTACATGACAACTCAAACAAGCTATGACCACAAGCCCCAATATTATGGTTATAATCACAACTTCGTAAATAGCTTGTTGAGATGGAAAGCCAGTGCTATGTACATATGACCCTTCTAGGTTCTAAAGACAAAGCAAATTCATGGTTTCTATCAAACGATATTGCAAATATAAGCAGCAGGCTTCTCTATAGGTAGTCCTCCTTTAGCAACTGTCCACAATTACAATGGTAATGAAAAAGTAATTTTGTGACCGGTCCTCCCATTTAAGAGCTTCAAAGATCTGTGAAGCAAAGTAAAACTGAAGGTCATAAAATCATGTTTCACTTAAGAGACGATTTTGCTTAATGACCAAGTTGCTGGTCCCAATTATGGTTGCTAAAAAGGACTACTTGCACAGAATTTACTCCAATGAGTGTCAAGATTCTGTAAAAGGATAACAACGGTAGCAGATTTAATATCTAAATATATAGTCTTTGGAACCAACTTTGTAAAAGGAAACATTTCTTCAACAGATGAGGCTAATTGCTTCATGATTTGATGACTTTACAGATGTTTGAACCAAATGTGGATGGTGACTATTAAACTATTACAGCTATGTGCAGCATACGCAGTTTGGGGTGGGGTGGGGGGAATTAATAGACAAAAAAGAGTTTCATCATAACCAAATTCTAAAAGCAAGTACAAAAGGTAGCTGTCATTAGGCTGGAAATCCCTCTATCTCGACATACAGATAAAGTGGAGTACAAACTCTACACATTAGAAAATAGCACAATGAATGAACTATGTAGCCAGGGACATGCCCCATAGTTTTTCTGTAGGCACCTGGATGCCTTATATCACCGAGGTTTCTGTCTGAGAAGAAAACTGTGTGGCCAAATTGCGATGCAACTGGGGTCCACTTTCTGAGTCATTTGGAAAAACAGAAGACCTGTGAACTTTGTAATCGCGGCTCATTTTTTCATTCAGACACCAGCTCGTCCATTTTCTTTTCAGCTCTCCTCGAACCTAAAAGCAAACAGGAATCCAACATGGAATTTATCAGGGCTGGGATTAATTCACTGTGGGATTAAAAACATGCTTGAATATGCAATAAGCCAACACAAGATAATAGATATAGCTCAGTGATGGCGAACCTTTTTTTCCTCGGGTGCCGAAAGTGCATGCGCACGTGCTATCGTACATGCACGAGTGCCCACACCCATAATTCACTGCCTGGGGAGGGCGAAAATGGCCTCCCCCGCCCCCCGGAGGCCCTCTGGAGGCCAGAAATGGCCCATTTCTCAACTTCTGGTGGGCCCGTAGGCACATTTTTTGCCCCCCTTAGGCTCCAGAGGCTTCCCTGGAGCCTGGGGAGGGCAAAAATACCCTCTCCCATCCCCCCAGAGGCCCTCCGGAAGCCAAAAAAGCCCTCCCAGAGCCTCTGTGCGAGCCAAAAATCAGCTGTCTGCCGGGCCCATGCGCGCTGGAGCTGAGCTAGGCAATGGCTCGCGTGCCGGCAGATATGGCTCCGCGTGCCACCTGTGGCACGCGTGCCATAGGTTCGCCATCACTGATATAGCTCATAGTTGAAATAAAGAGTCCTTGATGGTCTCTGAGCTTGGTGGTTTTCTTGCAGACATTTCAGTTTGATGATGTTACCTTGTTTGGGTAATGAAATGTCTGCAAGAAAACCACCAAGCTTAGAGCACCAAGGGCCCCTCATACACAAGGTGGTGAGATAAAAGGGAAAGGGAAGTATAAGAAGGTTCCCACATAAAACTGCATTATAGTTACTGGCATTTTTTAAAATACAACTTGTTATGCTATGTATTGAAATTTCTTGACAGTTTACAATATGCTGTGTTATAATTGGGGTACTGATAAAATAATAAAGAATTAAAAAACCCAGAAAACTCATTTATTCAAAGCATTCCAAATCTAAAGGTGTTAAAATGGTGGTGAAAAAACCCCAAATAAATTGATTTGGCACTAGACTGAGAAAAACCCAAACATCCTGGGGTGAAAAGGGGGTAAAAAGCAATACTATCAACAATAGGGATGTGTTTCTGTAGCTGCCAAGAAAACTGAAGTCAAGATACTTTTTATCTCTCTCTTAACTTCTAAGCAAAGATTTCGAACCTAAAAGTAAACAGGAAAAATTTAATTACATACTGAAAATTAGGCATGCTTATTTGAACCTAAATCTTTCTTAGTTCAGGAACTTTTACTTCCAAATTTTGGGTTAGTGCCAAATTAAAACCCAGCAACTTAAAGGCAGATTAAAGACATCTGAAAATATCTGAAAGTTGTTTACTCAGTAACTCCCAGCAGAAAAAGACAGCTGTTAACTGATTAAAAACTTGCAGGGTGTCGCTATATTTACTTTTTGGAGGTACTGAATCCAATTAATGTTCACTGGAAGCAATAACACTTAAGCTAAAGCTTAAATGTTATGGATACAATCCTACCAAAGCAAAAAAGGATCCAGATGTTTGAAAAAAAAATCAAGGATAACTGAGGAAGAGTCCCACAGAAGGGAAGGTGGGTAGATGCTTCCCTAATGTCACAAACATGAGCTTATAAAATCTCAACAAATCATCCGGCACTCTCCTTATTTTACCCTTGACATTTATAATCCTATTTACTGAAGAACCCAATTTTTCCCTATTAGTCTTCACCAGCCATCAAAGAACGAAGTCTACAAATGGCTGTTTCAAGTTTGGGTTGGTGCTTGATTTGGGTTGCAAAAATACAACCAGAGTCATAGCCTATAATGGCCCTCCTGCTTTTTGGGAAAAGGCCTTCCTGCAGAAACCTGCACTATTCCAGTTTGCTGAATGGCTAGGTTCACATGTCATACCAGGATGCATTTTGTTTAATCCCACAGTATGTTAGCTATATCCAGGCACTGTGGTTTGTAAACTATACTTTAAGGCAATAAGTGGCTCTCAGACTCATTTGAGGGGCTCCTGGAGCCTCTTTCAACCACACTCTGGAAAATTGGTGACTAGCTTCAAGATGGAAACTTGAATAGAAATGTAACGCTGAACCAGGTTTAATACATTTTTTAAAAATAGCAATGAAGGAAGGAAGTTACATGTGTTCAAAGAATATAACTAGGAAAGAAGGAAGGGAATTCTTGATTCCACGCCTATCTGTGATATAGTACTCACTTTACAATCCTGTCTCTTCAACAAACTATGATTTAAAACATGCTATGGTTTTTGCAATGTTTAAAACAAGGTTCCATCTACTCTCACTTGAAGTGGTCCTCCTGCCCAGATGGCCCTTTCTCAGTCCTACCTCCATATACTGGAAAGTGAATCTTGGGGCTTAGTGTCAACAACTGAACAACAGCATAACTGCCTGAAATATTATCACTGCCCCTAATCTTATCCCAAGAAGATATAAACTTACTTCACTGTTCAGAAAGCAGTACAGGATTGCAACAACCAGTCCCTGCAAGGGCAAAATATTAACAAGTTAAAACACAGTAATAAAATTAAATCAGAATTATTTTAAGAAGAAAACTTGCTCAGCTATTACCTGAAAAGAACCCAAGCATAATTCAAAAGCCATCTGGTAGTACTCGGAAACGCCAAAAACTGCAAACACCATATAGTGAATACCAAAGAGTGGAATCAGAAGCAGCGTTGATTTTGCAAGTCTCCTTAAAAATAAACACATAAAATAAGCCCATTAGAATAAGTCAGAGCTTCCTCCGATTTATGTTTTGCCAAGAGGGGCCTCCATCAAGAGACATAGAGAGACTTGCATTTCACTCACTTGTATTGTGATTGCTCATAGCCTCCCACATCTGGCGATCTTAACTTCTGCAGCAGAATTCTCATTATGCTAATGAAAATGATAAAATTTACCTATGAAAGAATTAACAGAGGCATTTATAATTGTATCATAAAGCATAGTTTTTCCAACCGTTCACTGATAAGTTAAATCCTGTAATGATGTTCAGAAGAAGAAAAAAACTGCAGTGTTTCTCAACCTTGGCAACTTTAAGATAGATGGACTTCAACTCCCAGAATTCCCAGCCCAAATTATAGAAGTTGAAATTCATCTATTTTAAAGTTGCAAAGATGAAAAATATTGCCTTAATGCAATGGTTCCCAACCTTTTTGTGATCGAGTACCACTTGGAGGTCCCGTACAGTCGCCGCGTACCACCTGGTTCCAGAGAAACTAAATTCGATCAGATATCACTTTATTTCCATAATTGTACAAGTAGAACACGCAAACCAACTACCAAAATAATAAGTATATAAGTATACAAAATAATAATAAAAATAGTAACATACACACTGAGATGCAGTAATGAATATCAACGGGTAACTTGAGTCAAGAGAACATATTGCTAACAATAACAGAGTGAGATTAACCTTAGCTCGAGAGCTCGCTACGACGTGCACCTTCTCGCGAGGGTTCTATTGCGCGACTGCTGAGAGTTCAGAACAGTCACTGTTCCTTTTTTGGCCCCACGCATCCAGCAACTGGATTCTCGGGCCGCTGGGACCAGGTGGGTGGCGTGTGGCAACAGTTGCAAATCATTGCCAGATTATCTTGTGTTAGGCAGTAAACATTTTTGTGAAGTAAAAAATACCGTATGTTCTGGCGTATAAGACGACTTTTTAACCCAGGAAAATCTTCTCAAAAGTCAGGGGTCGTCTTATACGCCAGGTATTGTCTTAACATCAGGCAGCCTCCCACTGGGAGCCGGGCTGCACCAAATGTTGAGCTTCGGGGGAGGAAAGGGGAGGATTTTAAGGGGATTGGAGAGCTGTTCGCAGATGCAGCAACCGAGGAGGAGAAGCGGCAGCGCAGCGTTTCCCACAGAGCAGAAAACCTTGCAAGGAAAGGCGGAGACTTGGAAGGGTAGGGGGCGTAACTGGGGAAACTTCACCTCGCTCTCCTTCCTTCCTGCACCTGGGGATTCCCCCTCCTCCTCCTTACCCCCCCCCCCCGGTCCCCTCCCCCACTCGCAATGTCCTTGCCTACCAGGCTCCCCTTGAGTGCCCATCCCCGAGAAGGGATCTCCGAGGCATTTGAAGTAAGAGACATAGGGAGACCACAAAGGGAGACGGGAGGGAAAGGAAACTTGGTTCCCAACCCCCTCTTTCCCCTTTCCTACCTCCCCTCTAGGCGTAAAAGCTCTCTGCCCTTAACCTCTTCGTTGAAGTCGCTGCAGGGAGGGGGCGATTGGGGCGCTGCTGAGCAATGCAGAAATCAGGATTTCTCTTGACAGCTTGCTCGTAATTTAGGAACTCTACTGCTGCAAAACATGCCTTTAAAGCAGAGGTCTTCAAACTTGGCAACTCTTAAGACCTGTGGACTTCAACTCTTAGAATTCTCCAGCCAGCTATGCTGGCTGGAGAATTCTGGAAATTGAAGTCCACAAGTCTTAAAGTTGCCAAGTTTGGGGACCCCTGCTTTAAAGCAAAAATAACAAGAGGAAAAAGTGGAATGGCTCCTTTACAAAGAAATCCAAAAGGCCTATTAAATAAGCCTTTTGCTTATTTATTCACTAGAAAGGAACCCATTCCCTTCCTATTCAGGCACTTTCCAGAAGGAATGGCATGATGAATTAAAACCTATCTGTACTTTTCAGCATTCATGATCCCATCAATATTGCCAACACCACTGGCAGAAATGCAGCCCCAAACAGGTCAGACACTCCACCATCTTCCCTTGAAGGTGACAAACACTCATTTGTCCATCTCTCTCCAACTCTTCTCACATAGGGTTTCAACAATTGGATCCAAAAATTTCAAACTTGGGTTCATCATTCCATAATATTCTTTTCCACTGATCATTAGTCCAATTTTTTGAGCCTCAGCATATCTTAGCCTTTTCACTGTGTTCCCCTTTTGCAAGTGTGGTGCCTTGGCTGCTACCCATCCACAAAGACCATTCCTGATTGTGCTTCTTCAGACAGAAGAAAGAAAGAAGAAAGATGGAAGGAAGGAAGGAAGACAGAAAGAAAGAAAGAAGGAAGGAAGGAAGGAGGGAAGAGAAGGGAAGAGAAGAGAAGGGAAAGGAAAGGAAGAAGGAAGGAAGGAAGGAAGGAAGGAAGGAAGGAAGGAAGGAAGGAAGGAAGGAAGGAAGGAAGGAAGGAGGATGTTAGGAAGAAAGACAGAAAGAAAAAGAAAGATGGTAGGAGGGGTAGTCTTATACGGCGAGTATATCCCAAACTCTAGATTTTAACTGGAAAAGTTGGGGGACGTCTTATACGCCCAGTCGTCTTATACGCCGGAACATACGGTAACTAACTAAAAATCGTTCATGATCCCGAAAGTGTTTGCGTACCACCTGGAAGGCCCTCGCGTACCACTAGTGGTACACGTACCACAGGTTGGGAACCACTGCCTTAATGTATAGATTAAAATGGACTCACAATTAAATATAGAAAGAATAACATTTTGGTGTATATAATACCATATATTAGAAGTTAAATATATATCCAATTGAAACAGCGGTGGGTTGCTCCCGGTTTGGACCAGTTCTTAGACCGGTTCTTGTCCGTAGCACAAGCACGCGTGCGAACTGGTGGCAAAATTATTTACAGCCCACCACTGAATTGAAAGCATATAATTCATTCTTATGTTCATCCAGTTAGAATCAATTCACAGGGAATTCAGGGAAGCTTATCTTGGGGGAAAAATCAATATTGGGCTGAATTCTAAGAGTTGATCATCTAGCAACCACAAACTTGTCCATGAATATTCAGTTTTTTATAAAGACATTGCAAGATAATTAAAGAGAGGGAATGATATTTAATAACTTTATCCTCCTGAATCTTTTAAAAAGATTAATTGGTAGGGTTTTATTAAATGAAATCTTAAAAGAGAGACAGACAGCTGTATAAATACACCTATCCATTCGTCTGTCTCAGAATTATATTCTTTCCTTAAATTAGGAACTATAATAAAATTCTCTTCTGGTCCTTTACTAAAGTCCTATTTCCATAATTTCTATCACCATATTATTGTCATTAACACTAATATTACATGGTATAACATAACTAGTATTTCATGTCATAAGCCAGTTTAGTGGCTAAGGTACTAGGCTAAAAGGAAGAGGCTGTCAGTTCAAGTCCCACCTTAGCCATGAAAGCCAGCTGGGTGACCTTTCTTGGCCCAACTCACCTCACAAGGTTGCTGTTGTGGAGAAAATGGGAGGACAAAGGTATGTTGGATATGTTTGTCGACAAGTTATTTGTAAAAATAACAAAGGCATGATGAAACAAACAAGTAAATAATTCTACACAGGTCAGCTTACAATGATTTGTTTAGCAACCATTTGAAGTTATAATGGCACTGAAAAAGTGACTTACAACCAATCCTCGTACTTACGATCCTCTATAGTAATGCAATCAAAATCAGGGCATTTGGCAACTGGCATATATTTTAGAGCATCCCAGGATCTTGTGATCATCATCTGCAAACTTTTCCACTGGCTTCCGACAAACAAAGTCAATTGGGGGTGGGGTGGGGAGCTGGATTTACTTAAAGATCTCATGATTCACTTAACAAGTGCATTGATTTGCTTAACATCCATAGCAAAAAAGGTCATAAAATTGGACATGACTCACTTAACAGCTGCCTTGCTTAGCAACAGAACTTCTTGTCCTAGTTGTAGTCCTAAGTGAGAGGACTACATGTACTTGCAATTTGGAGAGATACTGTTGAATTATAATTCTATAAGTTATACATAAGAACTAAATTTGGGGCAGTTATTATATTATCAACGTTCAATATGGAAAAATGTTTGATTTTTGTCGAACTAATGATGGGAAAGCCTTTCCATCTAATATTTTTGGAAGTTATATCTTTTTAAGTTTTGCCCACTGGCCAGATTCCATTGGACTTGGGCAGTCAATAAATTTAAATAAATAAATAAAATGTAGCTACACTTTCAGAAAGCAGGCTAAGGTTTTTGAAATTCCCCAGGGATTATCTAATAGAAAGAATATCAAGGTTTGGGGGTTTTGTTGCTGTTTTTAGGACTGTGGACTTGCTTTCTATAGCGCTAATGTGTTGTTCTTTCTAAATTTTTATTATTAGCTGCTTTGGGGGAACTTCAGCCTCTCCTTCTGGTGCTGAAGAGTGCGTTTAAAATTAATAATGAAAAATATTAGACTTTTGCCCAGACCAACACTTGTGCATGAAATTTGAAGGTATAAAAGCTAGTGTGAAAAATTACATTAATATAATTCATTTCCAATGCTGAATTTACTTACTAAAATGGAAATTAGGATTGGTACTCGTATAATCCACCAAGGAGCAGTATGCTCATTTGTATCCCAGCAACTGTTTAAAAAAGGAAAAAAAAATTAATCTAATTATTTCAGCACGGATACACAATAAATAAACATAATAAATCCTGTGTCATTGTACCATAATTATTGGTTAACTCTATCAAAATTGTGAGAAAATTTGAAAATAGAAAAAGCAGAGGGGACTACAATATAATTCTAAATCAGAAACAAGTATTATTTTTAGATGATGACAATAGATAGATGGGAGTGGAGTTGCAGTGGTACCAGGACAACAATCTATGTAATGAACACACCACCAGCCTCCTCTCTGGACACTAGTTCGAAGGAGGAGAATGAGCTGGTCCCTGGCACCTCTGGACAGTGAGCCAGTGGGTTGTTGGAGATTCAGACCAGTGGGCAAAGGGCCCCAGCTTGACAGAGTAACTGTGTTTGGAATGACTGGATGGGCAGCTGTCTGAGCCTGAGCAAGGAGAGTCACAGCTGCAACAAGTTGTTAGCCTGGAAGCTCCAGGTGGAGAGTGAGAGCAGCTGTCAGTGGTCAGCAAGGATGCGCAGGGCTGAGAGGTGACAGACCAACACTGGTCGACCAGATTACTGGCAAGGCGGTAGCCTTGCCCATATACCAGCGATAACTATTTAAGACTGCCCAAAAAGAACATGTCTGGTTGCCTTGCTTCATGTTTGGTTTCCCGTGTTTCTTGCCTTTGGACTTGTGTTTGGATCTTGGCTTAACGGCTGGATCTTGTGTCTTGCTTCATGGATTACTTCTAGCCTCGGACTCTTGCCTTGCTGTGTGCGGTCATTTTGCTGCTGCCTAATTTTGGTAATTTAACCCGCTCTTCTTGTCAACTTCTCAGAACCTCTGGTGGAACCAGAAGAGGGATTTTGGCTATTCTAAAACTGCTGGGGGCTGAATAATTGGGCATCAGTAGCTCAATAAAGACCTTTAACCCACTGTGGTTTGTGTGTGTGTGTGTGAGCAGGACGGCACACTCTACAATTTAATTTAATTTAATTTATTGTATTTCTATGCCGCCCAACTCCCGAAGGAGTTTAATAATTAAGTGGCTGATTTGACTGTGTTGTTGCTGCCATGGGAAATAGGGTGGTTTTTTTAAAAGGGGCGTTGGTCTTATCTGATACGCTCCTTCTCATAGGGTGGAGATAGCATCCAGAAACGGGTTGACCTCGTCTGTTCAGTTGATTGGACTAAGTCTGTCAGAGCTGAAATGCCACGCCTCTGTTGCTAGGGCTTCCCAGCTTTTGGCGAAGATGAAGTAACAGACTCGACGTGTCGTTATCATAGATCTTCCCACAGTCGAGAACCATACAGTTATTGGGTGGGACTGGATGCTATTTCCACCCTACGAGAAGGAGCGTATCAGGTGTGAGCAATGCCCCTTCTCCATAGTGAGTGGAGATAGCATCCAGGAATGGGATATACCAAAGCTGACTGTCCTATATGTGGGCTAGTCTGGCCGGTCTGTCAGGTAGCTGTTTCTGCCTCAGGCCGTACTGACCTTGGGCCATGGAAAATCCTGCACCTATGTCTGGGCCCCGAAATGAGAGCTAGTGAAAATAAGGGGCGGAACAAAAATTGCCCTTCCTAGAGAAGGTCGGAAGGACTTTCCTCTTTTCCCTGAACTCCACTAATATCAGGTCCAGGGCATCTCCAAATAGGTGTTAACCCTTGAAAGGGGCTGAGGCAAAACACCATTTATGGTGAGTGTCCGCCTGCCAGTGGCGGAGCCAGAGCATGCGACATGCCACCACTGAAGATGCGATGGCCTTTGATGCAAATCAGGCCGCATTCAAAGTGGCGTCCACCGAGAAATGGGCCGCCGCCAGGAGCTTGTTATCCTGGTGCGCTGTGACGTCTGATGCCGGGACCCTTTCCTGTAGCTGGCGGCGGCAGAGCAGAGATGTACAGGTAAAGAATGAAGTGGTGGTCGAACCATCCATGCCGCTGCCTGATGTGTCTTCTGCAGCGCTTACTCCATTCTCCTATCTTCCGGCTTTAGGTGTTCCTCAGGGTCACCAGGCATGGCGGAAGATGGATGTAATGCTGCCACCGGAGCATCTATGGCTGCTGTCTGAAGGACCCATGCCAGATCCGGGCCTACGTTGTAAAATCTCCTGTCGGACGCAGATGGATTGGGGCCGGACATAGGAGATGTCCACTGCCATTGAACCACATCATCAAAGAGTTTGGGCAATGGGGCACCTGTTGTATAGTTTTGATATCCAGTTGGACCGCCTCATCTATAAGTGCCCTCTTAGAGGGTACTCTGGACAGCGGGCATCTGATAAAAAACCTCGGGGGAAGGGAGGTAAACTCCAATGAGAGACCAAAGCGAATAGTCTCCAGACCCATTTATCTTGGTGATGGGGGGGGGGTGACTATCCTACTTCCCCAGAGGAGGCATCCCTTATGGGTGGACAGCTCATGCTGTCACAACTTGAAAGGTTGAAACGAGGGGTCTAACCTCCCCAGGGGCCAGCCCCTCCTCACCCAGTCTAAGACTTGGCTGAGAATGGGGTCTGATGCGGAATGGGTGGCAATGTCAGAGGCCGAGATGGGGAGGCCTAGGTCCTCGATAAGAAGGACCACTGAGGTGGGAGCTGGATCCTGTACAGCGATGGGGAGTGGGCAGCGGCTCAAGGTGTCTGCATTTGATATCAGACGGCTAGGGCGATAAGTCAAGGTATAAGCGTAACCAGCTAGAAATTCTGTCCACCTGGAAAGCCTAGGGGAAATAAATTGGGGGGTCTGTCGATCCCCAGCCAGGATGCCCAGGAGGGGTTTGTGATCTGTAACTAGTTGGAAAAGCCTGCCATACACATAGTCATGGAACTTTTTGACTGAAGCCACCAGCGCGAGGGCCTCTTTGTCCGTTTGGCTATAATTTCTCTTGGTGGTGGAGAGTGTGCAAGAGAAGTAAGTGATAGGCGCCTCGGTGCCAGTGGGTAGGATGTGGTTAAGGACTGCCCCGATGCCATAGGGAGAGGCATCAGCTGTCAGCGAGATAGGCAGGTCAGGGCTGTATTGAACTAAAACAGCGTCTGACATAAGGAATTTTTTTACATTGTTGAACGCCATTTGGGCTTCCTGACCCCAGTGCCAAGGTTGGTGGGCATCGAGGAGGCGATGCAAAGGTTCGGCTAAGGTGGCCTTGTGGGGAAGGAAGACGCTGTAGAAGTTTAAGAGGCCCAGGAAAGCCTGCAGCTCAGTCTTGTTGGAAGGTGGAGGAGCTTGCTTAATGGCCTTTACCTTTGAAGGTGTTGGGTGGATGCCCTCAGTGTCTATGCAGCCCAGGAACTCCACCTTGGGGACCCCTATCTGGCATTTGCTCTGTTTTAACTTTAGGCCGGCCTTTCTGAACCTTAGGAGCATGTTGCGGACCCTTGAGATGAGTTGGGGGTGGCTGGGAGCTGATATCAGGATGTCATCAAAGTAGGGTATTACCCCAGGCAAGCCAAATAGCAACCTTTCCATGACATTTTGGAACAGGCCAGGGGCAATGCTCACGCCAAACTGGAGGCGGCAACAGCGAACAGCTCCCCAGTGGATGACAATGGTTTGTGCCTCGGCTGTGGCATCATCCACCGGGAGCTGTTGGTACGCCTGGGTCATGTCCAGTTTGGTGAAGACGGTACCCCTGCCAAGTGAGTGGAGCAAATGCTGCACTATGGGAACAGGATACGGCTGGCCTTGCAATGCTTTGTTGAGGGAACATTTGTAGTCCTCACAAATTCTGATGGAGCCGTCTGGGCATAGGGGGACCACTATTGGGGTCTGCCACTTTGCGTGGTCTGTGGCCTCTAAAACCCCCTGGGCGATCAGTTTGTCCAGTTCTGCATCCACCTTAGGCCGCAAAGTGAAAGGGACACGCCTCGGCTTAAGGCGGATGGGGGCAACCTTGGGATCCAGGTTGAGGGATATGGGGGTGCCCACATAAGTGCCGAGGGTGCTAGCGAATACGTCAACAAATTCTGAGAACAAGTTAGTTGAGCCCTCACACACTGTGGCGTGTATTCCCGAGAGGGAGAGGCCCAGGGAGTCAAACCAGTCGAGGCCCAGTAAGGAGGGAAGGGAACCAGAAACCACCACTAAGGACAGAGGGCCCACGAAAGAGCCTCTCTCTACCTGACCCATGATGGGAATGGCATTCCCTTGATAGTCACGGAGCCTGAGAGAGCATGGTGTAAAAGCTGACTCTGAGAAGGTTGGCAGGCGTTTTAAAGTGCTCCAGGAAATAATAGTTCTGGATGAGCCTGTGTCCACCTCCATAGTGCATGGAGCCCAGCAATTGTTAAAGAAAGGAAAAAAATTTGTGCCCACCGCCCCCCTGAAGCCAAGTAGACTTCTTCCTCAGGGTAGTCATCAGGCAGGCGCATTGTCTTGCTGATCTCCCTGGAAAATGGCGGGGGGTGCTGAAGAGACAGCAGCGGCAGGGCTGGAGCGGCAGACGCGGGCGAGATGGCCGTAACAGCCGCAGTGGCGGCAAGTCACAGTTTTAAAATGGCAGGTGCTCCTTGAGTGGTGTTCCCCGCAGCTGAGGCAGGCTGGCATGCCGGAATGGCGAGGCTGCTGCGGTTGGAATTGCAACGGTGGTGGCTGAGGAGGCAGGTTAGGACGGTGGTTTCTAGCAGCGGCTTGGAGGCGGCAGATGTCGGGGTCTGCTCCAGGCGCGGTGTCGGGGTCTTCCTGTTGATGGTGGACAGGGTTGATGCGAGGTGGTTGCAATCCTGTGGGCTGGAACCTGTTGATTTCCACCGCGGATGATTTGGACATCTCAGCGGCACGCAATTCATCAAGGGCTACTGTTAGGGTCAGTTCTGTGCAAGCCAAAAGGCAGCGCTGCAGACGAATATCCCTGACCCCACATACAAGTTGCTGGAGTAGGGAGTCATCGAGGTTTGGGAAGTCACATTTCAGGGCAGCGTTTCGAAGGGCGGCCATATATTGGGTGATGTCTTCCCCCTCCTTCTGCAGCCGTTGTTGGAAGGCAAAACGGCGTGCGATGCGAGAAGGCGTGGGAGAATAGTGGTTCCTCAGTGTTGTGAGGAGGTCTGGCCAAGGTACATTATAGACGAGCAATGGAGCCACCAAAGCTCTGGCAGTGTTAAACATTTGGAGGCCACAGGAATTCAAAAAGTATGCCCTTTTACAGGCGTCAGACAGTTCTGTCAGGTCAGGAAACTGCAGGAAACATTCAAACCTTTCTAGGTAGGTGTCCCACGTTTCTGATGTAGGGCTGAATGACTCTGTAGGGTTGGTGCTGTTGCGAGCCATTTCAGGCTTCGGACTGCCTCACGTCAGCGAGTTCGGACAGGCAAGGCGGGTCACGAGTGTCAGCTCCTTCATTGCCACTTATTTGTTGTGTCCTGTCGCCGCAACAAATAAGGAGGAGGCCAGTCTCTCTAATAATGTCCTTTATTAGACAACTGGATGAAACTACAGAGAACGGAATACAAGGATTGCCTCAGCTGCGCTCTGACAGCTATTTATACGGAGCTGTCAGGCGCTGGGGTTGATGCGGCTAATGGCTCAGGAAATGGCGGCTCAGGAAATCTCCCACTCGGAATGGCGGCTCAGGAAATCTCCTGCTCGGAAGCTGGAGGGGATTACACCAATAGGAAGAGCCGCTTGCTGTCTCCAACGCTGCTGGAGATGCAACACTTTTGACATGCAAACTTTGAAGAGAGTCCCAACAGTCTTCCACAAACAACTTCACTGTTGTAGGATGCACTTCTCAAGGCTTGGGGACTTGAAGACATTCAAAGTGGTTCTTTTAAGCCATCTTTACTGACTTCAACCCTTTCTATGAATATTCTTCTAAAATCGATGCTACTCAAATGACCATTTCCTTTGGATACAAAAGCAAAATAGCAGTTTTGGTTTTTTTTTTTTTTTTTTTTTTTTTTTTTTTGTCATCTGTCAAGATTTCTCCACTTGAACTAAGAGTGATTTCTCCTTTCTTCTGCCTTCTGCTATTGAGTTATTTGAAGAAACCTTCCTTGTGAGCCTGATGCTATTTTCTACCTTTGCCTTCCCTAACCTCTTTGTTACATTTCTCAACTTCCTTGGCTGTTTCTCATATAAGCATCTTTTTCAGTTGACACAGCTCCTTCATACGCTGCCTATTCAACTACATTGACTCGTTTTTAATGTCTTCTAGTTTTCTTCTTCACTGATATTGTTTGAGATTCAACTATCTTTAATTTCCTTTTTAAGAAAGCCCAGCCAGGTACAACTTGTAAGATTTTCAACAAATCCAAATTTAAGTTATCAGTCGCAGAGGCCTTAAAGCCTGGGAAAATTAGAAAAATATTGGAAATATTGGATGGAGGAAGAAAACACTTTTTAAATTTGCATTTATGTATTTTTCCAGGCATTCACTTCTCTGACCAGCCTTCATATCATGTGGCAGTCCATATTTATCATCTGAGGCATTTCATGTCTTGCTGTGGAATGAGCAAGTTTCAAAACAAAAGCCCAGAATAATTAATGCAAGTTGCATTGAAGAGAGTTGTACCTGCATATCACAAACAATATATACTCCGAAGGGCGTAGACACTGCTTGTTTGGTGATAGTTTGAAATGGCCTGATACTGTTGATACTGTATCCTGCATGATTTTAATGCCATCTATTAAGACCCATAAAGCAGGCCTCCTATGTTGAAGCCATTGTTCCCTCACGTAATGAGAGAACACTGCACAGAAGTTTCTAACTTCTGTGCAGCATTTTCTAATGGCAGAGGCCGCACACATGAAAAGAGAACGCCGCGCGGCAGTTTCTAACTGCCGCGCACTGTTTTCAGTTGTTACAGGGAACATTGGTTGAAGCACCTGTCCTCTGGAAAGTTAACCCTTTAGAGAGATCCAAATATTGTTTTATTGTAATGATAATTGACTGAATATAATATAATAATAGAAAAGAATAAGAAAAATATTGGAAGATATAACGAAGATAATGAGGTAAACAATAACTATACAGAATAAACATGGTTTTGTATCACTAGGCTGTAAAAGGATAGTGTCAACGAGATGGTTGACATGTATGTTCAATGTTTTCTATTTTCAAAGATATTTGATTATTTGTATATACATATGTTTATACATGTTTTTATGTTTGTTTGTATGTTTGTTAGTTTTTTTAACATAATTAATAAAGATTTTTTTTTAGAGAGATCCAAATAGCACCCATCCTGATTATGTTTCTTGGAGAAAAATCTATGTGGCTGCCAAGCATCAACACCAGCTTGAGGAGACATAATCAATCAATTTAAAAAATGATGTTCTGCACTCTTTAAAAGACTGGCTGTTCTCCCAGGCCTTGTGGGAGGTTGTTTGTGGAGGTTGTGACAGAATTTGTCTGGACACTTGAGATTCTTTTTATTGTTTTCCCATTTTAAATGTAAGCTAGCCAGTATCAGGAGGCTTCTAAATCTACTAAATAAATAAAAGATGTCTAGCATGGGCAACTGCATTATGGTCATGATCAGGTAAGATGGAGGGGGTGGGGAAACAAGGAAGGAACACAGCGTTCAGAAATTAGATCATATGTTTCAGTTATTTGCATTTTAAATAAAGATCATACATTAAATTCATTACATTATATCTGGGTTTATGAAACTTGTTTTCACATCAGGTATAGCCATTATTTTGGGCAGCAAAGTTGTTACTTCTTTACTGTCCTTATTCCATATCAGACCGTGCCTATAAATGGACTCTCCAATACCCCATTTGCATGATCTAGTATCTCAGCATTGCAATATTGGCTCAATTTGAATGATATAATTTTGATTCAAAAGTGAAAGTTCCATCCTCACACTAAAAAAACCCCATCAGAAAGCCAAAAATGACAGAATTTTGTCGGCTGTGCTCTTTTTGGTGGTATAACCAACTGATCTCCTATGATGCTTCAGAAGATCAGGAGGCTATGATGCAACACTGACCTTTTAAATATTCTCCCCATTTCCCATAAGGCAGGGGTGTTGAACCCAAAGCCTGTGGGCCAGATCTAGCATGCGGGGTGCTTAAATCTGGCCTGTGGGACCAGCCTGGAAATATCAAAGGACCAGCCCCCGAGGCCCCTGCATAGCGTGTTTTCAGTTGGCAGGAGGCCAAAAATGAGATGCCCCCCGTTTTGGCCAGCAGGCGTATGTCCTGTCCCCACCCCCGCCGGCCCGCGGAGAACTACATTTATTTATTTATTTATTTATTGTTTGTTTGTTTATTTGTTTGTTTATTTATTTATTTATTTATTTATTTGTGAGATTTATATACCATTATTTATACAATGCTGATCCGGTCCTCGAAGAAATCCAGTTTGACATAATGCCATAAGGCATTCTGCATCAAACAGAAGCAGCTAGTTAAGAAAAGGCAACTAGCTCTAACAACTACAATTCAAGTTCATATTTAACATATCTTTGTGTATTACTTGTTGCAACCTATGTATCCAGGATTAAATTTTGGACATCATGCAACCAGAGCCAGTATATTTTACAATGAAGCCTGGAAGTGTATATGCTGCTATTTAATTGGTCCTTACCCATTGTTGTCTAGATAGATTCTAGTTATTATCCATATGATGATGAAAATTGTAGGGATTCCTGGAAGAAAGACATAGCAGATGAAGCAAGGGGGGAGGGGGGGAGAAAATATATAATCAATACTTGATTTGGCAAAATTAATCACGCAAACAGAAATCATTTTGTAGATGAAGTATTCAAATATGGCTTAGCATGAGAATTCGCTGAGGCAAAGCACTAATAGATTGACCTTGTTTTTAGTCTTCTGGATACACGTTTATTACTATTTGGTCTTTGTCTCTGTATTTTAAACCATCTTTAGTCATATACAATTGGAATGGTCTCCAAATCCAATAAACAACTAAAATGTCTGTACATCCAGAATGGTCTATACAACTGTGAGCAGTTGTCCAATGTGTTTTGCAACTGGAAATGCTCACTGAATGTGCCCCAATATGACTCCCTGACTTTTGTTTCTGGAAACTAAAGTTTACTCAATTTATGCCAAGACTTTACCCTACCCAGTGACTCTGAATCTTCTTTCCAGCATGGTTCTGGTTTCACTTGAGAATTTCCCCCATGTTACTCTAGGAATTCTATAGTTGTCTCTCCAAGTACAGGTGGTCCTCAACTTACAAGAGTTCATTTAGTGACTGTTTGAAGTTACAACAGCACTGGACTTATGACCGTTTTTCTCACTTAAAACCATTGCAGCATCCCCATGGTCAAGTGATCAAAATTCAGACGCTTGGAAACTAGCTCATATTTATGATGTTTGCAGTGTCCCCAGGGTCATGTGATTAATCTTTTGTGACCTTCTGACAACCAAAAGTCAATGGGGAAGCCAAATTTACTTAATAACTGTGCTACTAATAACTCTGGTGATTCACTTAAGAACTGTGACAAGAAAGGTCATAAAATTAAAATTCACTTAATGTCTTGCTTAGCAACAGAATTTTTGGGCTCAATTGAGGTCATAAGTCAAGGACTAAGTACTAAGGTCAGGGGACTAAAAAATTTGTAATCCATTCCAAACTACATAAATCTGGTCAGCCATGTAGCAACAGCTCTATGCATCTCCATTAGTTTTGCACTTGCCTGAACCTTCAAAACAATAGATGGGACAGATACCAACACAGACAACATGGAGTTTGACCAAGTGTCAAATTCTAGAAGCCCTAAGTAGGATTCCAAAGTCTCCTTTAATCTTGAGGGGGAGAGAATAAAAAACAGAGATAACTATATTGCCCTTCTTACCCCATCCAGCAAGGAGATATGCGATGAAGTGTATGTTAGAAGAGAACATGATCACGAGGAGGATGTGGAGATAAAGTCCTTCAACTAAGAGCCAATAAAAATTGGCCATTACACAGTACTGGAAAAATACCAAGCTAGCCTTGCAGCCGACCTGAAAGTTACAAATCAAGGATGAAATGTTTATGCAAAGAAACTTCTGTAACACAGTAAATGGTTTCCTTTGTTTAAAAGCTCTTTTGATAGATACAAGCTTTGACAAAAAAGCTCTCCTTCCATGAATTTAGCTATTGATGGGCTAAAACAGTCTCTTTCAACTGTTTTGGACTTAGTTCAATGAATGAAAGCAAATGCCAAGTGCTTCTCAAAACCAGGTTTGAGACTGATGTACCTGGTTGTTACCTCCTAACATCGTGGCATATTCATCATATTGTGTTCGTCTTTACAATCAAATTTCTCTCTGATTTTCTTACAGATTTCAGGGCAAAAAGGCCCAGGAATTAAAAACGTCATCTCCTTTGAGAATCAGGAGACAGCAGAGGTATTTAAGACCACCCATTAATCAGAAGTAATTTGATTTGGGAAACATGTTTCCATCCCCTTTTAAAGTTAGTTTATTCTACGGCAGCTGTGCCAGAAGCAAAAAATAGCTCATGGAATGTACAATCCTGAGGAAAAATTGAAAAGTATTGCTTGGCTATTGTATAAGTAAACCAGAATGAGCACAGCAAAAGTGATTCGTTGCTGCAGATATTTTATCACAGCATATGTGATAAAATATTACAAAAATGCCAGCAAGTTAGGACTTTGAAGAAATAGTTAGAAGTAGCGGGAGGAGAAGAATGTTCCTTCTTAAATTAGTCAAGGCAGACATTCCCATCTGAATTGCATGAGGCTTAACATGCAAAGTATTAAAGGTGATCCATTGTTTTCCATTTTTGTCACAGAGAACCTTTGTGAAAAGTCATGTCAAATTTAATTAATAGGGGAAGGAGAGGGATTACATATGAGGAAGCTTCATGCTGAAGAGTAAAACTCCTCCAATTGCTATCAGATTCTTGGTTCTCATTAATTAAGCAGAAGGGAATGGAATCGTAATATCCATGGATTTGAGAAATTTATTTAATTGCCGTATTTCTTCAGGCTGTCTTCATACTGAGCAGCAAAATCTCTGAAAATCATACCCTATAATGCTCTCTGAGAGTTCTCCCTTTGGGTGTGTATGTGTTATGACACTCTTTCAAGCACTGTAAAACCCTTTGTGTTTACCAGAGTTGTATTACATGTGCTATAACACTCTTGCATGCAATTTCAATATAAATCCTTCCATGTCCACTAGAGTTGTGTTTCTTCCTCCCAAACTAAGCATGCTAAGGGCTGCTATCTTTATTTCTCAATTTCAAAAAGTTAAGATACTTGATAGATTAATATTGTCCGGTGTCGACAGGCAAAACAATACACATACTCACATATATCACTGTTCATTTTTTTTAAAAAAATATTCAAATTATCTTTCCATTTCTAGCACCACTCATTGTTAGGAAGTTAGAAAATGCATTTTGACTATGATTATCTTGCAAGTTCAGTGATAGACAGATCGAAGTTTCAGATGGACAATTGAGCAATGCTTTTGCCCACTGCACTAGCCAGTAGTGATTTTACAATTATTAAACCTGAAATGAAGACTTCCAGATCCCATTCCAACTTCTTATTTCTATCTCTTTTGATAAATTCATTTCATCCCTTGATGTGGTCCCCTTTTTCATTTTTTCTTTTAAAAAACATCATTAGGCATAACACAAATCTCTCTCTCTCTCTCTCTCTCTCTCTCTCTCTCTCTCTCTCTCTCTCTCTCTCTCTCTCTCTCTCTCTCTCTCTCTCAACACACACACACACACACACACACACACACACACACCTGCTCTGCCATGTACATTCCCTGGAATCTTTACATGCTGTATAGCACTGATCAAGATGTAAGGTTGAGGAAGGAGAACCTTGATTTTAATCACATCAATGTGTATATCAGCTGCATCTAATGCTGTCTTCCCCAAAGCAGAGAGGAAGTCATTACCAAAATATATAACTTTACCCCCTTGTAGTCTTACTCTGTTCCAATTCTTTTCCAACAAGCCAACAGAAGCCTCACTATCCTTGCTGGTAGTCATCTCATGAAAGGTTTGATATAACCTACAACGATCTCAAAGATCATGGACATGATATAAACGAAACAACTTCTTCACTTACCCAAGAAGCATGATCTGAACACTTATCTGTGCTAGTGTCGGAATAGAGGATTCCATCTTTAACTAAGACAGAGATTGCCTTTAAAATGAAAGACAGGAACAGATTCAAATGTATGTAGTTCCGAGTGCAGTGAAGTTTCCTACACATGGAAAGAGAAAAACAATGTAGTTTCTGGAACCAAAGTATAGCTGAAGATCTTTCTACTTACCTTCTGTTTTTTGATAAGAACAATTAACAAAATCTTTAGTGTAGCTCTTGAGGGCCCCATACCTATATTCTGCTTTGCCCTCTGCTATTCTACAAACTGCATGTTAAGACATAATAATGCCAAAACCTTTTTTAGGGGACAGTCCAGAAACTTCTGAGGCACCATACATTGGAGCTAGCAATGTCTCATGCTCCATCCAAACGGCATAAAAATTAAATAGTTACTAAAATAGGAAGTTACTCTAATTTGCAAGTTCTTGTGTGACAAATGAGGGACCTTGAGGGATTTCACTGAAAACTGACGGCTAAGTCTTAACTTGAAAGAATTGTTAACAGTGATTTATTCTAAGGCAGGGCTGCCTTTCATTTCTCTCTCTCTCTCTCTCCTTGGAGGGTTTCAAGAAGGAACTACAGTTTAATAGTTGTAAAGGGGTAAGCCCAGCATTTCAGCCTGTTTTTCAAAGAGCTGAGATTTGGAGTAGTTATTTCCTCAAATGTGAAAGATGGGTCATAAGGAAGCGCCAAAGAATTGATGCTTTTGAATTGTGGTGTTGGAGAAAACTTTGAACTGCAAGGAGATCAAATCAGTCAATTTTAAAGGAAATCAACCCTGACTCTTTGGGAGGACAGATCCCAAAGCTGAAATAGTTTGGTCACCTAACTATTGAGAAGAGAGGACTTATGAGAAGAGAGGACTCATTGGAAAAGCCCCTGATGTTGGGAAAGATTGAAGGTAAAAGGAGAAGAGGACGGCAGTGGATGAGATGGGATGTTGGTACTCACCTGAGACGTCCTTTCTCGTAGGGTGGAGCTAGCCTCCAAGAATGGGGTTAAATCTGCCCTCTAGCCAATCAGGACCGAGTCTTTAAAAGGTATAAATAGAACCCCTCTGGATTGGCACTCCCTCTTTAAATTGAGGGACAAAATCAGACTCAGCATGCTTTCCAAAACAAAACCAGACAATTTATTAACTATGTACAAAAATGGGTCATGTACCCTAGCCCAGCCAGGGAGTTTAAGCAAGGGAGGGACTTGGAGGCTAGCTCCACCCTACGAGAAAGGACGTCTCAGGTGAGTACCAACGTCCCTTCTCCATAGTGGGTGGAGCTAGCCTCCAAGAATGGGACGTACCAAAGCAGCTTGTCCCTAGCGAGGGCTCAACTGTCCTGGCTGGAATGACCCTCGGCTGTTACCACTTGCCCCAACACCCGCCTACCAAAATCCGCCTCCTCCGAGGCGTAAGCGTCCAGTTTATAATGCCAGACAAATGGCGTTGGGGAGGACCAGGTGGCCGCTCGACAGATCTCAGAGATGGATGCCCAAGCATTCCACGCCGCGGTTGTGGCCGCACTGCGAGTGGAGTGGGCCGTTAGTCCTGCAGGCCTGGGGAGCGACAAATGTTTGTATGCCAAGGAGATGGTCGCCCGAATCCAGCGGCCCACCGTAGCGGGGGACGCCTTATGGCCCAAAGAAGAGGGCCGGAATGTCACAAACAGCGCCTCAGACCTTCGGAGATTGGATGTGCGTTGCAAATAAATGTCAAGTGCGCGCTTAACATCCAGCATGTGCCATGTGCGTTCAGAGTCAGTGAGCGGATCCTGGAAAGTACGCGGGGAGAACGATCTCCTGAGCCCTGTGAAAGTGCGTGTTAACCTTGGGCACAAAGGTAGGGTCCAAATGGAGGACCACCCTGTCAGAGTGGAAGACGCACAGGTCCCCCCTTCCAGACAGGGCTGCCAGTTCTAAGATCCTGCGAGCAGAGGTGATTGCTACCAGGAACACAACTTTATAAGTCAAAAGAGAGAGAGGAACGGTGTCCAAAGGCTCGAAGGGCCCAACCGTCAGGGCTGAAAGTACCTTGGAGAGGTCCCACGCTGGGAACCGGTGGACCACCGGAGGGCACAGGTTGGTGACCCCTTTGAGGAATTGTCTCAGAAGCAGGTGAGCAGAGAGGGAGTCCAAATTCTGACACGACAGAACAGTTGAAAGAGCTGCTACTTGTCTGCGCAGGGTATTAGGGGAGAGGCCCTTGGCAAATCCCTGGCGTAAGAACTGGATCACATTTATGATAGAAAGTTCAACTGGTGAATACCCCACCCTCGCGCACCAGAGGCAAAAGGTCCGCCAAGTGGCCGAATAGATCCGTTCTGTGGATGGCCTTCTAGAGGCCAACATGATTCTAGCTATATTGTCCAGGACCAGGCGTGATCAGAGTGAGCTGCTCAAGTGCCAGGCGGTCAGTTGTAGCCAGTGCGGCTCTGGATGATGAACTGACCCCTGGATAAGCGACCACTCTGTCGGCGGGATCCGCCAAGGAGGTGACACGGACAGAGACATAAGGTCCGCGAACCAGGTCCTCCTGGGCCAGTGTGGGGCCAGAAGGATCACCTCTGCCCTCAATAGCAGGACCCTCCGGATGACCTTGGGGATCAGAGGGAGGGGTGGGAATGCTTAGAGTAGCCCTTGTGGCCAGTCGCAGCGAAGAGCGTCTGTGTTCTCCGCGCCCTGAGTCCAGAACCTGGTGACAAACCTGGGCAACCTGGCATTCTCCGGGGTGGCGAAGAGGTCGATGACCGGCAGACCGAAGCGAGTGACTAGCTGGATGAAGGGACCACTCGGCTGGATCGATGGAATTCCGGCTGAGCCAGTCTGCGGTCGTGTTGCTCACCCCGGAGATGTGCTCTGCTGCAAAGGATTGCAGGTGTTGCTCTGCCCAGAGCCCCAGTGTCATTCCCTCTGTCATGAGGGCTTTGGACAAGGTTGGGGCAGCAGCCAATTTCCATTTATGTCGCAGGTCAGCTGGCCAGCTACGAAGCCAGTGCATCCGCCTGGCCACTACCGCAGACCCCGTAGCCCTGGCTGCAAAACAACCCGCTGTGGTATCAGATGTAAATTGGGCAGCTGCAATCAGCTTATTAATATCCTGATGTGCCCTGGTGTCCGCTTGTGGTATATGGTCCTGAAGGACATGCAGCCATTTGAGTGATGTGCGACAGAAAAAGGACGCGGTAGTGGAGGCCTTGACTGCCCAGGCCGCCACCTGGTGGGTCCGTTGGAGAACGGACTTGGTGCGCCGCTCCTCAGGACGAAGCAGGTCATCCGGATCACCAGGTACTGGAGCGTTGGAATACAGGGCCAAGACGGGTGGATCTACTGGAGGCACCGGCAGATGTTGGGCCAGTTGCGTGGACACGTTGAAATAACGCTTGTCTAAGGCATTTGGAAGTGGCCCTGTGGCAGGTGACTGCCATTGCTTGGTGATGGATTCAATGAAGAGAGCAGGTGTGGGAATTACCTCCGCAGGGGAGGTGGAGGCCTCACCAAAGATCGGGTCCCCTGGAGCAGCCGACACCTGGTTCGCTGTCGCCCTTGCCTTATGCAATAAGGATCGGAAGAGGCTTGGGTGAAAGAGGGCCATGGACGTAGAAGGCTCAGGGGCCAGATCTTCATCCTCAGATAATTGGGGGTGAAGCTGGTCCTCCCCAATTGGCCCTTCATCTAATTCACCCTCCTCTTTGTCCAGGTCCCCCAGGGGAAGGGGAGCTATGAACTGAATAGTCCTCATCGTCTAGCTCCTCAGGTGAGGTGGGGGCCGGAGGCAAGATGGCGGGTGGGTGGGCTCTCCGCACTGTAGCGACCTGGGAAGGGCTGGCCATTGATTTGACAGCGGCCTCAATGCCCTTGCGGATGGCCGCATTCATCCTCTGCTGGACCCCTGGATCCTCAAGTGGATCGTTATAGAAAGTTGGAATGGCCCCTTGCTGGATGGGCCTGGAAGCTCCCCACACGTCTCCCTCCCTCAGACAGATGTCCGGGTTATCCAAGGAAACATTGTCAGATGAGGACATATGGGGTGAACTGTACACTTGTGGTAATGTGACAGCACCCCCTGGAGCCTGGGCTGGTGTCCCTGAGACATGGTGAGCCCCCTGGTGATGTCCCCCCGAGCCCCCTGTGCCCTTGGATGATGTCTTATGGGCATTCCCCTTCGCTGAGACTTTTGAAGTCTTTGACTTCTGGGGGGGAGGGGTGCTGAGGGGGGATCTGTCCCTGCTGACGTTGGTGGTACGTCGAGACAGATCGGTAGGAGGGTCTTCCGCGGGGCAAGGCCTGGTGGACTTGGCCTTCACCTTGCCCTGCTTATGGGAGCCCTCTGCCATGGCCTTAGCACTTGCGGGAGCAATTGAGGAGGCCGGCTGCTTGATCGGAGGTCGGAGGCCTTCTGCCTCGGTGGAGCGCACTGAATGGGCGCGCTGTGCGCACGGCATCTGCGCTCGGCTGGCAAGGTGGCGAGGAGTCGGCTCAGAAGGCTGCAGCACGTCAAATGACGCCGACCAATGAGAAGGACGATCGTTGGTCTTCTAAAATGGCCGCCAATGACATCACTCTCATTGAAAGGAGCAACGGCTCTTCCCGCCAACTGACGACTGCGAGGTTTGACAGCTTCGGTAAGGCCTGACAGAGAAGTCTCTGTTGGGGTCGGCTGGCAGTCGAAGTAGTTAGGCCTGACAGAGAAGTCTCTGCTTGGGGCGGCCAAATCAGGAACGCAAGTTAGCAACTGGCTTTTGGATGACAGAGTCCAGCCAGGAGGGGAAAGACGGTGGCCGCCCAAGCGCGGGGCTTCTGCGGCTTGTCAGAAACCCCAGCGTCGCTATGCAATGTCACTTTCCCCTTATCTTAGATCCGATCGGCTAAACTTGCAAATCGGTCGCGGTGGTCAGCGACGAACTATTAGGTCTATCCCTCACCAACGCTATGGCGTGGCAACGTTAAGACCAGGCTAAGGAGCCTATGTGGCTGGGCAGCCGCCCAGGCCGCGCTTAACCCAAGGACTTTGACAGCTGGGGAGACTTCAGTTTATAGAATAGCAACACTCACAAATGATGTTAAATCGTAGAGTTTGTCTGGAGTGGAAAAGCACGAGTCCTTATGGCTAAAGACCGAGATTAAAAGAGGGGGTGCCAATCCAGAGGGGTTCTATTTATACCTTTTAAAGACTCGGTCCTGATTGGCTAGAGGGCAGATTTAACTCCATTCTTGGAGACTAGCTCCACCCACTATGGAGAAGGTTAGATAGCATCATTGATGCAATGAACATGAATTTGGGAAACTCCAGGAAGCAATGGAGAACATGGCTTAGCAACTAAACAAAAACAAAATTCCCTTAAAATAGATGTGTTAAATCTCTAGAGAAGTCTACTGTTCCAAGAGCCAGATTATTTCTACATCCTTCATCCAAACTGCAGCTTCCTGTTCTTTGTACAGATGGTGAGATTTCTGGGGTACCAATTTTCCTAAAACATTCCACTGTTACTTACTTATCCATGTGGTCTAGTTGGTAAAATATGTGAGTGATTTATATTTTCTTCTATGCAGTATGAAATGATGCCTTTGCCATTGTTACTAAAGCAATAATTCATTTCCAGCATCTTCTTATATTGTTGTTGCCCAATATGCTGGTTTAGCTGGGCAGCTAGAATTACCTTCATGTTTTGGGGGACCCTGCTGGGGGTACATATTTTTGGAAAATACTCTAATGTTCCTCATCCCAGGAACCCTTTTTGCTTCAAAGGGGAAACCTGATTTTACAAGTAGATAATTGCGTTTCAGCGCTCACTTCTTTAAGCTGCCTCTTTACAGAGATAACTCTTTCCTACTACTAAATATAGTCTTGTTTTTTTAAACTGTGTATATTTGCAAGCTATATTATTGCTCTCTCATGTAAGTATGTATGGCAATTCCTAATTACTCTTTTCTATATTTACATCCTAAAGATATGATAAAGAAAGAACTAAATATATACTGGCTGCCCGTCCTCTTTTTCATACGACTGGCACTGCCTTCTTTCATAACTCTGACTGGTAGAACATCTTCTGACTTCATTGGCTCTGGGGAGGTCTTTTGCAAGGGGGTGGGGAAGGTCCCGCAGTGCATCCTGTCTTTCATTTTATGAGCCTTGCTCGTATCCAACAATTATCTTTAGCAATCTTCTCTAGAATTTACCCCTGAACTAATACAAGCTTTCTGTAGTACAATGCTGCCCAGTTAAAATTAGGTTCACTAATCAGCACTGTTATTTAATAAAACAAATATTCTATGGCTGCTGCTGATCTAAATTTATTTTAGGCCCTGGGTACATTAGGAATTTTTAAATTATGTTGGTACTACTCACATAAAAATGGCTGTCGAGGGAAAGCACTGCCCATTTGGGAAATGGCTGAGTTGACGAAAACAGCCCGTCTCAGAACAACTCTTCTTCAGAAGGCAATTCAATAAGATTGTCCCACATTACCTCCTTTAGTTCTCCCCACCCACTTACCTAATTTCCTCAGCAGGTGGGCTTCCTTGCTGGATTGCAAGGTACTGAGCTCCAGCGGGCTGGCAAAGCATATGACTATATTCATCTATATATCTAGAGGGCTTGTCTGGATTCTGATTTTTACAAATATAGGTGATACTGCAGAATGGCACTTTGGTCTGCACCAAACCAGCTGCTTTCCATTTATTATTTTAATTAAATGGCTGCAATTAAACACCTGAACAAATGAAAAATCTCAACATCTGGATCAGCTTTCCTTGACTTAGTAGCTAAACAGCATCCAACCTATTTAGACTTTGTATGAAGATTCTAGAATTGTAGAGTCCAAAAATACCACAGAAGGCAACAATAAACAATTTCCATACGGTTGCCAAGATAACCACATGGTTATGTCCTTCAAATCACCAGAAACTGAGTTTGAATCAAAGGATGCTTTATTTAAAATATAAAATAAGGGACCTGTTAAGTGACAAGTGAGAACATTACCTTCTCCTATTCTGTCACTGTTCCAAAATACTTAGTCCCTGCCATGATTCAACAAACTTACCTGAAAACGCAAAGAATGATGCTTCCGGTGATCAGAGCAATGAGAGAAACACTGTGTCCGAGGGTATAAATTGCTTTCACCCAAACATAGAAAACCTATGAAGCAAACACGTATTTTAATTAATCACCATGAGCAGACATTTGGAAAAGATTCAGCAAGAGAATTGCCTTTTAAATACAGTAGGCCATAGAAATTACACAAAATACTTTTGTATCTCTCAAATGGAGATTTTTATTTATTTTATTTGCTAAATTTATATGCTGCACATCTCACTGTTTAGGCAGAGAATACTCTCCTTTCCAGAATCTTGGTCTATATTATGCAGGTGACAAACCCCAGGATACAGCCCTCCAACATTCATTCATTCATTCATTCATTCATTCATTTTCATTCATTCATTCATTCATTCATTCATTCATTCATTCATTCATTCATTCATTCATTCATTTATAAGACAGCCCAATGGTGCGTTTCTGGGTGCCATACAACATAAACACAGTAAATCAAAAAGAAAAAGAAAAACCCACCTACCAAGCCAAGAATATATAAATATAAAATGTACAATGTGACCAAGCATTCAACCACTCACAGGAGAGGCACCTGTTCAACTAATGCTTGGGGGTGGGGGGAGCCAAATTTTAAGCATGTTTTAAAGGCAAGAAGAATTTGAGGTGTCATATATAGGGGGAGGGGAAAATTGTTCCAGAGAACAGAAACCATCCTAAGTTCATACTGCAAAAATTTCACCACTAAAATTATTTGGATTTTGTCTCTGGAAATCCTCCTTTTCCCCATTCTCCATCTTAAATACTTCCCAAAACCAAAAAGTAAGGTAAACAATCTTGGCATGTCCCTCTTGGTTCAGTTGCAGCATCACCAGGATCTTTATTTGGTTCCTGAGAAGATTAGGAGGCTTGGTTTCAGTCTTGGTTCTCAAATTTTGTGCATCCATGAGTAATCACAGGATAAAAAGGAAAGAGAGAAAGCAAAGCAGGGCACTTAAGAGTTCAAGAAAGAAAAGGAAGGAAGTTCACCATGGTAGATGACAATGGATCATGTTCCTGTTTCAGAAATTGTAGTAGATTAAATCTCCCCTTCTGTTGGCCTCCAAATGTATCTAGCTCACCATTTGCAGGATTCCCAACCAATGCTTCAAGGCTTGAGAATGCTGAAAGCTGCAGTGATTCTAAACCTTGTGATTCTAGATATCACCTTGCTGGGGAAGAAGTGTTTACTTGTAGCAGATTAGAAGAAAATGAAACTCTGGTTTTGTGCTTGATCTACCTATTCTTTTTCACACTTCTGTACAAAAAGCCCTGAATCTATGACCAGTTGCTTAGCAACCATGCAAAGTTATGAGCCACCTGAAAAGGGTGTTAAATGTTAAATCGGAGGTTACCGGGCTGACAGGAACGGAGGCAAGACGGAATTCTGAACAGGAACGCTTTATTTCTAACTTCAGCACCACAGGCAACACGAGTCAACAGAACAGCAACTCGGCGTTTGACAGCTCCTTTTATAGTCAAGCTGTCAAACTGGCAACCAATCAGGACGCCCCAATTTCCCGCAGCCGGCTGCTCGCGTCTTAGCCAATCAGGCTTCGACCTGCAGCCGGCTTGGGTATTTTGGCGGTGTCATAAGTCTGAGGACTTAACACTTAGGGCCCAGATTCAAAGTTCCAATGATCAGGCTCCATCTGTGGTCACATGACTGAACTTTAGTTGCTGGGCAACATGGCTGCATATACAGTAGTTTGCAGCATTCCATGATCATGTGATCGTATTTTATAATGGTTTTACCAAAAATCAATACTTCTGGTTTTCAGCAAAGCCATACCGGTAGTGAACCATTGGATCACTTAATTATTGCTGCAAAAAAAATTGTTGTAAAAATAGGTCAGTCACATGACCGATCATTTTATGACCATTATATTTTTCTGTAATGGGAAGGCTCCATTATGGTCACATGTCGAGGATTCTTCTTTGCAAATACTCACATGGAAACATGTACCTCTATAATAAATTGATTCCAATAGCATGACATATAACATTGTTTAATTATCTGTTGTAATTCTAAAGGAAAATAAGATTCTTAAAAATATAGACATAATGTAGGTTTAAGATTTATGCCAACACTTGAGGAAAATAACCAGCCAACACTTACACAGCAGTGTGTTTAAGATATTGCACCAACCTGCAGTCAGCTTAGTGCATCTTAGGTAATTTCTTCTTGGCCTGATAGAATTCTGCTCAAGGTGTGAAAGTGATCAGCAAAAGTGAAAAGTAAAAGCAAACAAACACCCTCGTTTACTCTTCAAGTAAAGGTTTCAAAGATTGGTCCGGGGAGTAGTGGTCATAAGACCAATCTCCGCAGTCAGCACACTCCAAGGCAGAAGCGTGGTCAGAAGGGCCAGTTAACTGGGCTGCAGAAACCGCTGGCCTGGCTCTCTGTTGAAGACCCGCCTCAATGCCTTGCTTGATCGCAGCCGCTATAAGAGCCTGCATGTTTGGGTCAAGCATTGCTATTGTCAACGGGGCAGCAAGCCCAGTGGCCATCGGAGTAATGGTCACAGCGGATTGGGAAGTCGAAGCCCCCGAAATCTCTGGGCGGGACGGGACCTCCCAAATATCTTTGTCGGTGATGCTGAGGTTTGGGTTGTCCAAGGACATGGCTTCCGATGGATGAAGAGATGCCACCTCAGCCTGGACACCCTCCAGGTCATTTCTGGTGGCTAAGGCAGGCCCCTCTGAGCAGTTCTGACTAGGGGCCTACTTGTCGCAAGCGGACCTGGCGCAAATCTTGTCCAGCGCTTTGGCCCTGCGACTCTCATCCTGCTGGGTTGCCCTGGAAACCTTATCCAGCCTGGCAGAGGCTAATGAATGTGGGTGGGGGAGCACCTCCTATTGGAGGAAAGGCGGCTGCAACCTGAGAAGCCTCAGAGACAGGCACTGAATGATGGCTCTTGTCAGGAAAGAAGACTCCAGAATAGGAGAATACAGGTTTATTGCAATAGGCGGTTCAGAGTATTCGCATGACAAATTCTGAACCCCGGGCCAACGCCCGAGGCTTAACTTTTATCCCTTGTTAAGTGCTGTGTGAAGCAAGACACTCTGAGGGGTATTTTTGCTCCTGCTTTTTTTACAGCATTTGGAATAGTAACTTACCACATCTTTGGAAACAGTATCCTCAGAAGAAATCCTTTAAAGAAGTCCCTGTTCTCTGGAACCAACTTCCCCCAGAGATCCGAATCATCCCCACCTTGCTAGCCTTCCGAAAAGCCATTAAGACATGGCTCTTCCTGCAGGCAGGGTGATTTTGAGACAACCTTATATCTGAGGTCTCCCCCATGTATGCACGGTGTTGTATGTTTCTTTTAACTTTTTTAAATGGTTTTTGATGATTTTATTATTTGGTGTTCTTTAAAATGCTGTACGCCGCCCTGAGTCCTTAGGGAGTAGGGCGGCATAGAAGAATTCCCAAATAAATAAATAAATAAGTCATTTAAAAAGGTAACCCTTTTGCCAATATTCTAAAATGGTACTATAATAATTCTGGGAAAATGCTCTTTCCGCTTATATAATGGTTGATGCTTATTGTTTGAAAAGCTATTTTTCAATTGTATTGGTACATTATTTCAAATCAAGATACATTTACTTCAAGTCAAGAACATTTTCTTACTTTAAAAATATACAGAAACACAAAAGAGCATCCATTATGATTATTGGCTTTACTATGCTGAAATTAACTTGCTCAAGTTTTGCTTCCCCCCCCCCCCCACTTTTCAAGTATAATTCTCACTTTTGCTTAACATAGGGAAAAAGTGTTAATTTATTGCTTTCGGGTCCACAAAGCCTTAGAATTGCCAAATGTATCATTTCTCTCTCTGGAACAAGTTACATGACATTTGACACTTTGATTTCATTCACACTCTTGACATAATTGCCATTTAAAATTAAATTGCAGGACATATTGAAAATATGAAAAAGGTTCTATAGGATTAGGCTAAAGAGCCACATATATCCCATTTTCTGCTTAGAGATTAAAAAAAAATTATGCCACACATCCTGCCAGGAGCAAATCTTGATGCTCCATAGCATAATCTATGGCAGATACAGAGGTTTATCTCATGTTCCTAAAATGGTGAAAAACCTCTCTTGATTTTCATAAAACAGATACCAAGAGTCCTTAAGCTGACAGCAAGGCTTTAATAAGGGAGAATGTCCTTTCCCTAATATTGTTGGCATGGTACTTAATCAGGAATAGAGCTGGAAGGGACCTTGGAGGTCTTCTAGCCAGACCCCTGCTCAAGCAGAAGACCCTATACCATTTCAGACAGGTGGCTGTCCAGTCTTTTTTTTTAAAAAAAAACCCTCCAGATACGATCTCTGATCAGGTTTTCCTTTCCCAGGAGCGCCAGGACAGCATCAGGACCTTGATAGGCCTGATGTGAGTGGACAGAGTAGTTCCAACAGCGCTACTGTCTCAATTCCTGGGGAAGATGATCTCATGTCTGGGCATTGTACCTTGGGCCCGGTTCCACGCCAGGCCTCTTCAGTGGCTCCTGCTGCCCCATCAATGGGCAGGTCGCCCTCAGGTGCCCCTGGCCCAAGGGTCTGCTATATGCCTTCCCTCCTCTGCAGCTTATCCTTGCTGTGATCCGGAAGGTACTGTCGGAACGGGCGGAGATCCTGTTGTGGCTCCCCACTGGCCCAGGTGCCCGTGGTTCACCGACCTGATCAGCCTATCAGATCTACCAATCAAATATGGATGTTAGTAGGAAGTTCAGGTATTCTGTGAAAAATTATGCTGACATGGCACACTTTTCCTCCAGTTTGGCTGCTCAGAATATCTAATAACAAAACTTTTTTGCAAGTTGAGAAACTCCATAGGAGTTGAGCAGCTTTTTATTATTATGTTGAACTAGGACCAATGTCTTCTCCAGCTCCATAGCTCTCTGCTGCTCCTATATACTGGCATGTGTAACGAGAGGCACACCTGGGATATAGTGAATTTGTCTATTTATTTAATGAAATTTAAATGCCTCTGGGCATTTAATGTTCTCTAGGATTGGATTTCTTGGAGCAGGTAAAGATTAACTGAACAAACTGGTGCATGTGCTAAATCCTTTCAGAATAACAAGGCCAATTCAGCAAGAATTCAATACTTCAATGGTAAGGAACTAGACAGGGATGAAAGACGGAAAAACGAAAAAGGAAACAAAAGAAAATAGCAATGACTTTAGCCAGCAACACATGGATTTAAACCTTCAGCCAGCAACACATGGATGCACAAAAAGAATGAAGGCAGAACAAAGGCACCACAACTTAAATAATTTTTCACAGAATACCTGAACTTCCTACATTTGATTGGTAGATCAAGTATAGCTTTTCCTTTAACTGTTTTATGTCTGAAACTCTTTTCAGAGAGAGATTTATTTTCATTCACTACATCACAGGTGTCAAACTCGATTTCATTGAGGGCCATATCAGTGTTGTATTTGACCTCGGGGAGCCAGGGTGGGTGTGGACGGGGTGGGCATGGCCAGCTCAATGTCACTCATGTCAGGGGCGCCTGTGGTGGCCCGAGCGCTTTGCCAGCGAAAACGGGCTCCCGAGCTCCATTTTTGACTGCAACGGCCTCTTGCAACTCTGTCCTAGCGAAAACAGAGCTCCGTTTCTGCTGGCAGATACATGCGGCCCTCCTAGGTTTGTTTTCGTTGGCAGAGGCGGTTTCTGCAGGCCAGAGGGTGGCCCTGCAGGCCAGATCCAGGCCCCCGGGCCTTGAGTTTGACACCACTGCACTACATGATGCCTTCAGACCATTATGATGACCTTGCTCAGCCACTACAGCTTTCCAGGTGATCTTTCTTTCCTTACCAGAAACTAATGCATTAGGCAAAAAATATGTAGGGCACAGCCAATTTCTCCGGTCCTTTATTAGTCATCCAAAGGAAGCATAAGTTGATTCTAGTCATTCTTGCAAAGAACACAGTATCATAACACTCATTATAGTAATGCCCTGATGGATTAGAGGTTCAAAAGTTGGCGAATGTTTCTGTGAAAAACTGTTCTTAATCATAAGATTAAGGATCAATTGAACTGATATTTGAAATAACTGAACAATTCTCAGCTAACGCTATATTTCTATTAGAAAAAAAATTAAGATTCCATGTAATTCAGAAGAATTCTAAAATAAGGAATATCATGTTCTCTGCCTCCCTATTTTTCTTTCCTGGCAGAGAGGGTTTTGTTTAAGAAATAAAGTAAACGAGGTGGTACTAAGAACTTTGAGTATATTCATGTTTAGTCTACATTACTATTCCTAACTACTCACAAGGCATACATTTTGCAATGCCATAATTAATTGTACCTCTCATTTAGTGCTTTTTCCACACAGAAAAGATTGTTAATTTTGACTTGGATAACTAGAAAACTGTTTCATGGAAAAATTCTTTTAGACAACAAAATGAGACGTTGTACTTACCTGAGACGTCCATTCTCGTAGGGTGGAGCTAGCCGCCAAGATTGGGTATTGGCACAGCCTTCTAGCCAATCATGACTGAGTCTGACAAAAGTATAAATAGTGGCTCTAGGGCCTAGTTCCCCCTCTTTTGACGAGGGACGAAAGCCAGACTCAACGTGCCAATCAAATCCAACAAATTTTATTAACCTCTGAACAGTAGAATAACAACGTCACTGCAATGTAGTACTGCTAAATACCTATACTAACTACCTATATACAGATAACATCCTATTCTACTAAATCCTATATACCTAATGACCAATATACGGAAAAGACCCTGGTCAGCCAGAACACAAGTAAGAGGGAGGGACTTGGTGGCTAGCTCCACCCTACGAGAATGGACGTCTCAGGTAAGTACAACGTCTCATTCTCCATAGTGGGTGGAGCTAGCCGCCAAGATTGGGACATACCAAAGTAATTCAGTCCCTAGGGTGGGCCTCCTGATTCTGGCTGGGACCGCCGCCCTCCAATGTTACCTGTTCCAGTACCCTGCGCCCAAAGTCAGCCTCCTGAGAGGCGAAAGCGTCCAATCTGTAGTGCCGGACAAACGGCATTGGAGATGACCATGTGGCCGCTCGGCAGATCTCCTCAATGGAAGCCCTGGTGTTCCACGCTGCAGTGGTGGCCGCACTGCGTGTGGAATGGGCAGTAATCCTGGTGGGTCGTGGTAAAGACATTTGTTCATATGCTATGTTAATGGCAGTACGAATCCACCAACCCACCGTGGGAGAGGATGCTTTCCGCCCCAAGGATGTGGGGTGAAAAGATACAAACAAGGCCTCGGTTTTGCGAAAGGCAGAGGTCCTTTGTATGTACATGTCCAGTGCGCGCCTCACGTCCAGGAGGTGCCACTGTCTTTCAGTGTCAGAGGATGGGGAAGGATAAAAGGAAGGGAGCACCACCTCCTGAGCTCGGTGAAAGTAGGAGTTTACCTTTGGTAGAAAGGTGGGATCCAACCACAACACCACTCTGTCCTGGTGGAAAACACAGAGGTCACCCCTGATGGAAAGGGCTGCCAGTTCGGAGATGCGATGGGCAGATGTGACAGCCACCAGGAAAACCACCTTGTATGTTAGATGGGCCAGGAAAATGGATTGCAAAGGCTCAAAGGCACCCCCAGTGAGCGCTAACAGAACCTTGGACAAGTCCCAGGTGGGGTACCTGTGCACCACAGGTGGGCATCTATTGACCGCTCCTTTGAGGAATCGAGAGATCAAAGGATGCGCAGAGAGTTTTTCGAGAGACGGGGAGGACAGGATCGTGGATAGAGCAGCTACCTGACGTCTGAGGGTACTTGGGGAAAGACCCTTAGCCAGCCCCTGGCGGAGGAATTGCAGTACGTTTATTACCGAAAGGTCCAGAGGTGAATGCCCCTCCCTAGCGCACCAGGAGCAGAAGGCCTTCCATGAGGCTGCATAGATTCGTTGCGTGGACGGTCTGCGAGAGTCAAGCAAGACCTCCATGACGTCCTCAGGGATCTGGCGGCTCCTCAGAGTGAGCCGCTCAAGTGCCAGGCGGCCATTTGCAACCAGTGAGGATCTGGATGCTGCACTGACCCCTGAACAAGCGACCACTTTGTCGGAGGGATCCTCCATGGGGGGGATACCGACAGGAAGACCAGGTCGGCATACCAGGTTCTCCTTGGCCAATGGCTCTTTCCTCCAGAAGTTTCCGGATGACCTGTAGAATGATGGGAATGGGGGGGGAAGCGTAAAGCAACCCCTGAGGCCAAGTGCAGCGGAGGGCATCCGTCCCCTCCGCCCCCTGAGTCAGATACCGGGACAGAAACCTGGGCAGCTTGGTATTCCTCGGGGTAGCAAAAAGGTCCATTACTGGCAGACCGAAGTGACCCACAAGTTGGTAAAACAGGTCTGGGTGTAAGCTCCACTCTGAGTGGTCTATCTGGTTCCGGCTGAGCCAGTCTGCCCTGATGTTGGTCACCCCGGAGATGTGCTCTGCCGAAAGTGACAGTAGGTGGCACTCTGCCCATAACCCCAGCTCATGGCCTCTGACATCAGTTGTCCGGACATGGTCCCACCTTGTCTGTTTATGTGGGCCTTGGTGGCCACATTGTCCATAAAGACCAGTACATGGGATTTCTCCAGAAGAGGCCTGAAATGCTGCAGGGCAAGGAAGACAACACGTAACTCCAAGACATTTATGCTGAGGGTCGTCTCAGTTAGCGACCATGTCCCCTGTGCCACCTGCGACTCTGCGTGGGCCCCCCAACCTGGCATCGGTGGTGACGGTAATTTGGTGTGGGGAGAGGAAGCAGGTGCCCTTGTGGACCGCAGATGTGGTCCACCATGTCAGTGACTTCCTTACTGAGGGGAGGAGTCTCACCTTGGCTGGAGAAGTGGCTCGTCCTCTACGCTGGTAGGGGAGAAGGAGCCACTGAAGGTCCCTGGAGTGTAAATGTGCCCATGGGACAATATGAATGGCCAAAATCATCTTGCCCAGGAGGGAGGACAGCAAGTTCAGTGGAGCTGAATTTTGCCTCAGAACTTGCTGGGTTAATTCCAATAGGCTGTCTCTCCATTCCTGGGACAGGTACACCTTACACTCCAGGGAATCAATGATCGCCTCCAGATGGACAATTCTGGTGGCGGGGACAAGCTGGCTCTTGGATCGGTTGACCAAGAAGCCATGGTGGTCGAGGGTGTTAAGCACTACCTGAACATCTCTCTCAGCTTGAGAAGGAGAGGCCGAGGAGGTAAGAATATCATCCAGGTAGCACTGGATCCTGATGGGGATGGACCAGAGGTGAGCGGTCAAGGCCGCTAGGACCTTGGTGAAGACCCTTGGCACTGAGGACAGGCCAAAGGGGAGCGCCCCATATTCATAATGCACCCCTGCATAGCAAAACCGCAAGTATTAGTGGTGAGATGGCCAAATTGGAATGTGGAGATAAGCCTCCGAGAGATCTATGGATGACAGTAGATCTCCCTTCCTAATACTTGAGAGGATTGAATGCAGGGTGTACATTTTGAATTTTTTGTGGACGATATATCTATTGAGGCGCTTAAGGTCCAATATTGCTCTCCACCCTCCCGAGGATTTGGGCACTACAAACAAAATGGAGTAGAAGCCCTGCCCCTGCTGGTCCTCAGGCACCTGCTGGATGGCTCGAATGTCCAACAGGTGCTGGATGGCCTGATTCATGAGGACCCGTTTTTCTGGATTTGATGAGGTGGGGCATAGAAGGAAAAACCTCGGGGGGGGGGTGGAGAGAAACTCGAGTGCGAGTCCTGACTTCAGGGTTTCACAAACCCATGCGTCGTTGGTGATTTCCTCCCATTGACTGGCATAGAGTGCCAGGCGACCTCCTATGGGAGGAACGGCCGGAGAATTATTTGTTCCGGTGGAAGGGACGACCACCGGCCCCTCTAAAGGGCCGTTTATACTGGTTGCCCCGGAATGGACGATCAGACCTGACGTGGTCCATATTGCCCTTGGGTCTACCCTTGGTAATTGCCCTGGGATTGCCCCTGGAACCTATTCTGGGGTTGAAAAGCCCCTCTATAACTCCTTCTGGGAAAGGAGAGTGAGCGGAAAGGGGTCTTGCGGCCACCCGAGGGGACGACTTTCTTTTTGTCCTTTGTTTCAATGAGGATATGATTGAGGGCCTCACCAAATAAGGCCTGGCCCGCTACCGGGCTGGAGGCCAGATTCCACTTATATTTGGCTGACCAGTTGCATAGCCAAGTCATGCGGCGCGCCACTGCCGCAGATGCCATGGCCCTTGCTGTAAATTGGGCCGATTGGAGCGTAGCATCGGACGTAAATTGTGCCGCAGCCAGGAGCTTGTTTAGGTCCTGGTGCGCACGGACGTCCGAAGGCAGCAGGTGGTCCTGGAGGGCGTGGAGCCACTTGACAGAAGTCCTGCAGAAGAATGAGGTGGTGGAAGATGCCTTCAACGCCCACGCGGCCGACTGATGAGCCCTCTGGAGTGTTGCTTCCATCCTGCGATCTTCCAGCTGGAGGAGCTCCTCTGGTTCTCCAGGCATCTGGCCGTTGGAAAACAAAGCCAGAACCGGGCTGTCCACAGGAGGCACTGTAAGATGTTGGGCCAAAGCAGAGTCAATATTGAAATACCGTTTATCAAGGGCGTTGGATAATGACCCTGACGTCGGGTTCTGCCACTGTTTGAGCACAGTCTCGACAAACAGTTTTGGGGCTGGCACCACATCAGCCTGGGATGCAGTGGGCTCGAACATAGGGTCCGGCTCAGATGTTTGACCGGTTGCCCCAGTAGAAGTCAATAGATTGGCCGTGGTCTTAGCTTTATGCAAAAGGGAACAGAAGAGGGCCGGCTGAAAAAGGACGGAGGAGACAGCTGGCTCAGGGGCCAAGTCCTCATCCTCTGACATGGCTAGTTCAGGAAGTGCGTCCCCCAGCTCATTTTCCTGACCTTGTTCATCATCGAGGTCACCTAGGGGGTCAGATAACTCTTCCTCACCTTCCTCACCGCCCTCTAGTTCTGGATAGTCAAGACTATCCACGTTCTGCTGTTCTGTTGGAGGACAGGGTAGTCTATCTGGGGGGTAGATGACCCTGCCATGGCTCTGATCCCTGCCTCCACCCCATTCCTGATGGCCTTATTTATCTTGTCCTGGATCTCCTTAGATTGCAGGGGATCCTTGCTGGGGGTTTTGGTAGAATCTTTGAGAGGCACCCGTGGACCCCAAATGGCCCCCTTTGACCTGCGCAGGTTTGCGCCATCAATGGACAGATTGACAGAGTGTGAAGCCCTCCGATGTCTAGATGCTGCTCCTTTGTCATGCCTGTGGGCAGCCTTGTCCCCAGGCAGGGGTGTCTGACGTGCCTTGGTAGACCTGTCCTTGCTTAGGGCAGGGGATTGAGGCCTTATGGGGGATCGATCCCTGGTAGGAGAGGGAGATGCCACCCTGGCTTGTTCGGGCTGCTCAGTTCCCTGTCTGGGTGTTTTCGATTTTGCCTTTCCTGATTTTTGGCTTTTGTCAGCCATGCTGATGAAGCAAGGGAGGAGGGCTGAGCTCTGAAGCTAATTTGCTATGCAAAATGGCCACCAGCCACGAGGCAGTCTCAAAATGGCTGCCAAGGCTTGCTGGGGAGGTTCTGAGGTAATGGGAGAGCAGGCTTCAGGCAGGGCCTGTTTAGGCTTCGTTTGGGCCCAGTCACAGATACCTCATTTAAAATGTTTTACAGACCCAGCTGAGGAGAGGAGGACAGCTTCCTGGGTCGCCCACGGCCCCTGACGGTAAGATGCGGCCTGAATTGTCTCTGGGCGGTCACTCTGGCGTTGGTGTAGCTCTTGCTGCGTAGGCCGCCTCCCTGCGCGCCTCCGCAGCTCCGTGACAATTAAACTCGGCCGGATGTCCTCCTGAGGCTGTCAGGGCGCCGGCCGCTTGTGCAAGCCTGGCCCGAGGCAATCAGCTGTTTTTCGGGCAATTAAGGCTCGGGCCCGACTCAGGCAAATCAGCTGTTTGTCGGCAGCTAAAAAGACGGCACGGACCGCTTGCGCTAGACCGGCCAAGCTGAGAGCGAGGTCTTCGACTCTTTCGATCCCTTCGTATTTGACAGTCAGCTGGGGATCGGAAGGCTTGTGTAGGTGTGGCCCGCTTGCGCTAGGTTGACCGATTCAAAAGGCACCAAAAATATTCAATTTGTGGTTTGCTATGCCCCTGGGCCCCTCAGCACTCCTCGCAGGCAAGCAGCAGCTGTCAAAACGGGATGGACGGCCAGCACGTGCGGCCCGTCCCTTGGTAGCTGCCAGGCAGAGATGCAGACCTCGCTCAAGTGCCCAGGTGTGCGGGGACCCTTTCCCACTCCCTCCACAGCCAGAATAAGTATATAAAAGAAGGATAGGTAATGAAAAGACGTAATCAAAAATATACTGGGCCTTCGGCTGGAGGGGCGAGCAGCAGTTGGACTTGCAGCCAACTACCTTCTCCCAGGATCAGGTGACAGCAAGGAAACCTGGGGGGCTCGATCAGGGAAAGAGAAAAAACACTAAAGTAAAAATAAGACTTACAGTTATAATTGAAAGAATATGTTGGATGAAAAAAGGCACTAGTCATTGGCTCTGACTGAGTCAAAAGAGGGGGAACTAGGCCCTAGAGCCACTATTTATACTTTTGTCAGACTCAGTCATGATTGGCTAGAAGGCTGTGCCAATTCCCAATCTTGGCGGCTAGCTCTAACACTATGGAGAATGAAAAACTTCCATCACAAAACAAGGAAAGCACATTGGAAGAGTAAAAATAACAGGATTAACACATGTTTTCTTAATGCAATCCTCATTATACTGTATTAGTAGGTGTATTTTTTTTAAAAAAAACAAAGTTTGTACCAGTATCAGATAGAAAGGTCATAGCCAGTTTGCATCATGGCCAGTTTGCATCATGGCCGGTTTGCATGGTGCTGTTAAGACAGTACTATATTTTAGATGACAAAAATGCAGTGCAAAGACTGCATTACTTAAAGTCCTAAGTAATAAAAAGGTAAGTGTCTTTCTAGATAACCTACCTTGTAAGATGTGCGGATAAAACTGGGCAGAGATAACATGGCTTTTGGGGTTGCTTGGAAGAAGAATAGCATTAGAATAGTAAATTATATGCAAGTTTGAATTCCTCATGTTATACTTCGTTACTAGGCAATCATTTTATTATTTTATTTACGCTATATCTATCACAGTTTTCCCTATAGGAAGGATATTTAAGGACGGTTAAAAGCATCCATTCCTACATAATGATGATGTATATAGCTATCCAGACCTTATCTTTCATTTCTTTGGTTAAAGAAGCAGTTGATTGTACTAAGCCTAGTACTTAACAAAAAGTACTAAATATCTTGGATTTAGCTTTAGTCAAAATTCTATCATAGTCATTCTGAATTTCATTTTTTTAATACTTGTGATTTCACTGGATTGTTTTTTT
The DNA here is from genome assembly GCA_023053685.1 of Diadophis punctatus similis. Taxonomy (NCBI): domain Eukaryota; kingdom Metazoa; phylum Chordata; class Lepidosauria; order Squamata; family Dipsadidae; genus Diadophis; species Diadophis punctatus. Next base: position 40,174,826 of record JALIGW010000007.1, on the reverse strand, counting down.
CAATTGATATTTAATTATGAAGGAAAATACTCCCCTGGACATTAAATTAAAGAAGTCTCACCATCCATTCCTAGCATTTAGATAAAGATAAGATAAAGGTAAATCCTTGTTTGGGCAACCCTGACAGGTTTATTGAGGTAAGAGTTTATATAAAAGAAGCTGATGAAGAACAATGCTAATACAAAGAATTTACAAATTAAAGTATATTGGAGGATAAATACATTTATTTATTTATTTTTATCTCATCTTTACTGTTTTTACAAATAAGGAAGCAAACAAACATATCCAACACACATTTCTGTTGTGTTTTCCACCACAACACACCTATTTTGTTTTCCCCATAACAACCATCCTATGAGGTGGGTTGGGTTGAGAGAGTAACTGGCCCAAAATCACCCAGTTGGCTCTTATGGCTAAAGTGGTACTTGAACTTATTATCTCTTGCTTTCTAACCTGGTGCCTTAAGTAAATGATTACATCATACTAAGTTTACTGAAACTGATCAATTCTTCCCAAAGGGTTGCTGGCTTAGAATTCTGAGAGTTTTAGTCCCAAATAACAGGAATATGTTCGATAAAGCATGAATGCCGTCTAATATGCTACATACTTGAGGATTCAAAACTATAGGTCAGGTCTTAAAAAATTAATGGATGGGGAGGGAACAGACAGGATCCTATCCTTCCACAGAAAACACTTGAAAACATATTTATAATCATCCTCTTTCTATGTTGTAATATACTATTTTAAAAGAGTTCCCTCTCATAATTCTATGGATTTGGAGATAAACACTTCAGAAAAAATATGCTGTATTTGATGCTTCAACAGTGTCTTCCTTCACCTACATTTCAATTTTGAATATAAGAAGTTAAATATTTTATTTTAGCAAATAAGAACTACCCGTATATACTCGAGTATAGGCCGACCCGAATATAAGCCGAGGCACCTAATTTTACCACAAAAAACTGGAAAAGTTATTGACTCGAGTATAAGCCTAGGGTGGGAAATGCAGCAGCTACCGGTAAATTTCAAAAATAAAAATAGATACCAATAATGTTTTTGAATATTTATTTCAAAGAAAAACAGTAAACTAGCTCTGTAAGTGGAAAAGAGGGTCAATAAAAACAATATGGTATCAACAAGGAGGAGGTGGGACATCGTTGCAGAGCGGTAGGAGGGGGAGGAAGGGGAATCGTAAGACAGCCCTGCATTACATTAGAACGTGAGGAGGGGGGATGGTGCGGTGCGCACTGCGCGGCAAACTGACACAGAGGGAGGGGAAACTCACAGGGGTGCCGGGCCATTCACGAGCGTCACCCAGCGGCATGGCCCCGCCCCTTTTTCTCCTCCATTTCGGGCAAATTTTTCACTGACTCAAGTATAAGCCGAGGTGGCTTTTTTCAGCCCAAAAAGTGGGCTGAAAAACTCGGCTTATACTTGAGTATATACGGTATGTACTAAAATAGTATTTAGCAAGATACATTTCTATAAACCAGGGAGGACATTGGATGTATGTTGCTCAAAGTCACTGGTTGTAATGGGCAGCTCTAGAAATCAAAATGGATGAAGAATGAAGGAAGGAAGGTGTTGTGTCCGATCGCCGCATCAAAGGAGGAGGAGGCCAGTCTCTTTGAAGCTCACTTTATTGACAGAACTCACACTAGAACAACACAGTGCTAACATAGTAAAGAATGCCTCAGCCGCGCCGTGACAGCTATTTATATCTGGCTGTCAGGCGCGGCAACCAATAGTGGCTTCAGAAATCTTCCGCTCGGAAGCCGGCACAGACCCGGCCAATAGGGAGTGACACTCCTGGAGACGCAACACCCCTCCCCACCTGGCATGTGCAGACATAGCCGCCCAAGTATGCAGGGCACTTGTGCAGTCTGGTCGAATGGCAAAGTTCGGGGGAAATGGCCGGAGCAGCTTCTGGGCTGTTGGTTCGTTCTGGAAGTGCCTTGGCCTGCACCATCTGGCTGGATGGCCGAAGAGGTTCCTTGGTGGCGGCCGTAGAGCTAGAAGGTAGGTCAAGTGACGCAGTGGCTGCGGGAAGAGCAGTTTTGACGGCCGGGGTTTCAGGCATGACATTGGCAGGAGGGAGATCCATCCCAGAGAGAGGAGTGGCACTTCCCAGGACTCGACCCCGCAACTGGTCGACGTGTCGCCTCCAAACTCAGCCATCGTCTAGTTCGACCCTGTAGGAACAGGGGCCTGTCACTGAAAGTACCTTAGCCGGCAACCACCGCGGTTCTCCCCCAAAATTCCTTGCATACACTGCACTGCCCTCCACAAACACCCGGGCCCGGTCATCCTGGGGGTTTTGGATCTCTGGGGCATAAAGGGGGTGCATGCAGTCCAGCACGGTTCGGAGGCGGCGGCCCATCAGGGCCTCGGCGGGGCTGAGGTTGGACACCGGGCAAGGCATTGAGTGCTGAGCTAATAAATATTGAGACACCCTGTCTTGCCAATTGGGGGTGTTTAATCTCTTAAGAGCTTTTTTGGTTGCCTGGACAGCCCTCAGCCCGGCCTTTGCTGGCTGGGTGCCAAGGGGCCGTTAGGGCCTGGCAGATGCAGGTCACCAGGAACATCTGGAAGCAGGCAGAGGTAAATTGGGGCCCACTGTCGGACACCATCAGGTCGGGAAGGCCATGGGTTGCAAACCATTTTAAAAGGATGCAAACAAGGGCTTTTGCTGTGGTGGAAGACATAAGCTCCACTTCCACCCAGCCAGAGTAAGCGTCCACAAGTAATAGGAACTTCTGGCCCATGTGTGGCCTGCGAAGTCTAGGTGGACTCTGGACCAGGGTCCCCTGGGAATCTCCCATGCCCTGGGTGCAGACACTGGCGGAGCAGGTCTGGAGGCCTGGCAGACCTGACAGTGTGCCACCCAGAGTTCGATGACCTGATGCAGTTGTTGTAGGATTGGCTCATAAAGAGAAGGTGGTGCTTCCCCAGAGGAGGCAGCCCTTGTGGGTTGACAGCTCGTGCTGTCATGTTTTGAAAGGTTGGAAGGAAGGGTCTAATCTGCCCAGGGGCCAACCCCTCCTCACCCAGTCCAGGACCTGGCTGAAAACAGGATCGTTAGCAGAATGGGTGGCAGTGTCAGAGGCTGAAATAGGGAGACCCAGGTCCTCAATAAGGAGGACCTCTGAGGTGGGTGCTGGATCCTGGACAGCGATGGGGAGTGGGCAGTGACTCAGGGCGTCTGCATTGGACAACAACCTACCAGGGCGATATGATAAAGTATAAGAATACCCAGCTAGGAATTCTGCCCACCTGGAGAGTCTGGGAGAGATAAATTGTGGGGTTTGGTGATTCCCAGCCAGAAGGCCCAGGAGGGGTTTGTGGTCTGTGATGAAGCTGAAAAGGCCTACCATATAAATAATCGTGAAATTTTTTAACAGAGGCCACCAGAGGGAGGGCCTCTTTATTGGTTTGGCTATAGTTTCTCTCGGTGGAGGAGAGGGTGTGAGAGAAGTAGGCGATAGGCGCCTCAGAGCCATTAGGTAGAATATGGCTGAGTACCGCCCCAATGCCATAGGGGGAGGCATCTGTGGTTAGAGATAGGGGTAAATCGGGATTGTACTGGACTAGCACAGCATCCGACATAAGCAGCTGCTTGACATTGCTAAATGATGTTTGAGCCTCCTGGCAATGCAAAGGCTCAGCTATTGTGGCCTTGTGGGGTAGAAAGACACTGTAGAAATTTAAGAGGTCTAGGAAGGCCTGTAGCTCTGTTTTGTTGGAAGGAGGTGAAGCTTGCTTAATTGCATCGACTTTTGAGGGGGTTGGGTGGATGCCCGCAGCATCTATGCAATAGCCCAGGAACTCCACGCTGGGGACCCCTATCTGGCACTTGCTCCTTTTTAATTTGAGACTGGCCTGCCTGAACCTCAGGAGCACATTGCGAACCAGTGAGATAAGTTGTTTGTTTGGAGCAGAAATAAAGATGTCATCAAAGTAAGATATTACCCCAGGCAGGCCAAAGAGCAGACATTCCATAACATTTTGGAAAAGGCCAGAGGCCACGCTCACGCCAAACTGGAGATGGCGACAGCGAAAAGCTCCCCGGTGGGTGACTATGGTTTGGGCCTCAGCCGTGGCCTCATCCACCGGGAGCTGCCTGGGCCATGTCCAGTTTGGCGAAAAGGGACGTTGTTACTTACCTGATATGTCCTTTCTCATAGGGTGGAGCCAGCCTCCAAGAATGGGTTAAACCTGCCCTCCAGCCAATCAGGACCGAGTTTCTTCAAAAGTATAAATAGGACCCTCTTGCCTTGGCACCCCCTCTTTTTACGAGGGAAGAAGGTCAAACTCAAACATGCTTACCCATTAAACCAACTCACTTTTTTTTAAAATAGAGAAAGGCAAACCAACAACAGTGACACAGACCTCATGAACATATGTACAGGATGATAGATTAATGAGAACAGACAGCCCAGCCAGTACCCTAAAAAGGGGAGGGACTTGGAGGCTGGCTCCACCCTATGAGAAAGGACGTATCAGGTAAGTAACAACGTCCCTTCTCCATAGTGGGTGGAGCCAGCCTCCAAGAATGGGACATACCAAAGTACCTTGTCCCTAGGGCGGGCCACCTGTATTTGGCTGAGACTGACCCAGTCCTCCCACACCATGATGCAACACACTCCGGCCAAAGTCCGCCTCCTCCGAGGCATAGGCATCCAGTTTATAGTGCCGGATGAAGGGTGTAGGAGAGGCCCACGTGGCCGCACGGCAAACCTCCACAATGGAGGCCCGGGCGTTCCAGGCCGCAGTGGTGGCCGCACTGCGCGTTGAGTGCACTGTAAGTCCAGGGGGCCAGGGCAGAGACATTTGTTCATAGACCAAGGTAATGGCCGCGCGAAGCCAACGGCCCATCGTGGAGGATGATACTTTGGAGCCCATGGAAGACGGGCAAAAGGACACAAAGAGCGCCTCAGTTCATCGGAAGCTAGAGGTGCGTTGCAAATAGATGTCCAGAGCACGCCTGACGTCCAGCAGGTGCCACGCACGCTCAGTGTCATTAAGAGGAGTTTGGTAGAAACAGGGAAGAATGATTTCCTGCGCCCTGTGAAAGTACGTGTTGACCTTCGGAACGAAGGTGAGGTCCTGTCAGGGTGAAACACACACAGATCCCCCCGCACAGACAGAGCGGCCGGTTCTGAGATCCTACGTGCTGAAGTCATAGCCACAAGAAAGGTTACCTTGTATGTCAAGTGCATCAGAGATGCCGTAGAGAGAGGCTCAAGCGGGCCAGCGGTGAGAGCAGTTAATACCTTAGTGAGGTCCCAGGTGGGAAACCTATGGACTACGGGAGGACACAGGTTGGAAGCCCCCTTCAGAAATTGTTTTAGGAGCGGGTGGCTGGAAAGGGAGTCCACGGCTGGGCACGAGAGGACAGTCGATAAAGCCGCTACTTGGCGGTGCAGTGTGTTAGGGGAGAGACCCTTGGCAAGGCCCTGACGCAGAAATTGTATTACATTGATTATTGAGAGTTCGACAGGTGACTACCCCACCTGCGCGCACCAGCGACAGAAGGCCTTCCAAGTAGCCGAGTAAATACGTTCAGTAGACGGCCTCCTAGAGGCCAACATGATTTGAGCGATATTGTCCGGAACCAGGCGATGCTTTAGAGTTAGCTGCTCAAGTGCCAGGCGGTCAGTTGTAGCCAATGTGGCTCTGGATGGAAAACTGACCCCTGGACAAGCGACCACTCTGTTGGCGGGATCCGCCAAGGAGGTGACACGGACAGGAACATAAGGTCTGCAAACCATGCCCGCCTGGGCCAGTGGGGAGCTAACAGGATCACCTCCGCCCTCAACTGTAGGACCCGCCAGATGACCCTGGGGATCAGGGGAAGGGGAGGGAAGGCATATAGCAGCCCTGGCGGCCAGTCACATCGAAGGGCGTCTGTGTCCGCTGCCCCCTGTGTCCTAAACCTGGTGACAAACCTGGGCAACCTGGCATTCTCCGGGGTGGCGAAGAGGTCCATTACCGGCAGACCGAACCGACTGACCAATTGTTGGAAGATGTCCGGGTATAGGGACCACTCTGCCGGGTCGATGGAATTCCGGCTGAGCCAGTCTGCGGTCGTGTTGCTCAGCCCGGAGATATGCTCCGCTGCGATAGACTGCAGGTATCGCTCTGCCCAGAGTCCCAGTGCCATTGCCTCTACCATGAGTGCCTTGGACATTGTCCTGCCTTGGCGATTTATATGGGCCTTCGTTGTTACATTGTCTGTCAAGACAAGGACATGGCTGCCCGACAGACGGCCCCGGAAGTGAGCCAGGGCCAACCTGACAGCCCTCAGTTCTAACAGGTTGATGGGGAGGCTCTGTTCGGCACTGGACCAGGTGCCCTGGGCGACTTGAGTCTCGATGTGGGCCCCCCAACCTGTAGTGCTGGCATCCGTGGTTAGTGTCAACCTCTGTGGTTCCAGGAAGCCGGTGCCCTTGGCGAGAGCGGTTGAAGACCACCATCGGAGGGACTTCCTCATGACCATCGGGAGCTGGACCCTGGCTGGGGAATTGCTGCGATCGGCCCGCTGGAAAGGGAGAAGAAACCATTGAAGGTCTCTGGAATGCAGGTGAGCCCAAGGGGTGATATGAATCGCAGATATCATCTTTCCCAGGAGGGAGGACAGCTGCTTCAGGGGAACCCTGGTTTGGGCCAGAACACGCTGGACTAAATCCGATAGGCTGCCCTCCGCTCCTGTGACCCTGCACTCCAGAGAGTCAATGATGGCCCCCAGGTGAGTGACCCTAGTGGAGGGGGACAGTTGACTCTTTCCCATGTTAACTAGGAACCCGTGGTGCTTGAGGGTGTTAAGAACTACCTGGATGTCCTGCTCTGCCTGGGACAGAGAGGAAGACTGGATGAGGATGTCATCCAGGTAGCACTGGACACGCACGGGAATAGCCCGCAGGTGGGCTGTCAAGGCGGCCAGGACCTTCGTGAACACCCTGGGTGCAGAAGATAGGCCGAAGGGCAACGCCAGATATTCGTAATGCACCCCTGCATAACAAAACCGGAGATATTGGCGGTGGTCCGAATTGATTGGAATGTGGAGGTAGGCCTCCGAAAGGTCAATTGATGCGAGAAAGTCGCCTTGCCTAATGCCCGCCAGAATTGATTGCAGGGTGTGCATCTTGAATTTCTTATAGATGACATATCTATTGAGGAATTTTAAATCAAGAATGGCTCTCCACCCGCCCGAGGATTTAGGTACTACGAACAATATGGAATAGAATCCCTGTCCCTGTTGGTCCTTGGGCACCTGTTGGATGGCTCGAATGTCCAACAGGTGCTTGATTCATAAGGACCCGTTTAGCAGGATTAGATGACAAGGGACAGCGTAGAAAAAACCTCGGGGGGTGGTGGAAAGAAATTCAAGAGATAGCCCTGACGATAGGGTCTGCAAAACCCATGCGTCGTTGGTGATTTCCTCCCACCGACCGGCATATAATGCCAGACGATCCCCAACGGGAGGAACCGGTTCAGCTTTATTTGAACCGGCGGTAAGGGCGACCACCGGCCCCTCTAAAGGGCCGTTTGGACTGTGAACCCTTGGAAGTTCTGTCAGGGGCTGGGCCCCGTACTGTCCCTGGTACCCAGATTGCCCCTGGTTTGGCCCTGAGGCCGATTGTACCCCTGGTGCGAACCCCTGAATCCCTTTCTATAAAAGGATTTCTTGGGATGTTTCGTGCAAGCGGGGAGGATCTTGCACCTGTCCTTAGTTTCAGTGACCAGAGGATCAAGGGTGGGTCCAAAAAGAGACTGACCGGCAATGGGAGCCGTGGCCAGTTTCCACTTATGCCTTGCGTCTGTGGGCCAGGAACGAAGCCAGTGCATACGCCGCGCTATCACTGTTGAACCCATGGAGCGGGCCGTGAATCTGGCCACTTGAAGGGTGGCGTCCGACGTGAACTGTGCCGCCGCTAGGAGCTTTTTTATGTCCTGCTGAGAGCGTGTGTCGGTGGACGGTGTGCGCTCCTGGAGCGCGTGTAGCCACTTGAGTGAGACGCGGCAGAAAAACGACGCTGTTATAGACGCCTTTATAGCCCATGCAGCTGCTTGGTGCGCCTTTTTCAAGGCTGACTCCGTCTTACGTTCCTCCGGGCGTAGAAGTTCATCTGATTCGCCAGGTATCTGAGCATTAGCATATAGGGCCCACACAGGAGAGTCTACTGGTGGAATTGCTAGGTGTTGTGCCAGTTGAGCGGCCACATTGAAATAGTGCTTGTCTTGCGCAGTTGGCAATGGTCCTGATGCAAGTGCCTGCCATTGTTTCACAAGAGAGTTCACAAAAAAGTTTGGAATAGGTATTACCTCGTTACGGGAGGTTGTTGCCTCCTCGAAGATGGGGTCCTCTTGTGTCGTGGCGGCTGGTGTTTCTGTTTTGGCCGTAGAAAGGTTGGCCGTTAAGGTGGCTTTGTGGAGGAGCGACCTAAAGAGGCTTGGATGAAATAGGCCCGTAACCACAGGGGGTTCGGGTGCCATGTCCTCGTCATCTGACATTTTAATGTCCAGAGGGGCCTCCTCCAATTGCTCACCTTCCGCCTGGCCGGTTGCCATGTCTTCCACCGATATGACGGACTCCGGAGATGAGTCATTGCGGTCCTCTACCCCTGCCTGCAAGGTGTGTTGTTGTGGCAGGGGGAGAACTGCGCGTGGGCTGATCCTAGGGGCTACCTGTTCACGTGTGGCCCCTGCCATGGCTCTGAGAGCTGCCTCCACCCCCTTGTATATGGCTGTGTCCATATACGTACGTGCAACGCTGTCCAAGGACGGTTCAGGCAAAGGTGGGACTTGGGTCCCCTGGCATAGGGGCACCTCTTCATCACTGTCACCCCAGACATCCACCTCCCTCAGATGGCAATCCATATTGTCTAGTGACAAATTGTCACATGAGCTGCTAAGCCTGAGAGAGGGTGTGATCTGTGTGACTTTTGATCCCTTTGAGACAGGGGTGTCTTGTGGGAGCTGTTGTTTCTGGCTCTTGTGACTGGATTTGGAATGAGTCTTAGAGCCTTCCCTCGCCTGGTCAGATTTGTGAGACTTAGGGCGAGGAGGAGGAGAGGTGGGGCGCAAGGGAGATCTGTCCCTGTGAGTGCCAGGGCTCATAGAGAAGTTTCCACCCCCCCGCACCTCTTCCTCAGCAGAGGTTGTTCTTGGTGTTTTTTGTTTAGACTTCCCCTGCTTAATTGGCTTTTCTGCCTGCTTGGATGACTTTTCTGCCATGATGATTTGTGCAAAAGTCCACAAAGGTGGATCAGGCACAGCTAACAGCAGCAAGCAGGCAGTTAAAAGCAAGTTGAAAAAGCACATGTGGAGCTGTCAGAACTGTCAAACGGCTCCAGAGTGCTTTAAAATGGCCACTGTGACGTCACGAGCTGTCAAACGGCTCTTCCCGCCGAAAGCGGCTCTCAGAAATGTTGCCAGCCGCTTCTCTTCTCCTAAGGGCTTCAACAGTTGTTGGAGGGGTGCTTGCTAGTCTTCTGGGCGAAACCGGTCAGTTTTTCGCCCGATCGCTCTCTCTCAGCTTCCCTGACCGGCTGTCAAAGTTGCTGCCGACAAACAGCTGACGGTCGGCTCGCCGCCGCTCGAATCCACACGGCCGAGTAGGGAAAGCCTGCCGCTCGATTCCAGCGGCCGAAACAGTCAGAAACTGGTGAGAGAGAGAGAGGTCGGCTGTTGGAGCTGGGCTCCAGCCGACGGGAGAGGAAAGACGGCCGCCCAAGTGCAGGGCTTCTGCGGCTGAAGAAAAAATGTTTGAAAAAGTATCTCCCTCCCTACAAGCACCGCTGACAGCTGTGTTAGAATAGCTGAGGAGTGTGCACCCCCTTTCAACCACAGGCAGTCCCAATGGGGGTCCCAATCTGTCAATGGCCTCAGGCCACAGCCGGGCTGAGCGCACGCGCCGCCCTCCACCTGTCAAATTTGACAGCTGTCAAACGGGGAGTTTTTGACAGATAGCACTTACAGTTTTTAAATTGTAGAATTTGGATGTTTGATGGATAGTTGGTGAAGCAGACTCGAAGAATGGGTTAAGCACTGGCTACAGTGGCTACAGGACCGAGGAAAAAGAGGGGGTGCCAAGGCAAGAGGGTCCTATTTATACTTTTGAAGAAACTCGGTCCTGATTGGCTGGAGGGCAGGTTTAACCCATTCTTGGAGGCTGGCTCCACCCACTATGGAGAATGGTCCCCTTGCCAAGGGAGTGGAGCAAGTGCTAGACTATGGGAACAGGGTAGGGGTGAGCTTGTAAGGCTTTATTGAGGGAACATTTGTAGTCCCCGCATATCCTAATGGAGCCATCCGGGCATAAGGGGACTACAATCGGGGTCTCCCACATAGCGTGGTCATTGGGCTCTAAGACCCCCTGGGCGATGAGTTTGTCAAACTCCGCATCCACCTTAGGGTGCAAGGTGAAAGGGACACGCCTTGCCTTAAGGCGGATGGGAGCAACCTTGGGGTCCAGGTTGAGGGAGATGGGAGTGCCCACATAAGTGCCCAGGGTACCATCAAATACATCAGAGAATTCAGAAAATAAGGTTGCAGAGCCCTCCAGGGTTGTGTGTACCCTGGAGAGAACGAGGCCCAAGGAGGCAAACCAGTCTAGGCCAAGTAAGGAAAGGAGGGACCCAGAAACTACCACTAGGGGCAGAGGGCCCGCGAAGGAGTCCTTTTCCACTAAGAGAGTGATCTGTCCCATGATGGGAATAGCATTTCCCTGATAATCCCACAGCCTAAGATTACAAGGGGTTAGAGCAGCCTCTGAGAAGGCAGGCACCAGGCGTTTTAAATACTTCTGGAGGAGCCTGTGTCCACCTCCATGGTGCATGGGGCCCCTTCAATCTTAACAGAAAGTAAAAAAAAGTTATGCCCCCCCCCCCAGTAGCCAAGTAAACTTCTTCTGCTGGGTAGTCATCGGGCAGGCGCATTGTTAAGTCCGTGGACAGAAGAATGACAGGAATCAAGCTGTGCAATCAACTAGCCTTTAATTAGGCAATAAAATGGAAACAAAAGAACAGTAACTCTCAGAAATGCAGGAGGCACTGAATTGCCTCAGCCGCGTTTGAAAGCTCTATTTAAGAGCGGCTGTAAAACGCGGCAACCAATCAGAGGGCTGGACGCTCCCGCTCGCAGCCTGCTCCAATCAGCGGTGGCTTCTCCAGTTGCTAACGTTCGGGGAGGACGTAACACGCATGGCGAAGCAATTGTCTTGAGGCCTCGGGGATCTCCATGGGAGGTGGCGGGGTGGTGATGAAGGGACAGCGGCAGCGAGGCTTGAACGGCAGACACAGGCGAGGTGGCCGTAGTGGCCGCAATGGCGACAGGTCATGGTTTTGAAGCGGCAGGAGCTGCGGGGGTGTGGATCTCCACAGCTGAGACAAGGCTGCATGCCAGAGCGTCGTGGCTGCTGTGACGGGAGAGGAGGCGGAGGTGGCGGCTGCGGTAGTGGATGCTGACACCGGCTTCGTGTGGCAGAGTGGAGGCGGCAGACGTCGGTGTCTCCTTCAGCCACTGAGTCTGGGTCCACTTGCTGATAATGGCTAGACATGATGGCTGAGGTCCTGTGGGCTGGAAACGGTTGATTTCCGCTGCGGAGGTGTGGGACATTTCAGGAGTGTGCGATTCATCGAGGGCAACGGTGAAGTTTAATTCTGTGCGAGCCAAAAGGCATTGCTGCAAGCGAATGTCTCTAACCCCACATACCAGTTGTTGAAGCAGGGAGTCGTCCAGGTTGGGAAAATCGCAGTCAAGTGCAGCATCGCGAAGGGAAGCCATATACTGGTTGATGTCCTCCCCTTCCTTCTAGAGCCGTTGTTGAAATGCGAAACGGAGAACGATGCCAGAAGGCGTGGGGGAATAGTGGTTCCTCAGTTTTGCATGGAGATCCCCCCACGGGACATTGTAGACGATTTGAGGTGCCACTAAGGCCCGTGCTGTATTGAACATTTGATGCCCGCAAGCGTTCAAAAAGTAAGCCCTTTTGCGGGCGTCAGAGAGTTCTGTTAGGTTATTTGCCTGCAAGAAGCATTCAAACCGTTCTAAGTATGCATCCCAGGTTTGACTCAAAAGATGTCGGGTTGGTGTTGTTGCGAGCCATCGAGGCTACCAGAACAGCAGGACGAGACTGAGGGGAGGCGGCCGCACGTCAGCGAGTTCGGACAGCGAAAGGGCAGGTCGCGGTCATCTGGCACCTTCGTCGCCACTAATTTGTTGTGTCCAATTGCCGCATCAAAGGAGGAGGTGGCCAGTCTCTTTGAAGCTAACTTTATTGACAGAACTCACACTAGAACAACACAGTGCTAACGTAGTAAAAAATGCCTCAGCCGCGCCGTGACAGCTATTTATATCTGGCAGTCAGGCGCAGCAACCAATAGCGGCTCCGGAAATCTCCCGCTTGGAAGCCGGCACGGACCCGGCCAATAGGGAGGGACGCTCGTTGTCTCCAACGCTCCTGGAGACGCAACAGAAGGAATGATTCACATGTCCAGAAGCAGTGTCTCTACAGTTTTGATTTGCTTGTTGTTGTTGTTTTCATTCCTCCTTCCATCCAGGAGGGAACATGTGAGATAGAGCAGTTTTTCTCTAATCTAATCACTCATAATATAAATGTAAGATTGTATTATTTAGGAAGTTACTGGTTGAAGAAGAAATGCTAATTGAGTTATCCTCTGGAAAAGTAAAATTACTGAATTCTTCTACTGGATTACCCAAAAGTATTTCTCTTATAATAAATTTAATAAATTTCATTATAGAATAGTTGATATATCTTCCATTTAAATATTATTTTCAGTAGTCAACAGTCAACTATAGAATAGTTGATATATCTTCCATTTAAATATTTTCCTTTTCAGCTACACGAGGCAGCCATCACCTAACTTCTAGGATGCTATAAAAAGTTGTTGTCAGGCCGAAGCCATTTTAGTTGGGATCTTTGGCCTGCCACACTATATACTATTCTACTATGCATTTTTCTACTGTGGGAAAATGGGAGGGGGTGGTATGAGGATTGTTAGTATGTAGCCATAACAAATTATTTCTAGGAAGCCAAGGTCATCCTTTGTCTCTGCACCTCTGTACCTGCACGGAAGGAGATGGGTGGACTCTGCCAGCATGGCAATTGAAGATTGGACAATGTGATGGAATTGTGGGTGTGGGGGCAAGGGCTTGAACTTTCAACTGGGTGGTGAAACCCGGGGGACTTCACATTCGGGTTTCACCCAGATGTACCAACATGGCTCTGTTAATAAATTGGAACTTATTTGAGGAAACTTTGCCTCGGTCTCTGATTTAATTTTGGATGCTATTTGGAACCCTGACATTTGTACAAGGAAGTAATTTTCTATTGCCCTTTGGGATATAAATAATTATAGTTAGGATCTGAAAGAAGATTGAACAAAACAGCATGCAAGCTTTTGAGTTTCCAATACCCCTTTATCAGAAAGATATTTTAAAACTTCAGAGATTAAAGAAGAACTATGCAAGAAAAAATGGTATTTAACCTTGTTTGCACCAGTATGGTATTGCACCTTGTTTGCCTCTGGAGAACTCCTATAGTGGCCTGGTTATTTCTGAAAATTACTTTACAGTAGTAGTTTAAAAATAGAAACACTCAGCTTGAAGGTTCTTATATTTCTACATGGATTCCATATGCATTCTAACAGAATAAAAATTCTTTGTTCCTATTATATCCATGATGTGGAAATGACCAGGCGAGGCGGAATGTGAGAACAGGTAGGCTTTATTAGAGCCAAGCAAGAACAGCAAACAAGAAACCCCAATAGAACGGCAACAGGATCGAAGAATCACCTCAGCCGCATTTGACAGCCCTTTTTATAGCGGCTGTCAAATGCGGCAACCAATGAGCGCTCAACAACAGAGCCTCTCACAGCCAATCAGCGGCACTAACAGCGGTTGGCAACGTCCGAGGAGGACGTAACAGTTCCCATGCCCAAGAAAAAAACAAAAAGCAAGGTGAGATACAGACACTATCCTCAGGGATTAGAAGAGATTATCTTGATCAGCTTTTCTTCTAATAAACAGATCTTTGTTCTTGGCCCTGGCTACCATGGCAGCCATTTTGTAAACAAGCAAACATTTCATTTCCTTGGTAACAAAATTCTGACATGCTGTCAAAATTCCCATTGCGCCATTTGCCTAACCCAAATGCCCTTCAGCATTTGAATTTTTTTGCTCCATTCATTCCGTAATGATATTATGAGGGAATGATCTTAGAAGACAGGAGGAAATGCCATAGACTAGATTGGTCTGATAAACAAAATTAGAGTCTGAAGGCATATGGTAAAATAAAACATCTCAGAATAGCAATAGCACTTAGACTTATATACCGCTTCATAGTGCTTTACAGCCCTCTCTAAGCGGTTTAGAGAGTTCAGCATATTGCCCCCAACAATCTGGGTCCTCATTTTACCCACCTCGGAAGGATGGAAGGCTGAGTCAACTTTGAGCCCGGTGAGATTTGAACAGCTGAACTAGCAGTCAGCTGAAATAGGTTGCAGTGCTGCTTTTAACCACTGCGCCACCTCGGCTCCTTCCTAGAGCCCTCCCTAGTTTTCAAGAGCAAAAGTGAGGGCAGAAAAGATTGCAAGGTTCTGTTAATGTAACCTTACGATAAAGATAGGATTAATATTCATTGTCATGCTCGTTATCTCAAAGGCCTCACAATGTCTAATAACTGTAGGATCTGCTGTTTGAGAAGGAGCTTTGGACTGGGGCCATAACATGTGTTAATAGGAGGTATTCCAGCCATATGGCATGACAAAGACCATCTGGAAGAATGATCTCATTCCACTTCCATGGGAATTTAAAACTGTTTAGCCTTCTAAAAATTCCTTAATTTACAAAGTTCATGAAACAATCATTCTTTTTTAAAAAATCCTTCTGAACAAGCCTGCAGGCAGCCGCCATATTTATACAATACATGTACACATGACATACGTTCACTCATGGACAGATACATCTTGATGAGAAAAACCAGAAATAAGCTTATTATAGCTGTCAAAACTCACAAGAGAACATTTTTGCCAGAATGTCACTTTCTCAAAGATTTATTAAACAAAAGAGTTACAGGTACAAACCAGATATAATCTGAAATATTCACAAAAGACACATCTCCCGGATGGGCTTTGGAAACTTTTTTGAAGCTGTTTTGATCATTTCAAAGAATATGATTACAAGCTGAAGTGGTAAAATTTTAATGAGAAATGATCCCCTACAGCTGGGTTTCTCAGCCTTAGCCACTTGAAGTTGTATGAACTTCAATTTCCAGAATTCCCCGATCAGCATGGCAGACTGGAGAATTCTGGGAGTTGAAGGCCACACATTTTCAAGTGGCCATAATTGTGAAACACTGCCCTGCAGTAAAAAAAAATGAGGCAAGATACCACTTGTATATAGAGAAAAAATACCACAACAGTAAAAATTCTATGTTAACTACCACAAAGCTAAGATACTTTGGAAGAGAAGGAATTACAACCCAAATCTGGTACCCTAATCTGCAAAACTGACTTCTCTGGGGAGGCAAAGACAATACAGAACAGTCAGTACAGAACATCTCCCTAAAGAAACTAATGTTTGTATTTGTTTCTTGTCATACAAATACCAGATATCATAAAAATGAAGATGGTTCTTTTTTTAAAAAAATAGTTTTTATTGAATATTTTAAAAACACACACACCATAAAAAAAGAATACATACATACACACACACACACACACACACACATATATACACACACATATACACATATACACATATACAGACATGCAAACATAACCAACTTAACAAACAACATAGCCTAACAAACAAATAACAAATCATTGTTATTCATTTAGCAGTTTCACGTATTGTTATATCTGCTACATTGCTATTATTTTTACATTTTTATTTTTTCATATGTTAATGCATTTCTTAGTTTTAACTTTTCCCATTTTCCAGTTGTCTACGTATCTCTTTATTATCTATAAATATAACACCTTATTTTTTACTTTTACGTTCCAGCCAGTCATACCAACTCGTCCAGATTTTATAAAATTCTGTTTCCTCTTTATCTTTTATTTGCATAGTTAGTCTGCTCATTTCTGCACATTCTAATATTTTGGTTATAATCGTTGAACTTGTAGGGGCTATTTCTTTTTTCCAGAATTGGGCATAAGTAATCCTGGCCGCCGTTAATATATGTATAATGAGGTATTGGTTATCCTTGTTTATTTTCTCATCCATAATTCCTAAAAGGAACATTTCCGGTTTTAATTTTATTTTTTGTGTTGTAATCTCAGTTATCCATCTCTGAATTTTTTTCCCAATAGATCCTGGCCTCTGGGCACGTCCACCACATGTGGTAGTACGTCCCCAGGCGTTTTTTACATTTCCAACATTTTGCCGACATTTTAGGTGAGATTTTGCCAATCTTGTCGGGGATAGATGCCATCGGTAAAACATTTGATATGTATTTTCTTTATATGCTGATGACATGGTTAGTTTATAATTTCGATCCCAATTTTTTTTCCCAGCGTTCCAATTCGATTGTATAACCAAGATTTTGCGCCCATGTCACCATCACCTCTTTTACTCTTTCCTCTTCCATCCTAATATTTAATAGACAATTGAAAATGGTTCTTTAGTATTTTTCAACAAGTTTTTCTTACCGGGTTGTCTTCAATATCTTTGTATCCACAAGCAATGAAAACATGTGGAAACATCTCTGACCATCCTTCACTTGTACAGTTTTTGCTGATATTTCCTAAGAAAATGAACAAAGAGGAGAACTGCAATATATTTTATGAACATCAGATATTCCCACCAGGGGTGGGTTCTAAATTTTTTTACTGCCGGTTCTGTGGGCATGGCTTATTTTGTAGGTGTGGTTTGATGGTCATGTGACTGAGTGGGCGTGGCCAACTTGACATCACTCAAACCCATGCCCACTCACATGACCCCTACCAAGCCATGCCCACAGGAAAAGATAGGACAATTTTCCCTCCTTTAGTGGCCCCGCCCCATCCCCTGCCCCATCTGCCACCCTCAAATTGCGCCCCACTGCAAGAGTCACGGAGACTGGCAGCTTCGCGTCATCTCTCAGCTGTTGCGTGCCTGGAAAAACCTCACAAAGTAAAGAAAACACTCACAATAAGTTTTTCTTTACTTTGCAAGGTTTTCTTTACTTTGCAAGGAGCTGCCAGTCTTGTTTCTCCTACTCAAAACACAGCAAAACTCATCTCAAGGGATTCTTTTACAGCCATTTTTTAAAAAAGGGTTAAAGACCTTCTGTGAATTGCCCCATCAATTGGCTCTGATTCCAGAGCGCCAAAGATGTCTTGGGAATCAGGCGAGCCAGCGGGATCCTGCCAAAACTGTGGAGTTTTGTTGTGTTTTGAGTAGGAGAAACGAGATGCGCATCTTACAGGAGATGCGGGTCGTCTCTCAGCCATTGCGTGCAGGGAAAAACCTTGCAAAGTAAAGAAAAACTTCTCATGAGTGCCCATAGCAATCAAAAAATAGCTTCTGCGCATATACAGAAGCAAAGATTTGCTTATGCGCAGAAGCAAAATCCAATATGGCCACGCCCATGGAGACATCGACAGAACCAACTCCAACTCATCGCCAAGTTACTAACGGTTCTAAAGAACCGGTTAGAACAGGTAGGAACCCACCTCTAATTCCCACCCCCAATAAGTCAACAAAACGTCTAACCTTAAAATTATTTGTTACATCTTCTACTTTTATTAAATTATTTAATAGCACTTAGCAAAAGCACTTAGACTTATATACTGCTTCACAGTGCTTTACAGCCCTCTCTAAGCAGTTTACAGAGTCAGCATATTGCCCCCAACAATCTGGGTCCATCATAATCTTTTCTAACCTTATGGATTACAGATAAATTGAGACTACAACTCTTAAGAACTCCTAACTAGCATGGACAATTAGCACAGCTCTGATCCATGCTAAATGATAATGTGTTGTATTTCCAAGTGTTTTTTCTATTGGAATAACAATACTTTGGGAAAACTGATCTGATTTGTATTCCAATATATCATATAAAGTTTAATATCTCATTTATTATCCTAAAAGAGTATAAGATTTCTGATACATTTGAGTGTCATCTAGAGCCTTTACAGAAGTTCCCAGTGAATTGTGATTCTAATTTGAGATACAGAATTAAGAAATATTTGAGGCTATGAACAATATTTAATTCAACAAAAATCTAAACAAAATTAAATTAAATCTCTATTCCACCTGTTACTATTTTTTTTAGTGCAAATATCACAATCAGTTAAAATTTGGACTTTGGTCCAAGTAAATTATAGTTACTCTGTTCAGAAAAATATATAAAGAGCAGTAAATATATAAATGCCCAGTGACATTTAGTTGGATGGGTTAAAGTTTCTCCCGCATAATCAACATGTCATAAGATTCAGCAAAAAAAAGTCGCTTATTAAAAAGCCAAGCTAGGTAATCAAAGCTTCTACCCATAACTCACCAGACAAGACAATGTCAAAATCCAAGAAATCTGTCCAACTATCAGAGTTGGATATAAAACAGCTGGCCACAGGAGAGAACAAGATATTGAGACTAGGAATAAGCCATTTTTGGAAAAAATGGAAAGCTTTATATAAAAATGTTTCTTTGCACTCAACAGAACTGTATGAATATAATTCAGTTTTGATGTAAGTTGATCTGGAAACAAAAATGATTCCCAAATAGATCATTCCAGTAGGTTTTTCTTTGCAATCTCAGCCTTTTAATACTACATTACTTAATGCACCCATGCGAAATCTTTCTTGGTTGTCATGATAGGGTCTGGTTTACACTGATTTTGATTCCCTCTTCATTTTCTGAGGATGTGTCTGTCATTAAGAATATGACAACTGTTCAAGGAAACTCAGTGACCAGAAAAATTTGTTTAACATTTAAAGATCATTTGGCAGACATATGTAGCTTTAGATACAACTAATCTGAGGCTATAAATGTGCCACATGGGGAAATAATTTAAATTAAATTGTCTCCATAAAAGCCTCTCATTACTCAACACCATTATTTAAAGTGATTTTGAATGACCTGTGGCAGAGTATCAAAGGCTTCAGTTCCTGTGACGGATTACTAGTCAGAGATGAATGCATGTCTGACACACAAGAATGGTAAAAATGCATTTTTTAAAAGACTCATCCAAACATGGAAGAAGGACTAAAGTTGAGGAAGAGATTTTTGGACAATCCTATATGTCAGCCTAATCTACTTGTCTCCTCCATCGATCAGAATTGTTCCTGAAGATGACTTAACAAATTCCAATCCAATGGTCCTCAACAAAGCTATATTGGTAATCTATCTCCACCTCAAACCCTGATCGGGCTTTTCTCTGCCTCTTGTTCTTCATGCCTGGACAGGGAGGGCAAACTTTATCGTCTGTGTCACGTGGTAAATATTGCCAGTTGTATGTATATGCAGGGTGAAGTATCCCTATCCTATTTTTATGGTACATTCCATTACAAGCAGAACACGTGATGTGATCTACTACGCATGTGTGCATTCCTGATTCTCCATTATCCACTTGTGTTTTGGCTCTGACCGGGAGCGGTCGCATTTAATTAGCAAGAATGTAACTATTCAGAATTTATTGTTTTTGTACCGAAATAGATATTTTTATTAGACTTTTAATCTTGGTTTTATTTTCTAAATGTTTGGATTCCAAGAAAAGATCCACATCACCTCTGTGAGATTTATTCTCATTCATAACAGTCTGGCCCCATATGGGAGCGGGGTTTATCAGTGCCTGCCTTTTCAATTTAGGGCAGTGTTTCTCAACCTTGGCAACTTCCAGATATATGGATTTCAACTCCCAGAGTCCCCTAGCCAGCCATGTTGGCAAATATATCATCCATTCCTACATTAAAGAAATGGTGAGGTGGCTGATACAGGAACAAAAAGGAAGCACAGATCTGATCCCAGAATAAGGGGCATGTTAGAGGCCTCCTTGTGATTCTTTTGAAGCATGCAAGAAAATGAATTTGACTTTCAAATACTCTGCTAGACTTCCCCTACTTCCTATCTTTATAATAAAAAACTTATCATAAACCAACAGATGATCAGAGAAAAGAATTTCCTTTCATTAAACTTCAAGGCCATAAAATACTTTCCATTGTCCTTAACTTTGTTCAAGACTACTTTCCTGATATACGGTAGTCAGTATCTGAAGTTGCAACAATAGAGGTACGCGCCACTTGCTGAGATGGTGGTTGCATCTGTCTTAAAACACATGTCTTAAGAGGCACCTGTCAGATACATTTTCCTTTCAATCTGTATGCCACCTAATGAAATAACCATTCTTTCCAACATTTAAAACACACAGAAGCCAAAGATACATACCAGTCCAAATTACAGAAAGACATTTTAAATACCTTGTTTGGTGAAAAAATTGCTGAAGATTTTCGGACAAGGGACTGTTACAGTTTCTCCAATTTCTGCAGAATGCCAGCATGTAATGTTATCCCAGACCCCAACACATCCTGGAAAAATAAGTAGAAAACATTCAACTTGTTGAGCAAATTAATGTTTCCAGAGGAAACAACAATACCAACAACTCTCCAATGTGAAAAGTGGTGCAGCCAGTTGCCTAGTGTCCAAAATGCAATGACATGACTGAGCAAGGATGTATGTATGTGTCTGCAGAGGCAGTTATAACTTTGAGAACAGGTTGTAAGTAGTTGTAATCCATCCTAACTTCAGAAGATCATTAAACCCCTGAAGTTAAGGGCTACCTAGACTTGGAGGCTTTGCTGAAATTCTACATAAAACAGAAAGAATGGCATCAACAATGATGTAGGGATGGGTCAGTGTGTCAGTTGGTGTTATGTGATAGAGCGTAAATAATACATGAAATGTGTTATGTGATAGAGCGTAAATAATACTAAAATAAAAGTTTGTGAGTAATGGGTCAACAGTTCTACTCTATTAAACTTTCAGTGCGATGGGAAGGATTCCACTGGTATTGTATTTAACATTCATGTAAATATTTTCATGGAGCAGTATTTATTATTATTTATTTATTTATTTTGTGAGATTTATATACCGCCTCACAGTGCAAGCACTCTCTAAGCGATTCACACCAGTAAGCAATGTATATTTATATTGCCCCCAACAATCTGGGTCCTCATTTTACCTACCTCAGAAGGATGGAAGGCTGAGTCAACCTTGAGCCAGTGAGATTTGAACCACTGACCTGCGGATCAGTCAGCTAAAGTGACCTGCAGTACTGCCTCTAACCACTGCGCCACCTCAGCTCATATGATTTGTCCAAGTAACAGGAAGTCAAAGGAAAATGCCTTCCTAAACTTTCTGTTAGAATTGCATCAAATGCTAATTTCAGGTCAGTAGTAGAGAATGATACACTGAGCAGAGGTTGAATAATAGAACCAATAATGTTACCTAGTTGAGTAATGAAATGTGTGCAAGAAACAACCAAGCTCAAAGAGCACCAAAGACCGACAGTTCTGCTTTGAGCTGCAAATATGATCTTTTATTGATATCATATGTGGGTGTCAAATGCTTCACACAGCTCATCCTAGCACTGATGATGTTATGTAGTTGAGCACTGAAACGTTTGCAAGAAAGCAACCAAGCTCAGAGAGCACAGGGACCCCATAGAGGTTAAATGTCTAGATCTAAATCTGAATCTGAATCAGACAAGATAAATCTGTTTCTTTGCTATTTAATAGAGGCAGACACGGGATAGATCAAAGCAATGTTTTCCAACCTGGATGACTCCAAGTGACAAGGACTTCAATCCTCTGAATTATTAACATTGGCACCATGATGGCTGAGAAGTTATGGGAGTTGAAGTTTTCACAACTGGAAGTTGCCAAGTTGGGAAATACTTAGACCAAAGGATGAAATAAAAATAGATATTCAGTGTTGGCAAGCAAAAGATAAATGACCATGCCTGAAGACAAGATAATAAGTCTTGTTTGCAGACTTGTTTGCAACCTATTATAATTTATATTACCGGTACAATAGAAAAGAATAAAACAGAATGACTTTGTCATTCGCCAAAAAGCAATGTTATGCATGATTATGTCGTAAGAAACGCTAATATGTTGGTCAGAATTATTATTATTTTCCAACTAGCATAGTAACACTAATATTCTTTATTAGGTTTACCTAATTGTATGAAATGCTGATACTTGTGAGATTAATAAATGCCACTTTTATATTTAAACCCAACAAGTAGAATTATTTATTAAAGAAAATATTCTTAAACCAGCACAGAAAGAATTGCTTCAAATAAATGGATTGCATTTCAAAGGAAGGGAAACTATTATGAGAACTAAATGATAGGCTAGAAACCATCATTTATTATAAATTACTAAAAATAGTTACTACTTAACCATTCTTTGAGGTGGACTCTCAATAATGAGAATGATTTGAATTTAATATCAATGAATGATTAGTTAAAATATATTTATACAGCTGCTCTCCTGTCAGACAAATGACTGCTCATGAAATTTCAAAGCAATTTTTCAAACCAGCTATCTTTATATTAATGGGGAGCCAGCTTTTAATGACACCCATGTGTAAATCTTGTGCATGAAGCTGCTTTCAAAATACTTCCAATCTTTATAAGGGCTGGCCATGCAAATGAAGAGGAATTCAACTAAAATAAAGCTTGGTAGCAGATGTTTATCTCCCCAACAATATCTACAGATTACAAGTCCATTCTTTTAATACATTTCTCTTTGACTGGTATAGTTTTAGTTTGATCTCTTAACTCCATGGATTTATAATGTTTGCTGTCTAAACGTTAACTGATTCCTTTTAATGGAAAGCACTTTATGGTGAACTATGATTTTGCTGTGAAACCCAATGCTATTAACTCAGAACCTTTCTTAGTCATATATCTGGATTTTTTAAATTACGTAGCTATACTGATTTCCAACATTTCAGTCATAGATGAGATATGAAGGAATAAAAGTTATAATTATGAAAATCATTTATCACAACTATTGGTCATACTGGGGAAGCATAGTTTAACATCTCTTAAGTTATAGGAAAATCAAAATAGTCCTCATCTTTAAAAGGTCAGACTTTTTTCTTTAAAGATCTACATTATGTTCAACAACTTCTGGACAAAACCCTTCAAAATGTGAATAGGTGAATTTTGGCTTCTTAGCCTACCACATACCAACATGCATTTATGTATCCATTTGATTTCTATGGCCACTATCTCAAACTCATTACCCTGAGCTGCTAACAATATTGGGGGGGGGGGGGGGGAGAAAAACCATAAAACTATAAAAAATAGAAAGACAAGACTTAAAGTTGAGTAAAAATAACCCTAGTAATAACAAATCTGCATAATCAACATATGGGCTCAGAATCATTTCCTGACCCACACACTCCCACACCTCATGTCTTCCAAGCCTTACAAAAATTGGGGCCAGTTTAATCTCTGGGGGAATATTTGAAGTGATGGGCACCATGACAAAAAAGGCCAGATGGCACTCCTTAACAATGGCACCTGGACTATGCTTCTTCTGCAGATATAATGGGATAAAAAGGTAAAGGTTCCCCTGGCACATATGTGCTAGTCATTCCTGACTCTAGGGGGCGGTGCGCATCTCCGTTTCAAAGCCGAAGAGCCAGCGCTGTCCGAAAACATCTCCGTGGTCATGTGGCCGGCATGATTAAACGCCAAAGGCGCACGGAACGCTGTTATCTTCCCACCAAAGGGAAGGTGGTTCCAATTTTTCTACTTGCATTTTTACGTACTTTCGAATTGCTAAGTTGGCAGAAGCTGGGATAAGTAACGGGAGCTCACTGCGTTATGCGGCATTAGGGATTCGAACTGCCAACCTTTCTGATTGACAAGCTCAACGTCTTAGCCACTGAGCCCTTCTCTAATGGGGTGGGCATAATTAGGGAGAGGAAGTCCCTCAAATAACCCAATCCCATGTCATAAAAGTCTTTATAACTAATAACGAGCCCCTTGAACTGACCGAGAAGCAAACTGGCAACGAATGCAGCTGAAGAGCAAGAAGTGTATTATATTCTGTACCTTTGTAGCTTCCAGATCCTTCAGGGCAGCCCCACGTAAAGCACATTGCAGTAGTCTGTTTAGAAGATGACTAAAGCAGGAGCAACCATGAATAGATTGTGGTTGTTGTGGTTTAGGAAAGGACACTACTGGCACACAATACATAGCTGTGCAAAAGTCCTCCTGGCCAGGGCTACCACTTGTTCCTTGAACAGGAATTGACAGTCCAGGGGGACCTCGCGGATTGCTCACTGATTCAGTATGAGTAATTAAGCTACTTTGCAAGCAAAAAGAACCAATTTTGTCTCCGGTCATTAAAAGTGCATTTAACAGCTGATATTAGAAAATGATCAAATTATTGTTTCCCGTGTGAAATACATCTGTACATCAAGCTCTCCTAGAGACACAAGAACAGCTTTGCTTATGGCTAATTGGACACATTTGCTGGTTTCTGAAGACTGTGTAAGTCCTAAGTAGCAACCACAAAGCTTGTTTGAACTTCTGTGTTCCATTATTTAACTTAATCATTATTTATTTGATAGAGGAAATGTACAGCAGAACCTTTTGTAGCAATATGCATGGAGAGCTTGACTAGTGTGGTTTTACATCTGTATCACAAATTAAATGAAACCAAAACTTGTTTTACCCTAGAAGGCAATAAGCCAGGGGTGGGCAATTAATGTTTCCAAGGGGCCACATGAGAAATTGGGACTTTTGTGGAGGGCTCCCACAATAATTCCCTATTGATTACCCTGTCAGAGTCGCCCGACCTCTCCTGACGCTGCCCCACCTCCTGCCAATGTCATGGATCAGACAGGGGTAGCTGAGGGATTGGATGTGGTCCATGGATCAGTAGGTTGACTTCTAATTAAATATTCAGGTTCAAATTTCCATTCAGCTGTGAAGTTCCCAAATTCAACAATGCCTCTATGTCAAGCAGTTACTACAGGTAACTCTTGATTTACGACCGCAATCAAGTTTTTGTTGCCAAGTAAGGCAACTGTTAAGTGAGTTTGACTTTCTAACCTTTTTGCCAGAGTTGTTAAGTGAATCACTGCAGTTGTTAGGTGACTCATGCAGTCATTAAGTGAATCTGGCTTCTCCCACTGATTTTGCTTATTGGAAGCTGGCTGAGAAGGTTACAAACTGTGATCACATGACCCTGGGACAATACATCTGTACATAAATACACATCAGTTGCCAAGGACGCAAATTCGGGTCATGTGACTATAGGATGTTTGCAATGGTCATAAAGGAGAAAACCAATCCTAAGTCACTTTTTTCAGTGCTGTTGTAACATCAAATGATCACTAAACAAATGGTTTTAAGTCAAGGATTACTTGTATTTCTTATGATAATTTAGATTACAGTGTTCTCGTGGGAATAAAATAATGGGAAAAGAATGTTTATGATGCCATGAGCTTCTAGAGGAAATGCAGTATAGAAATACAATAGAAAGCTGCCTTGCATGCCATAAAAACACTGGGAAAAGGGACTCTAAATTCTGCTATCCATTGATGACCTTTGGGGGTTTTTTTGGTGGGGGGTTGCTTGTATAAAGTTGCTTGCTTCACATTTTAATGTAAACTGACAATTTGCATTTGCCCAAATAAAAGTGTGAACCATCACACAATTATTTTTTTGGTTTACAATTTTTTCAATGCCTTAGGGCAGGGGTGTCAAACCCGATTTCATTGACGGCCGCATAAGGGTTGTGTTTGGCCTCGGGGGGCCGGGGTGGGCATGGCCAGCTCGATGTCACTTGTATCGGGGATGCCTTTGGCGGCCTGAGTGTCAGCGAAAACTCCTGACTCCGTTTCCGGCTGCAATGGCCTCCTGCAACCCTCTGCCAGGGAAAACAGCCCGGGAGGGCCGCACACAGCCCTCCTAAGCTCCATTTTCACTGGCAGAGGCACCACAGACCGGTTTTTTCGCTGTTTCCAGGGCAGCCCCGCGGGCCAGATCTAAGCATCCTGCGGGCCGGATCCGGTCTCCAGGCCTTGAGTTTCACATCCCTGCCTTAGGGAACATTTGAAATTTTAATCCCTGTTCTAGACATCCTGGAAATACTGAATATGCAATTCGGAGCATATAAAATTGCATCCAACATGTATGCATTAAGAAAATGTCTGCATTAAAATGCATATTGGTTTTTGAAAGTTTTTTTTTAAAACCTGACCACTGATGTGTAAATGGGATGAAATAAGCATTACCATGAAAAATATGCAAATGTTACAAAATTACAAAATTAATCCATCCTAACTTTTCAGAGCAAACTACTTTCTACTGTCTTTTTACTTTGAAATAAAATTTTTCAGTTGGTATGAAGCAAACTCCTATATAAATAAGTAAAAAATCTTCAGAATATTTAAACAGTATTGGCCTTGTTGCGTTTGCTGACTCCTGATGAATTTGCGGACTATTTACACACATTATAAGTGAGTTTCTCATAATTCTCAGAAGAGGTCATAAATGTCTGCAATCATAATTTTTAATATAGGTTTTATTGAAGGTTTTACAAAGAACATAAAAACTAACACAAACCAACAAAGAATAAAAGGAAGAAAGGGGGGAAGGTGTAGGATGTTAGTATCCACCCCCTCCTAGAAAAATGAAATATCCTAGGAAATATTGAAAAAGGAAAGAATATGCTTCCCTGAATGAGGAAAAGAGAAACAGGTTTTAAATACAAAGCAGCTTCCTGCAGCTCCCTGCCCCCCACCCTTGCCACATTCCTCCCACCTAGCCTGGAGGTCTTCTACATAACAAAGAACCATAATAGGATTTGCCCAAGGCCCTTTCATTCAGCCAAGCCTGGGACAGACAAAAGCCTATAGAGTTGCCACTGAATGCCTTCTGGGAGCCTGACCACCAATCAGTGCATTATATACACAGGAACAGGAAACTAAGAGGTGGGACCCAACAGAGAGTATAAAACAAGGAAATCAGCATCTCTTCTTCCCTTTTTCCTCTTCACCCACACCTGGAAGCATGTAATCTACCTTTTCTGTACAGGGGCTCCTGTCCACCATTAAAACCTTCTTTCAAAGCAATTTTCTGAATCCAGTGTCTTTTTCCCCACTTGGAACTGAACCCAGAAGGATATTCCTTACAACAAAGGGAAATCCAGAAAGAAAGAATAAAAAGAAAAGAAAACTTCTTGTTTCCTTTGTACCAAATATAAGCAGTTACAAAATTACTTCTTATTCTATTATTATTATTATTTAAAACTTTTCTATTATTCAGTGATTGTTGTTTTCTCCTAATAATTAAAACCAGAAATAATAAATGCATTTTTCCATTTCATGCAAACATTCTATAAGGGTTACTGTCTATAATTTTCATTTAGAAAATTTAAATAGCTACTGCATGCCTTGGGATTCCTATTATTTATTTAATAAAAATAAAAGTATTTTCCTTGCCCTGTTGAGATGATGATTTGAACCTGCTATTTTTGGATGCTTATTTACCAGAAATGTCTCTGGCATAATCATCACTGAAAAAGCTGGGAATTGTGTAATACACTGTGTCTATTATATGGAAAAAGGAAAAAAACATTCTTTCCTACAATCTACAGATATTCTGACTTGAAAGAAAACTGCAGCTTTATATCATGCAGATTAACTTTGTTTTCATCTTAAAAAAATAATATTTTTTTTAAAAAAAGGAACAGAAATTACAGGACAGTCCTCTGCCATTCACTGCCAGCTGCTCTCTATCATCTCTGTGAGCATCTTTTCATTATTGTAAATATTTAGCGTTTGATAATAACATAAGAACCAGTGAATTGCAGCTTGGATCTTGAAGACTGAAGCTCAGGTCTCATTTTTAGGGGGGTCTTAGAGAAATCATGAAACCATCTCAGTGGTGAAATCCATTTTTTTTACTACCGGTTCTGTGGGCGTGGCTTAGTGGGCATGGCTTGGTGGGATATTGCAAAATCTCCATTCCCACCCCTGTCTGCCCCCCCCCCAAAGTTAGTATCAACTGTGGTCCTATGGAATATACAATACACCAATAGATATAGGAAATGCATTTTCTCAGGGACACTAATATCTACTGTAGAAAACATTATTGTTGCCTTATATCTTTACTGTTGCTATAAAATAAGCTGGAAATCAGAGGCTAGGAGTATCATTTTCACAATGCCTGGCAGAATTCTTATTTAATGCCTTGCTCTGTCTATCCCACTATGCCAGAGAGGATTCAAGCCACAAACAGTGGAGTCCCAGTTGATTTTAGGCATGCAAAAATCCAAGAGATGATAATTCTTTTCTTAGTACCGTATTTTTTGGAGTATAAGACGCACCTTTTTACCCCAAAAAAGAGGGTGAAAACTTGGGTGCATCTTATACACAAAATGTAGCTCCACCCACCCACCCACCCCCACTCTTTGGCCTCTGTCTTCCAGCAATTTACCTGCTTGCAGGAAAGAGGGAAGAGCCTTTAAAGCCAAGCAAGTCAGTAGCAGTTTCCCGACGAACAGCTGATTAGTTTTGCCACATGGAAAAATGAAAGTGAAACTAACTGCAAAGAGGCAAATAGCTGGGAGAGATTAGACACGCAGGTCTTTATTTTTGCTGAACTGGCTGCAAAGGGGTAAGTGAATAACTATAAATGTCTGTAGAATGTTCAAATTATTAGACTTATTTTTTAAAGACTGCTTTATTATTGTTCTAGAGCCAGGGGTCTCCAACCTTGGCAATTTTAAGACTTGTGGACTTCAACTCCCAGAATTCAACAGCCAGCTTTGTTAGCTTTGCTGGCTGTGGAATTCTGGAAGTTGAAGTCCACAAGTCTTAAAGTTTCCAAGGTTGGAGATCCCTGTAAATCTAGACAACTTAACAAAATAAAGAAGCTTTTTAAAATAAATGCTTGCTCTGAAGAGGCCCAATGCTATTGTATCTTCTTTTAAATAATAGAGAATAATGTATACTTCCAGAAATTTTAATTAATTTTAACAGCTCTGTACAAGTATAGTATGAAATGTAACAGTGTCCTCTTTAGTATTAGAGTTTAGTTACCTTGGAGTAGATCTATTTAAATAATTGGGAGGAGTTAGTGTGACTACATTTAAGAAAACATTCTGGCATAATGTACATTTCTCCAATTCTTTGCTATTTCACAGTGTATATCATCTGTGCTGTTTGCTGTTTGGCAAATTGCTTGGAGGCAGAGGCCTTTTTTCCTTGTTTTCCTCCCCCAAAACTAAGGTGCGTCTTATACTTCGGTGCATCTTATACTCCAAAAAATACGGTAATTTGGTAGTTAAACCCAGATAAGCAGAGGTTAACACCAGACAAACAATCAAGCAGAAAGCAATATCCTAATCAAGAATTACCAAAGAGAAGAACACACCCCATCAACACTGGCTGACTTAGCTATTTTATATTAATAGGGGGCAAGCCACACACTAGCAGTGATAATGTTACCTAGTCAGGTAATGAAATGTCTGCAAGCAAACAACCAAACTCAGAAAGGACTCCACAATTCTATTTTTGAAGTTGTTGTACATATACGGGCAAGTGCTTGTGTGTGTTTGTGTAAAAATCTAGCAAATTATGATGATCGTTATATGTTGATCGTTAAAAAAAGTATTGGCTCTAACAGATGTTAGATCTAACTCATACAAGCAGTAAAGAAAAGGAGAATAAATAATGTATTTTGTTCCATTGTTCTGTCTTTATGTTTGCCTTAAAAGCAAAGGGTTACAATCTATATTTCCTCTTTGCTGGGGGAAAATACCTGAAAGATGTTGCTGAGAAAAGTGGTTTTCTTCACAGTCACATTGTCAGGAACTGGACAATGGACAACAGTCAGCAGCCACTCAGAAACAAGGAATTAGGACCAAGAAGCAATCAAGTCTGAGTCCCCAAGGAGTAGGGCAGCATATAAGAATCCTAAATAAAGAATATATGGGTCTAGAAACATAAGGTGTGCCAAAGCTTATTATGTATGTAAAGCACTGCCAAGACAAGAGAGCATTCCTTCTGTGGTGCCCGCATACAGGTACTGAATGTAAAATTGTAAGTTGTTGTTTAAAGTTAAAACGTTGTTAAAAGGAACTGTTTAAGCAAGTAAGTATAGAGCCAGACAGCTTTAAAATACAGTGGTACCTCGAGATACGAGTTTAATTCGTTCTGTAAACTTGCTCGTATGTCAATTTGCTCGTATCTCAAAGCAATTTTCCCCATTGAAATTAATTGAAATGCCATTAATCCGTTCCAGCCCCCAGGCTGGCTGGCTGCGCTGGCTGCTAGGGGTCTCTCTCTCTCTCTCTCTCTCTCTCTCTCTGTGTGTGTGTGTGTGTGTGTGTGAGAGAGAGAGAGAGAGAGAGAGAGAGAGAGAGAGAGAGAGAGAGAGAGAGAGAGAGAGAGAGAGAGAGAGAGAGAGAGAGAGAGAGTTTTCCTCCCACTCACTCTAGGAAACCCAGGCAAGTCCAAGCGTGCTCTTGGCTAGGCTGGGGGGAGGGAAGGCAGATCGGCAGTCCTTTCCTTTCTCTCTGCCTCCTCCCCCCCCCCCCAAGAGCCCTACGGACGCCAGGATGGCTAAGCTAAATGGGGAAAATTCTCTTTGATATTCAAATCTGGCTGAAGGTTTCCTCCCTTTCAGAATGTTGCGGAAATGAGTGGGTCATGAAATGAGTGGGTCATGTGCAGCCGGCTGTTCCTCGTATTAATCCGTTCAAGCCCACAGGCTGGCTGGCTGCGCTGGCTGGGCTGGCTGCTAGGAGTCTGTCTGTCTGTGTGTGTGTGTGTGTGTGTGTGTGTGTGAGAGAGAGAGAGAGAGAGAGAGAGAGAGAGAGAGAGAGAGAGTTTTCCTCCCACTCACTCTAGGAAACCCAGGCAAGTCCAAGCGTGCTCTCGGCTAGGCTGGGGGGAGGGAAGGCAGATCGGCAGTCCTTTCCTTTCTCTCTGCCTCCTCCCCCCCCCCAAGAGCCCTACGGACGCCACGATGGCTAAGCTAAAGGGGGAAAATTCTCTTTGATATTCAAATCTGGCTGAAGGTTTCCTCCCTTTCAGAATGTTGCAGAAATGAGTGGGTCATGTGCAGCCGGCTGTTCCTCGTATCTCAAATGTTGCTCGTATTTCAAAGCAAAACTTCGCTTGCTCGACAGCTCGTATCTCAAATATCTCGTATGTTAGGGCACTCGTATCTCGAGGTACCACTGTACAAGGTAAGTAGAAAGGGGGAGGTGTTTATCCCAGTGCTCCAGAAGGGAGGGGGGATAGATGACATCATAAGAGACAGCCAATAGGATCATAGATAGCAGGGCCAGGAACTATAAAAGGCCTGGTTGAGCTCTCTGTAATGTTATGAAGTAATTGCCAAAGGAGAGGAGCTCTCTCTGTTATGTTATGAGGTAACTTCCAAAAGAAGGAAGATTTAGTGAGGAGTGCTGTGAAGAGCTGAGGGAAGCTTTGTTGTGTGGTAGCTTCCAGTAGCAAAGGATTTAGTAAGAAGAGCTAGAAGACAGCTCTCTGTCTGTATTAGTGAGAAGAGCTGATGAGCTCTGTGTGTGACTTCCAAAAGAGGGAAGATTTATAGAGAAGTTAGGCCTTAGGCAGTTCTGTGGGAAGCAGAAGCCAGGGTCAGGGAACAAGAGTGATTGATATATATTGAATAATCTGTGGATAGAGATAAACGGTGAAACGTGCTCTCATCTATAGGTCTAGAAACAAAGAAGAATTAGATTTGCTTAGGTTTAGTCAGGAAAGCAAAGAGAAACTCTAAGGTGAAGAAAAGTAAAGGAAAGAATTGAAGAGCTGGTGTCTGTAACAAATTCACTTGACAATTACTGAGAAGTTGTATTTAAATAAACTGTTTAATAGTTTGTTCAAGAAACGTGTCAACGTCTGTCTATTCCTCACATAAAGCTAATCTTAAACAATCTTGCAGAGCTTAGAGATATTCCAAAAGAAGAAGAAGCAAGCCTCTAAAGTGAGAGAAAAGTGAAGCAGGGGGTGCAACCCTTGGTCAGGGAGATATAAAAGGAAAATTAAACAAAAACGCTACCAAGACACATATCAAACGAATAAAACCTGTGACAGGGAGGGGGCTGGAACCGTACCCCACCTCCCCCGCAACTTCCTATTCATGAGGAGCAGTGACAAGCCAGAATTAGTGAAAATATTGTAGATCCATAAGGGAGAATTCAGAAGGAGGCTAAAATCGGGGAGGCCACCACATGAGGTAGGAGTCAAGAGTTCTTGATATACTTGTGAAAGCATCTTCCCCTTCTGCCATTTCTGGCATTTTCCTGAACTCCCAATATAATCGAGACTCCAAAACTGACTCTAGCTAATTAACAGGCATAACTTATTTCATTAGTCTCCTTCGATATTGAAGGAGTGAGAATGAGAGGTCTCTGGGCTTCAATCCATCCAGATTCTCTGAATACAGTTGTGTCCTACAGCCAGTCACAGTTCACCAGAGGCTAAGCCTTTAGACTCTGAATTTGTTTTTCAACCCAATGTTTAACTCTTATATGAATATAATGAATGTTGTCCATGGGTTCTCCATGGGTTGGACATGACTTTGCAATTAACAACAACAACAACAACAAATGAATATACTTTCTAAGTAGTTAATTAGGATCTTTGCATGGTTTCTACCTTAAATCTTAACATAATATCTGCCTTTCATGACAAAACGCACCACCTGCACAACATACATTAATATCCTCATCCAAAATGTTAAGTATCAAAGTGAATCAAATATGCAACATCTCCAAGAAAAAAAAGCATAGCAATTGAATTTATATCCAGATTACCCAGACTCTTACCCAGGTCTAGTGGTTAAGGCACCAGGCTGGAAAGCAACAGACTATGAGTTTAAATCCTGCCTTAGCCATGAGAGCCAGCTGGGTGACCTTGGGTCTCCCTTTCCTCCTCCCTCCTTCCCTCTCCTTCTCCCTCCCTCTCTCTCCCCAGCCCACATTTGAGCAATAGCACTAGCACTTCGACTTGTATACCGCTTCACAGTGCTTTTTACAACCTTCTCTAGAGTCAGCATATTGCCCCCAACAATCTGGGTCCCCATTTTACCCACCTTGGAAGGATGGAAGGCTGAGTCAACCTTGAGCCTGATGAGATTCGATCTGCCAAATTACAGGCAGCCTGCAGTACTGCATTAACTGCTGCGTCACTGCGGCTCAGGGTTGTTGTTTTGGGGAAAATTGGAGGAGGAAAGTATGTTGGATATATCTGCTGCCTTGAGTTGTTCGTAAAAATAATAATTATTTTTATTTATATATAATTATATTTATTTATGGGATGCAAATAAATAAATAAAAATTGACACTAAACTTCCTATGCTTCTTACTGTAACGTCTAATGACATATACAGGTATCAGATCAAAGTTAACAAAGATTGCAAAAGGTAAGGTCTATGTGCAGACTCCCAGAAAGTGGCAAAGAAGTTGTAAAAGGAAATCCTGTAAAATACCCCATATATTATATGTATCCATTTAACTATATATCTTTACTTACATACACTTTGATTATACTACTTGACCCAATGATTTGGGGAGAGAAAATTATCTTAGGTTTATCAGGTCATAATGATCTGTGAAACATGAAATGAGAAGGAAATAAATCAGGATTGGAGAAAAATAAAAGGTAACTGATTGAGAATCTATTTCAGCTATACAAAATGAATAGCTCTTTTGCTATTAATTCAGATAAACTTAATAAGCAGTTAAATCGTAATTCAGAAAATGCTTCATGGATTTGATGGTGCGAATATAGTATTATTCTCTGCTAAACTAACCTTGTAATGTTTTAACATTTGTGTCTCAATAAAGAGAAAGATACTCTTTTTCTTTAGAGAATGATTTAAGGATAAATATGGTATATTTAAGATCCCAAGAGAAATATATCCCAAAGGAACTTTGATTATCTACTTGAAATTTTTTGAGTACATGCTTTAGCTAAAAATCACACAGGACCTTGGTAAATAACGAAGTACAGTTTGTTCTTTCATAATCAGCAATACACTTGTTTATATATTTCTGCAGGGAAGCATATTAAAGCTCTCCACTAGAAAAAAAAATCTTCTTTAAAACAGTTTTTCTCAAATAGTGGGGCACGCCACAAATAGTGGGGCGGCTTGGAGTGATGCCAGGGGGGGGCGCGTGTGACTCCGGGGAACATGCCTGGTCCCTCTTGATTGATTCCCCCGAGTGTTTTCCCAGTTGCACGCTGCTCCGAGCCCGGAAGAGAAGGCAGACAGGCGGGGCGAGGAGGCTTCGTGGGTTCTTGTTGTTCTTGGTGGGCGTCGCGGTAGCCATGAACAGCGTGGCGAACCTGCTGCTGGACAAGGAGGAACATCCTCTGCAGCTGGGCGAAGGCTTAGAACGGCACCCTAAAGCCTCCTTCCACACCATTCGCTGTGAGTGCCCGGCAGAGGCAGCGCTTATGGGCCAGGCCGGCAACCCCAAAATATCGGCTTGATTAAGCTGGCCTGGCCCCATGTCAAAAGAGGGACCTAACCATGGTAGCCTATGCCTGCCTAACCGAAAACAGGCTCGACTGAGTTCGGTGTGACTTACTCCCAGGTAAGTGGGTAGAGCAGCCTTCCCCAGCCTTCCCCAGTTTGCTTGCAGCTTATAATAAGTGAAATAATAAATATTAACACTAAAATTCCATTGGGGCACAGATCGGAGAGTTGGGGGGGCGCGAAATGTTTACTTCTTCCTGGGGGTGGGGGCAGAACAGAAAATAATTGAGAAGCACTGCCTTAAAACAAAATGACAGAATCATGCTTTCCACACACAAATATAAATGTGTATGAAATCCAGAGCAGCATTTAAATAACCTGTAAATGAAGTCATATATTTTGTACCTTAATAACATTTTTAAACTCAGGAGTGCCTTTCTCTATGGAAATATTATTAAAATTCAAGCCTGGATTTTCTAATAGTAAGAGCCACATTAAGCATTTGCTGTTTACAGAAATGTAATAAACAAGCATAAATTGGAATTAATGATGGCTTCAAATTTTTCACTAAGTTTAAAATACTTTTGTTTTAAATGAGTCCTCGGCAAGCACATCAGAATCTCAAAGATTAGGGGGAAAGACTAATAATTTTAAAAGCAAACAATGACTTGCTCAGTTTTGCAGTGCATAGAATCAGGCCCTATTCTCAGCTCATTTAAAAACCAATCCTTCTTGAACTCTTGTCTTCTGGATATGAAGCTCAGCAATGGATGAACATTTTGGTCTCAGTGATATTAGTTGCCAGTTGGGATCTTGCCTATCTACATTAAGGTGACCAGATTTTTTGTAAAGCGGGACACCATTGACGGGGGGGAGGTTCTAGGGGAGCAAGACTGAGAGGGGTCCGTCTCTCTTATCCTGCAGCTTTGTACACCCACCCCCCAAACACCTCCCCCTTCATCACAGCCAGGGATGGGTTCCTACCGGTGCAGGCTTACCTGTTCGTCGCCGCAGAGCCGAAGAAGCTGGTGGCGTTCATGGCGCAGGGCTTTCCCCGGCCGCCGGGACGCCGCCATTTGCGTTCTTTTGCCCTCTGCGCATGCACAAAGTGTTCTGCTTGCACAGAGGGCAAAAGAACGCAAATGGCGGCGTCACGGCGGCCGGGGAAAGCGGGCGGGGGAAGCCCCGCGCCACGAACGCCTCCAGCTTCTTCGGCTCTGCGGCGACGAACAGGCAAGACCGCCGCTGCCTCTCTCACTGCCCTCCCTCCCCGCCTGGCAGGAGGAGGCAGGCGAGGCAGGAGGCAGAGGGGTGTGCATGGCAAATTCAAATTTAAAAAGCGGGACTTTTTTTGAAACGCCGCAGGACGCGGGACAAATTATTAAAAAGCGGGACTGTCCCGCCAAAAGCGGGACGTCTGGTCACCTTAATCTACACGGACACCCAATCGCATCACTTTCCCTCTAGTGACACATGGGAACATTGGTCTATCATTGCCATTAGATTAACTGCCCTAGCCTGATTTGAGAGACACCATGAACTTGGATGGCGGGGGGGGGGGGGGAATTACAACTTTATTTTTTTTACTAACATCTAATTGAAATTTAGCAGAGAAGAGGTTCATATGTTTCACCTGATGCTTCAGGTTTTTGTAGACTTCCAAAATTTTCAACAGGATCCACGACATAAAGAGATGAAGAACATGTCTAGATATCAACTTGCCAATAGAAACTAAAATACTTACTTTGTTCCATTAATAGGAGCAGGAAAGCAAACATTTCTTACTTCTAATCATGCTGGTTAAGAGTAAGTAAAGCTTTCTGGAGGTCACATCCAGGCCTTAGGCCACTAACTTTCCACTTGACTGAAGATTATTACAGCATATTCTACTTCCATGATATAGCAAAACTCCTGTCAACTACGCAGACATGGCCGTATTCTTTTCTTGGCAATAAAACAGACATTATTTCCAATTTCTTCTTCTGGAATATTTCCTGGTTGTCACGCAGTAAAGTACTAATCATGTTAAATCCCACTTAGCTCTCACTTGACTTAATATTGTTGGGGTTTTTTTGTCACCCTTGATTATTTCAAATGACTATTGAAAGAATACATACATTTTATATTAATTTAAGAATTTTTTCAGTATTTTTTTCCTTGTAGGATTGCAAAACAGAAAAATATAGTTTTACTGATAGTCCATTTGAATATATATAATTTATTAAAGTATTAGAAACATAAAGGAAAAGCTGGATAATTATGTATTAAAAGCTACCTAATGTAAAATATAAGC
This sequence comes from Diadophis punctatus similis, assembly GCA_023053685.1. Classification (NCBI taxonomy): domain Eukaryota; kingdom Metazoa; phylum Chordata; class Lepidosauria; order Squamata; family Dipsadidae; genus Diadophis; species Diadophis punctatus. Next base: position 40,138,038 of record JALIGW010000007.1, on the reverse strand, counting down.
AAGATTTGAAATTTAGGATTGATAATCAAGTTACACCCAATGGTTTGTAAGAGCTCCTCTTTTTTCTAACAAAAAAAAGGAGTTAAAATAAATATCAACTTTCAATTTTATGAGTACTGCATGCACTATAAATTACTAAATATGATATACGTAAAATTTTAAAAGAATAACAGAGACCATTAAAATCAAGTCTGTGGTTGTAAAAATAAATTTTTAAAAAATGTTTCAAATTAGAGTTATGAATCTTTTGGCCATAATGTTGTTATTGTTATGTAAGAGATTGTAATAAATTGCTCTTCAATATTTCCTTCCAATGAAAAAATATGTTTTCTGTTAGAAATACATTCAGAAGTGAAATGTTGGAAATCTCTAAGTCTAGAAATGTCTTTTTTAGACATCTTTATTGCTCCATCTTTTATAATCCTCACCTCTTACCTTGGTACTTTCTGTTATTAAGGAATAGAATAGAATAGAATAGAATAGAATAGAATAGAATAGAATAGAATAGAATAGAATAGAATTCTTTATTGGCCAAGTGTGAATCTATATCTTATAATAATTTTTCAGAACAATACTACCCAAATTTCACCAATTTAAGAAAAAGATATACAGTGTATTCTTCTGTTTTAAAAACCTTACGGTCCTTTCTGATTAAGAAAAGCATCTTTCTCTTAAATTATCCTTGATACCCTCTGTTAACATCTAAATAATGTTCATAACTTCAAAGCTTTTGCCATTGTGAAAGTCTCGGGCTTTCCCAAAGTCATGTGTCACTCAGTCAATGTCAGATCTTGCAAGCTCCTGACTATAGCATGTCCATGAAGTTCTGTGGTCAGATTTTGATAAAAACTGTGGGGTTATTATTAATGAGAAGCTTCTGCAGAGCTCTGGATACTGTAGAAAAAACTGACCATTCTTGGAGTAACTCAGCTGTCATTATTAAGGCGCTCCTGGCAGTTTTGGTATTATCCTGCTTGGAATATATGCCTTTTATGTTATACTTTTAAATGTTTTCTTGAGCTAGGATAAGTGTTTAATAACCCTTTATTTATTTAAATGTTCATTGTCTCCAGATCTAAAAGAACCAATTGCCTGGGCACCTGATCACTGCTATGACTCCTAGCAAAACACATGGACAATTTCTTGAATTCCTGTAGAAACTAACATTGTACAAATTTGTTCCTGGGAGACACTAATATACAGGTAGTCCTTGACTTACAACACATTGGAGCCCGACATCTCCACCACTCAGCAAGATGGTTGTTAAGTGAACTTGTTCCCCATTTTATCATCTTCTTGCCAGTAGTTATGCAAATCACGTTATTAAGGGAATCATGCAGTTGTTAAATAGTTTCCCCCATTAACTTTGCTTGTCGGAAAGCAGATGGAAGGTTCCAAATGGTGACTACACAATCCCAGAATGCTTCAACCGTTATAAATATATGCCGGTTGCCAAGCATTCGAATATTGATCACGTGACCTTGCAAAGGTCATATACTGTATGTGAAAAAACAATTGTAAGTCACTTTTTTTCAGTTCCCGCTGTAACTTTGAATGAATGGTTGCAAGTTGATTTCTACCTTTATCTACATGGTCCCTATAATATTGCACTTCATTCTACATACTGTATTTTGCCACTTAAGAAATCCAATAAACAACTGCACTAAGAGGCAGTCTCTTCTTATGCAGCATTCACATTAAACCTCAAATTGCTTTTAAGGCTACTAAGGTAGCAATCAAATGCCCACTTATCTTTGTTTAATAAATCCAGAGAAGTGGATTATTAGTAAACATATACAGATTTGTGATGATGTTCTTTAGGTATGTGGGAGCTCGCATCACTCTCCAACACATAAAACTGCTGAATCAATTGAAAAGATTTTAAATACAGATAATCCTTGACTTATGAACTGAGCCCTTAATTTCTGTTGCTAAGTGAGGCAGTTGTTAAAAGTTTATCCCATTTTACAACCTTTCTTGCCACTGTTGCTAAGTGAATCACTGCAATTAAGTTAATAATAGGGTTGTTAGGTGTATCAGGCTTCCGCATTGATTTTGCTTGTCAGAAGATCACAAAAGGGGATCACATGACCCCGGGATACTGGAACCGTCATAAATAAATTTTTTAGGAATTTTTCTCAGGTATGAAAAGAATTCTGTCCTAGACAGAATGATAGGCTGTTGATATATGAGTTAATCCAAAAAAAAGTTGGAAGGACCAATCTCTTCATCTTTAAATATGAACATTGGAAAGAATTGAGATTTGAGGGCGGAGTTTTCATAAGATTACCACATCTGGGCTGCAATGACTGGATAACCACTAGATGGCAACAAAGTTACAGAACATTGTGAAAAAATGCCATCTGGTGATCATGTATATAGCTTTGGAAGTGCAGATATTGTAACCCTAATATTAATTGTAGTTTAGTGTTGGGAACCACACCAGGGAGACAGGGAAATTGAGGAATTAAAGAATACATATATACCCAGGAGGTGTTTTTTTTTTTAAAAAAGTATGAAGTACGAAAAAAAGAAAAAGAAAAAAGAAACACAACTAAAGTTACTTTACAACAATTTTTATGGTTACACATCATTTTGCTTTCAGCACACTGATACCCAAATTTGTATATTGTCTTTTATTCTATGAACGTTCCACCTACTGTACTCCCCTAACAACTTTGCTGTTTAGATATGCTCTGAGATCCAGAGTTGACATTAGATTCACAGGTGGAGACTGTAGAAAGAAGCTCATTTGCACACATACAGTAATAAACCCCCTATGATCCTTCCTTTATTAGTCAGACCTAGCAACAATTACACATGCCTTGGATATAACCCGTCTCAACTACTGGAAGGTGCTTTATATTCCAGAAATTGCAACTAATGCAAAACGCAGTAGACAAATTGTGTAAGTGGTACAAGTTATTAAATACAAATGTCTGAATTGAAAGCTCTGCACTGGCTGCTAATTGTCTTTTCAACACTTAAAGTGCTACAGTTGACCTTTAAAACATCTTTCTTGCTAAGAACCTGCCTTGTTATTAAATCAGCAGCAACAACTTTTGAAGGTATCTTTTTCACCGAAAGCTCAGCTATCTGGAATAAGGGCTAGGACTTCATTTTTTTTGGTAAGACTTTCATAGTACAAAATGCTGTCTCTGGGAAGAAAGCTATGCAGGACGCTTGTTCTTATGGAATAAAAGTCCTTCAGGTTGTACAAGAACACTCCTTGTAGGTCCTCTCTACAACTGCAGCACAATCCCAGGGAAAGACACACTTTAAATTAAAGAAGTTGTTGACAAGGGTTGAGTGTGTACTCCAGCAACCTTTTTACCTCAGAATTCAAAGTGCTTCAAAGCTCGTGTTTGACCTCCATTCTCCCAGGAAAGTAGCAAAAACATATTCTAGCTTTTAAGTATTAGAGCCATTTGGATTTTATTGATCTTAAATGTCATGTGTTGTATTACAAAGTTGTTTCATTTTAATGAGAGAGGGGGAGGGAGGGGGAGAGAAAGAGAGAATGGGAGAGAGAGAGAAAGGGAGAGAGAAAGGGAGAGAAATAGCAATAGCACTTAGACTTATATACCGCTTCATAGTGCTTTACAGCATTCTCTAAGCGGTTTACAGAGTTCAGCATATTGCCCCCAACAATCTGGGTCCTCATTTTACCCACCTCGGAAGGATGGAAGGCTGAGTCAACCTTGAGCCGGTGAGATTTGAACAGCTGAACTGCTGAACTGCAGTGCTGTATTTTAACCACTGGGCCACCTCGACTCCTCAAGATCTAAAGAAATAGAGAGGGAGAGAGAAAGGGAGAGAGAGAGAGGGGGGGAGAGAGAAAGAAAGGGAGAGAGGAAGGGAAAGGGAGGGAGAGAAGGAGGGAGGGTGTGGTAGTTAAGGCACCAGGCTAGAAAGAAGCAGATCCATCTTACGTCCTACCTTAACTATGAAAGCCAGCCGGATGACCTTGAGTCAGTCACTCTCTTTCAGCCAACTCACCATGTAAGGTTGTTGTTGTGGAGAAAATAGGTGAAGGAAGGTGTGTTGGATACATTTGCTGCCATGAGTTATTAATAAAAATTAAATAAGCCACCCAAATGCTTACAAATGCAAAAAGGAGAAATACAAACTTAATCAGATAATTAAGAGGAGCTAACCAAGTAGTTCTGTAAATTAAGTAGCTGATTCCTGAAGAAAGATAACCAAATTACAAGTACATAAATATTCAAATTATTTTATCCCAATTCTATTCTCTCATATTGTGAAATAGGCTAGAGTGACAGGCAAAGGTTGCTCCCAAATAGATGGAAACTACTGTACACTATTCCAGCTTGCTATCTCCACTAAAACAAAAACAAAAATAGCCGTTGTCAAGGGAAAAAAAGTTTTAACTACAAATAGGTTGATCATATTCTGACTTTAGAAAGGCTAATCAATAAAGGGAGACTTTTTAATTGGTTCTTTTCTGAACAACATCAATTCAAAAAAAGTAATGTGTTTGCACCTGCATTTAAGTCAATGGTCCCCACAGAAATGTGATTCATACATGGGTGAACTAAAGCAATATTTGTATGCTCTATATATAGATCACAGAGATATAGTAGATTACAATATTATTTTCCTAGCCTTTGTATCGTTCTCTGGAAAAGCTCACAATGCAGTTTTAAAAAAGAACTAAGAGCTTCTCAGCCAGCTAAAAACACATTTGGTCTTCAGTTACAACTTTCCTTTCTTGTTATTTCCTCGAGTTCAGATTGGATTGCAATTTAATAGACAAATAAATTAATTTAATAGACAAATAAATAGGCCAGATTTTTTTTGTTTCATATTTAGTATCTTCATTTTCATGTAATTTCTTTGGCCAATAGAGGCTTATCCCTTCAAAGAACAAAAGTTTAAGAAACCTATTGTTAGACTCCTAATGAATGTAATATAATTTTTAAAAAGAGACAAGAAAGCAAATATCCCAAGCATAAGATGCAACAGTAATGAAATCAGCCTTATTGACCTAAGACTCACTCTACCAAAAAGAATCTTTACGTAGCTCCAAACAATCAGAACACATTTTGGCTTAGTTCATAGGTAAACCAGCCAATACAACTGGTAAATCACGTTTTATGGTTTAGCATTATCTGTGTATCCAGCCAATTATAGATTTTTTAAAGCTGCCATGATTAAAATATATGCGATATTGATATAAAAGTAAAAGTGTCCTTAATTCATTGCACCTAGATCTCTATCAAGATATTTATAGCATTGTTTTGTCTAAAAGAAACTCAAGAAAGGTATAATTATAATTGGTTAATTAGTCTGGGAGCAGCAATGGTGATTGGATACTCAAGAGTCTCTGTGGAGTGGGCGGCATACAAATGCAACTAATAAATAAATAAATAAATAAATAAACATGGAAGGTCAAAGATATTCAATCAGAATAGCCTGCTCATTAATGCAAATTATACCTTTGAAGATAAACGGTAAGGAGAATCTTATCATCATTCCTTTAGAATTTATGACAGAAATGTTTTTAAGCTTTGTCTTTGCAAGTATCTTCCAGATTTGGTTACTAGTTCACATGTCCTAGTATGAAATTCTAGGTAATCCTTTCGAAACAGAAATTAGGAGCATGCAGATTAGCCATGACCAAGAGCCAAGGTTGGAAAATTTGATTTATTTGTTGAGTTCGGAATTGCAATTCAAACTATCAAAGTGACTCAATTCAGTTTAAAGATTAAATATGATAAAAGTGTGTTTTTATCAGGAATGTCATCTGATTCAACCTGACACACTCAACTAATTTGATTTAGAAATTTAATCTGGAAGGACAATTCAACCCAACTGTCTTTGGATTTTAGCTTTGCATAACACTAACAGAGTTATCTTTGCCTATAAAGTAGCATTAGGCTATTGATATGTTTTCCTTACATTCCCTGGCAAAGGTACACTTTTTCATTTATAAGCTCACCGGTATATTTATTGTCTCCCTACTAGAAGAATAAAAACATCATTTATTTACACTATGAGCAGATGGCCTTGGTTAAGGCACCTACTTGTGGAAAATATCGTACTTCTTGTATTTGCTTTTTGATAATTTTCTATTCCATTTGCACTTAAAGAGGCAACAAAATTTCTTTCAAAAGTAAAGGAATAGAAACAGCTACCTCCTTCTATCACAGTTTCCCCTCCTAAAGTACAGTAGCTATGGATCATTTTTAAAGATGGTTTGAATATGAAGAAAGGAGAGTTGCAATCTGAAGCTATATTGGTCATTAGAAAATGCCGTCAACTTTGTATACATGTGAACACAACTATATCTCAGAATCTATTAAAATATTACAGCTTATAACAGGAGAGGTAACTTTCACGCTTTTCTACATTTTTGTCCTTAACTGCTTATGCCCTAAGAATATTACCATTTTAAAAAATCAATCATTGTTTATAGCAGAGTTCCCCAATGTTTCTGGCGTTAGTTTGTTAGTTAGTTTGTTATAGTTTACTTTATTATTATTGCACCTCGTACAACGAAATTAAATGCCATCTTCAGTGTACATTATACATAAAAAATAAAACAAAAACACACATCCTTCACATTCTATACAATTGAATTGAAACTCCTTAGTATTGCATTAATATTGCACTATACAGTAGAATTCAATATAGTTACTGCTCTGGGATAGAAGCTGTTTTTCAGCCTGCCTTTGTGGACCAGCAAGGGGGGAGGAGAGGGGATGGTTCTGTAGCCGGCAAGCACGTGTGTGAAACGCAGCTCCACTTGTGCGAGCGGCATGCATGTGCGCCTGCCACTCATGCAAATGGAGCACGCACACACACACTCATCCGCTGTTTGTGCAACTGAGGATGCATGCACACACTCATTTCCACTGCCAAGTTGTAATCCCTTCACGGCCCACTGGTTGGGGCCCCCTGGTTTATAGGCCATAGCATCATGTTTCTAATCTTATTATAATATGTGCCACAGATTACTTGCAACACCATCTACTTTTCCAAGGATGATCCACATGAACCATTTTCCAGCACCCATTATTTTGTTTCTTCTATAATGCTTATGGCATTGTGAGAAAAACAAAATGGCAGCTGACATATGAACTGCAATCACCAGTTTCCTGACTTCCTGAAAAGCATGAGGCCTGCCAAAATGCTCAAAATCCAGAAATTGCCCAAGGATACTTTCTGCTGATGTTGAGTATACATTACTTCTACAGTGGATATAAAAAGTCTACATGCTTCCATTAAATACCCGGGTTTTTTAAAATGTTTAAAAAAAATCAGACCAAGATAAATCACTTCAGAATTTTTCCCTCCTTTAATATAACCTATCTACTGCACAATTCAACTGAAAAACAAACCGAAATGTTTTTTGGGAGGGGGGGGGGAACTTACAATAACATAGTTCCATAAGTGCACACCTTCTTATAAGTATGGATGTGGCTGTGTTCAGAAATAACCAATCAGATTCAAACTGGTGTTAAATAGTAGTCAGTACACACCTGCCATCAATCAAAGGGACTCTGATCTAGTCCATGTAAAGTTCAGTTGTTCTAGTAGGATTTTTATGACATTTACTGTTACCTCTTACAGCAAAAGCCATAGTCTTCAAAGAGCTTACAAAGCATCAATGGGATCTCATTGTGAAAGGTGTCAGTTAGGAGAAAGATACAAAAAAATTTCCAGGCATTAGATATGCCATGGAACATAATGAAGACAGCCATCAACAAGTGGGAAAAATATGTGCTACGATTACATTGCCAAGAACTGAATGTCCTTCTAAAACTAATGAAAAAAACGAAGAAAAGTTGTCCAAAAGATTGCCGAGAGACCTATAGCAACATTAAATGAGCTGCAGAAATCTAGTATTGATTATGTACTGCATGTGACAACAATCTCCCATATTTTTTTATACTCCTGGGCTGAAGGATAGGGTGGCAAGATGGAAGCTTTGTTTAACAAAGACTGGTTATATTTAAGTCTGGTTACATTTACAAAAACCTACATCAAATCTGACAAAACCATGTGGGAAAATTTCTTATCATTAGATAAGACCAAGGTTGAAGTTTTTGGCCACAACTCCAAAAAATATGTTTGGCTCAAAAACATTACTTGTACATACCACCAGAATTACTCCTTACCCACAATGAACCATGGTGGTGACAACATTGTGCTTTGGGGCTGCTTTTCTTCAACTGGTACTGGGGCTTTAGTCAAGGTGGAGGGAATTATGAACAATTCCAAATATTAGTCGATTTTGACACAAAGGGCTCTGCTAAAATGCTGAAGATGAAGATGATTTTCACCCTTCAACGTGACGATGACCCAAAGCATACTTCCAAATCAGCAAAACAATGGAACAGAAGATCAAAACTTTGAAATGGCCCAGCCATAGTCCGGACCTGAATCCCAATTGAACATCTGTGGGGTGACCTGAAGAGGGCTCTGCATAGGAGATGCCCTTGAAAACTGACAGATTTGGAGTGTTTTTGCAAGAAAGAGTCGGCAAAGACATATCATGCTGACAGGCTTCTACTGCAGAACTCTATCATAAAATCAAATAGTGCTTGAACAAGTATTAGTTTAAGGCAGGGGTGTCAAACTCAATTTTATTGAGGGTCGCATCATGGTTGTGGTTGATCTCAGGGGGCCAGGCAGGCGTGGCTGACTGGGTGGGCATGGCCAGTTTGACACCACTCCCCAAACTGCTGGCATGTTTCCTGTTCACACTGGGTAGACTGGGCCAAAGCCATGCTGGCCCGATGTTTCCTCTTCACATTGGGTAGACCAGGCCGAAGCCACACTGGCCCGATGTTTCCTCTTCGCATTGGGTAGACCAGACCGAAGCGACGTGGGCTGGCCCCTTACATTTTCCAGAACAGCCCTGCAGGCCGGATCCAACTATATCCAGCCCGAGGGCCTTGTGTTTGACACCCCTGGTTTAAGGGTATGCACACTTATACAACCATGCTGCTTTAAGTTTTTTAGTTTTATTTCCCCCCAGAAGATTTCAGTTCGTTTTTCAACTAAATTGTACAGCTTAGAGATTATATTAAAGGTGGAAAAAAATCTGAAGTGATTTATCTTGGTCTGATTTATATCTCAAAATTCTGGCATTTTAACAGGAATGTGTAGACTGACTATTTATATCATCGATGCGAGCTGCTTCTTAGGTGCAAGATATAGGGCTGCAAATGTTGAGATGACCAGCAGATGGCAGGAGAGAAAGTTTATGAAACTCTTTGTTCCCATTTGTTGGATTGTACACCAGATAGGAAGGTTCTACACCATGCTGAGTGTTCCAGTTGAGATAGAGCTAACTTACTCAGGGGTTCTTGGCGATCACAATCTATAATGTGGATGGAACCATATTATATATGTGGGTGGGCCTAGCTGTGGAATGAATTTGTGTGTGTTCTTTTACTTTTTTAAAAATTGTAAAGGCTAACTTTAGGTCTTTCAAATTTCGTATATTTCACACCTGAAAACAGCAGGAAAAATGTGTTACCAGTTTTCAGCAATCAACACCAGAGGGGTTTCCAAGAACCTCCGAAAGAGGAAACTACCATTTTTGTATCATGGGTTGTTCTGCACGACACTAACCAAAACTCAAATCGAACTATAATTCAGAACAACGTGCCATTTTATGCCACATCAACATGTCCTCAGTAAGCAGGTGCAGAAGTACCAGTGGACTATTAATGAGTGAATATGCCACTATAAGCCATTATCTCACCTGTTAAACTCACTGCTGTATTGGCATTATTTAAATGTTCCATACACTTTTTTTCTTCTTGATAGATTTCCTGTTGCATTCTGCATTCTGGGTGAATACTTTTTACCTGTTGAATAAAAACAAAAACTGAAACATTTGACTTTGTAGAAAGGATATCAATGCTAGTAGAACCAGCTTGGGGGTGGGGAAGAGACAAAATAGGAAGCTGTTGTTTATTGTCAGAACAATTAATTCAGCTAGAACAATTAATCAGTGGAACAACTTGCCTCCAGAAGTTGTAAATGTTCCAACACTGGAAGTTTTAAAGAAGAGATTGGATAACCATTTGTCTCAAATGGTGTAGGGCAGGGGTGGCCAAACTATGGTTCTTTGAGGACCTGTGGACTTCAACTCCCAGAATTCCTGAGCTAGTGGCTAGCTCAGGAATTCTGGGAGTTGAAGTCCACAGGTCCTCAAAGAACCATAGTTTGGCCACCCCTGGTGTAGGGCTTCCTGCCTAAGCAGGGGGTTGGACTAGAAGACCTCCAAGGTCCCTTCCAACTCTGTTATTCTAGTTGCCCCATGTCTATGCAATACTTTCTAGTTCTAGTATTGCTCCAGTTATATGTCTATGCTTCTTACAAAGATTATGAAAGGTAGTTCTGTATTATTAGATCCCCAGTACAGGTTGAGGTCACACTAGGGTTATTGACATCAGGCTGCAAAAATCTGATTGAATTCTGAATCTCCTTGTTATCATCTTGTGGTTGTTCAGTACTTTGCAGCAAATATGGTAGCTGTACATGACAATCAAAATTAATGGTTTAGCTATTAATGGTTGAAAGTGTCTAGCTCTGTCTCACACTCAGTTCTAAGATTGGCTTAGCAGCAAATGCACCTGCTGGTTCTTCTACGAAAGAGCATAATTAGTAAGATATCTAGAATATGATTACCTAAGTTCACCTGAGATCATAGAATTCTTTTAACCAGAAGAAAAAGAGAACAAAGTAATTAACTAACCAAAGAGATTTATGCTCTGGTTTCTTTCTGATGTAAGATACCAGAGCCCCAAAATTAACAGGTTATGTTAAATTTGATTAACAAACTTTTTCTCTGCCCAACTCTTCTGCAGCTTAGAAAAATCATAAAAGTGGTTCATCCATTGCACTAATTTATAAGCATGGCTTATTTTATGTTGGCTTAGTATGTGTTATACAAAACAAGCCTTTGTTGTTTGAAACTATTGTTCACAGCACAGTCTGTTTTACAAATTTAGAAAATTGTGGCTTATTAAATTATGAAATGTCCATTGGAATTACTTATCTCAAGACCTGTCATAATTAAATTATGCCAGCATAAGCTTTGTGAAACCCTGCATTTTGGAAAACTTTCATCAGGTATGTCTCAACTCTGATAAATGCTAGTTTGGGAACATTAGCTTGCAAATAACCATTATTATTAAAAAGTTTTACATAATAATAATAATAATAATAATAATAATAATAATAATAATAATAATAATAAGAAGAAGAAGAAGAAGAAGAAGAAGAAGAAGAAGAAGAAGAAGAAGAAGAAGAAGAAGAAGAAGAAGAAGAAGAAGAAGAAGAAGAAGAAGAAGAAGAAGAACAACAACAACAACAACAACAACAACAACAACAACAACAAGTTGGAAGGGACCTTGGAGGTCTTCTAGTCCAACCCCCTGCTTAGGCAGGAAACCCTACACCACTTCAGACAAATGGTTATTCAATCTCTTCTTAAAAACTTCCAGTGTTGGAGCATCCACAACTTCTGGAGGCAAGCTGTTCCACTGATTAATTGTTCTAACTGTCAGGAAATTTCTCCTTAGTTCTAAGTTATGTCAAACTGAAATATCTTCAAAATGTTTAGAAAACTAAAAGGATTAGAGAAACCAATTATAGATAGTCCTTGACTTGCAGCCACAATTGGGATCAATTCCCGTTGCTAAGGAAGGTGGCTGTTAAAGCTGGATTATGCTAACTTTTTTTGCCATGGTTGTTAAGCGAATCACTGCAGTTCTCAATTGAATCATGCAGTCATTAAGTATAGCAGGCTTTCCCCATTGACTTTGCATATCGGAAACCAGCTGGGAAAGTTTCAAATGGTGATCCCAACACCCCAGGATGCTGCCATGACCCTGTTGTAAATAATTTGGTTGCCAAATGACCAAAATTTGATCAGGTGACTATGGGGATGCTGCCATGGTTGTAAGTGTGAGGACTTATCGTAAGCCACCTCAGTGCGATTGTAACTTTGAACAATTGCTAAATGAGGATTATCTATAGCTATAGCAATATCAGTTTGATTTCTTAAATTTCAATTGGGAATTCATTAATTCTGAAATAAAAAAATCTGATTCTAAAAGGAAGCTCCGGAGGAACTATGTCCAAAAAATATGACTTATACATGACTGATATCTGATTTTCAGTTAAAAGCCAGTCTCTTAACTGACATGGTTGGCTTCACATATCATTCTAAACCAGTTTTGTGAACATACCACCATTATATAGCCAAGATTAAACAAACCAAATAATGACATGGTTGTGCAAACCCATGCATTGTGATTAATTCAATAGTTTGGTTAAGCATATCCTACTGTCTTTTACCAAATGCAAATTTCAGCACCTAAATTTTTACATAGCTGGATTAAGGAACGCCACTTTGTTGTACATTGCTGATTCCTAAATTGGAAAATAAAACATCAGGTGATAATCAGGACCCCACAGTTGTTTAGAAGTGTCAACCAAAATGTCTCACAGCTTTACATAAAGCTGTGTGTGTGTGTGTGTGTGTGTGTGTGTGTGTGTGTGTGTGTGTGTGTGTGTGTGTGTGTGTGTGTGTTTAGGACACATAAAAATGGGCAAAGCACTGGTTGTGTGGGCTCAGCCATCAGACTGACCTCTTTAAAATCCCCCTCTGCAGACACCCATATTATAACCATTATAACCTCATCTGGAATACCAAGTAAGTACTCTCATCCTTCTGAGAACTGTTTCTAGTCCCACCTTCTGGCACAAAGTCATCTGTGTGGCCCTGGGCCAGCCATTCTCTCTCAGCTCTGGGAAGAAAGCAATGGCAAGCAACTTACAAAAATATTGCCAAGAAGACTGCAAGTACTCCTAGGCAGTACTTAGGAGTCAACACTGACTTAAAGGCCTAAAAAATAAATAAGAAACAGCAGAGAGGCAAATACTGAGTTATACCACACATTGGGACAATGTTTTGTCTGCTGCAATTTAAACCTATGTAGTAGAATGTTGTCAGTACACAACAAAATATCTAGAACTGTAGTTTCTGGTCATGCCTGAGAGACACAAGTATTTTCTCACTTCCTATCTTTGTCTCAAGTTTCAAAGGATTAAATGTTGCTCTGAAATCATTACTGCAGAGTACAGCAGTTGCAAGCAAGCAGCCAAAGCAACTTTAACTTCTACTTAGAATAACTGAAAAATATGGAGTGGGTGGGAGATCTTTTGCAGTGTTTTTTGCTCTCTCTCTCCCCATGCCACTGAACCTCTTCCCAATTCTAGTATTAAACCATAGTAAAGCCTGGCTTTTCAATGATTTAGGTATGTACTGTAGTTCAAATGAGACATGGCACCACTGGCTAATCTATTGACTATGACAGAGATGGCGAACTTTTTTTGCTCGGGTGCCAAAAGGGCGCGCTTGTGATAGCGCGCGCATGCATGCCCACACCCATAATGCAATGCCCTCCCCTTGTGCATGTGCGCACAACCCCCCCGCGCTGCCCCCCACGCATGCACACAGGGCTCACTGAAGTCTCCGGAGCCTGTGGATGGCAAAAAACGGATTCGTTTCCGAACTTCCCATTGGGCTTCCCACAGGCTCCGGAGGCTTTCCTGAAGCCTGGGGAAGGCGAAAACGACCTCCCCACCACCCTCCGGAAGGCCAAAAATCAGCTGGCCAGGACGCACATGCACACTGGAGCTGACATAGGGCAACGCCTCGTGCCCTCAGATATGGCTCTGCGTGCCACAGGTTCACCATCACAGGACTATGAATTAGATTGATCTTTATAAGCCTTCCGCAACTCAATACCTCAGATTCTCATAATTTCTACACTATTCTTTGTTTTAGAAGAAACTGTGTGGAAGTCAAGGCTTAATTTCTGAAAAGTAGGGAGTCCATCTGTATAACCATAAGGAGTATTACTATATTGTAAATCCTACATTAAAGAAAGGAATGGATAAGAAAGTTTGAAATCTCTTTTAATGTAAAAATTATCTTATTCTAAATCAGGGCTACTGTAAAAACCTAGATGAACACTAGATGACAACAAAGAACCAGACTTTACTCATTGTTGGCCCAATCCAAGAACTTTATTACTTCTTGCTAAATCTTATAGCGATCTGGCAAATAATTGAGGCATGACACGAGGGTAACAACTCATAACTCTTTATTCAGGCTCGAACATAACCAGAACTTGTCTGAGGGAAAAACACATTTGACAGCTCCTTAAATACCGGCAGAACAACCCGAGCAGCCAATCAGCGATTAACAACAATTTTGCCTCTAGAGCGGCCCCTAGAGGGACGCCAGAACACTGCACTTCTGAACTATAACTCCTTGCCAAAACTTTGGGTTTTTTTAACCTTTATGTTCAAAATTTGAACCAAATAATTCCATATTCAAAAACTTGCACTTACACATAGTTTAACCTAAGTTATCAAATTATTCTTTTTTCTAGGTCCAAACAAGACATAAACTAACAAAATAGTCTTGTAACAACCCAATAAGCTACAAAAATGTAGTTTAATGTCAAAGAAGTGAAGTTTAGCATATTATTTAAATACTTCTTCAGGATTTCTAATTGACTGATTAAGGATTTTGCACCTACAAAACCAAAGTCTTGTTAATTTCTGCACAGATGTCCTTCCAGCATAAAAATCCGAACTATGAAAGAAGAGTTCTTTTTCCTTAGAAAAAATAAAATATGGAATTCTGTAAAATGCAATGACAACAATCAATCAGAGAAACTTTAAAGCTGAATTTTTAAAAAATTGCTAAGATTTAAAAAATATGAGAAGCTTGTTAAAAATAATTAGATGTCTACAGAAGAATGTTGTAGCAGTGAAAACACTGATGTTAACTTAAGAAATAATCCAACTTAGTTTTGGATTTGCTATAGCATAACCAACTGCAAAATATAGAGGCTTCTTTTTTTTTTGCAAAAGTGAGTTTTTAAACAATCTTTTTCCTCATTTCTGTGCTGAAACTTCAGGTACCTTAGAAAATCATTTAAGAGCAATATTGGCTTTCTAACAAGGATAAATTTTGTCTACTTCTCCCTCTTCAATAAGAGAGAAGCAACTGTGTATTGCCCAATTTGCTAGCATTCTATATTTTTTTCTATTTTCCCTTTGTTTGGACTGAGAAATGAAAAGATTTTGGTTACTCCAGTGGAGTGGAACCATTTTTCATTTTTATTACTGAATAAAATCCAGAGATGTTCTGGATTTATTGGTCTTTTATTAAGATGACTAAACACTAAACTTTTTTGGGGTTGTACTTTACACATATAACCATTTTAAAAAGTACACCTCTTACATATCCACATAACACAACTACTGGTATTCCTTTGTTTAAATAATCAGCATCTCATCAACTTGTTCACAGAGCTCAGACACATCTCAGTATATTATTTCAAACACCAAATTATCAACTTACAGAGATTAACAACAATTGTATCAGCTTATCAAATACCTATCAAGTAGCTCCTTGCTTGAATGTGGAAACATGTCTAAGTACCATATGTGATAATTGAAAAACATTTTAAAAAATTGCTTTACCACAAAATCTCATGACGCAATTGTAGTAAGCAATTGAACTATGTTCGCATAGATGCAATTTTTATAGACTTTTGTAAAGCCTTTGATTCAGTAGTACACGACAAACTACTTCTGAAACTAAAATCCTATGGCATTTCTGGACCCCTACATGATTGGATAACTGCGTTCCTGTCTAACAGACAACAAGTGGTCAAAATAGGAAGTTCCACATCAAATCCTGTTCCTCTCAACAGTGGTGTCCCTCAAGGCAGTGTTCTAGGACCAACACTCTTCATACTCTACATAAATGATCTTTGTGATCATATTATAAGCAACTGCGTTCTCTTTGCTGATGATGTTAAACTATTTAACACCACCAACAATGTTGCTACCCTTCAAAAAGACCTTGATCATGTAGCAGAATGGTCAAACAACTGGCAACTTCAAATCTCAACCAACAAATGCTCTGTCTTACACATTGGCAAAAAAAAATCAGAATACAAAATACAAACTTGGAGGAAACGAACTTGTAGATGACCCTCACTCTGTCAAAGACCTTGGAGTACTCATATCCAACGACCTAAGTGCTAGAGCCCACTGTAACAACATTGCCAAAAAGGCACTAAGAGTTGTTAATCTAATCTTGCGTAGCTACTTCTTCTCTGGCAACATTACATTGTTAACCAGAGCATACAAAACATTTGTTAGACCAATTCTGGAATACAGCTCACCTGTCTGGAACCCGCACTGCATATCAGACATAAATACAATCGAGAGAGTCCAGAAATATTTCACAAGAAGAGTCCTTCACTCCTCCACTCACAACAAAATACCTTATTCCACCAGACTTGAAATACTGGGATTAGACAATGTACAACTACGTCGCTTCCGATCTGATCTAAATGTAGTTCATAAAATCATATACCAAAATGTCCTTCCTGTTAATGACTACTTCAGCTTCAACCGCAGCAATACACGAGTACGTAATAGATTCAAACTAAATGTAAACCGCTCCAAACTCGACTGCAGAAAATACGACTTCAGCAACAGAGTGATCAATGCCTGGAATGCACTACCTGACTCTGTGGTTTCTTCCCCAAACCCCAAAAACTTTAACCTTAGACTGTCTACAGTCGACCTCTCCCTGTTTCTAAGAGGTCTGTAAGGGGCGTGCATAAGCGCACCACTGTGCCTACCGTCCCTGTCCTACTGTCCTATTGTCCTCTTTTATCGTTACTTTTTACTTATGTTTATACAAACTACTACTATCCTATACATGTTTGACAAATAAATAAAATACATTAAAAATAAATTTTCTTTTCTTTCTTTTTTTTAAAAATCCTGTTTGAAAAATGCTGTGAACTTTTTTTTGTTTGTTTGTTTTAGGTGCAATAGCATTTCAGTGAATACCTATCAGATTATTTAACCAAGCCTGGCTATATCAAAAAGCTAAGCCGGGTTGGGTCTGGTGGTTGGATGGGAGACTATAAAAAAACTTCAAGGCTGGAAGTTAGAGTGGGAAGTTTAAAAAAAACAATCTTGGAAGTTCAAGAAGAGAATAGTAAGCCACTGCATACTGCAACTAATAAAACTAGAAGATCCTTTCTATAAAGTCATCAAGTCAAGTTTGACTCAAAAGAGTCAAGCTTTAGCTTTATAGGACGTTAGTAAACAAAACTTAATGGAATGTATGTATCACACACTACACAAATAAGGGAATACACAACAGCCAAAATGTTTGTATAAAATTTAATGATAAACATTGATCTAATGTAATTTTTCTTAGGCTACTTCATAATCTCTCTAAATTTAGGACAATTAATATCATAGAATGAGGTTATCATGATACAAACTAAATGGCAGGAAAGACTATCTCCTTGCAATTAGAAAACTATACCTAGACAAACTTTTCATTGTTTTTCTGCTTTCAAGGAGGATTATAAAAGGGGGACACAGGATATAAAACAGGACTGTCCAAAGACATTTGATTGTTGCTTCATAATTCTCAAAATCTTGATAGAGAGGCTGAAGCTGAGCCCCAAAAATCTTATAAGCTTCCTCCTCCTTCTAATACATTATTATAAAAGTTATTAACTATTTGGAGATGTCTTCACTCTGGTTAATGGCCAGCGTGCCTACCGTCCCTGTCCTAATGTTCCCTCTTAGCAGTACCCATCTTATGTACCGGTATATAAACAATGTTATATCTATGTATATTACCAACACGTACTTGACAAAAATAAATAAATAAAAATAAATAAATGAACTTTGTATTTTTTTAACAGCCATTCCATATACAAGATTAGGTCAATGAATCCTAATACTTTGTTCTGCTGCAGGTACAAATTCTACTTAAGCCTGCTTTGGTTAATTAAAACAGGTAACAAACAATGGAAAAAGAGAATCCAATTGATCTATCCGGAAAACACACATCTTTTATCCCTAGCTTAGTCTTCTTTTCCTTGATATTTTGCATTTTGTAAATGCTTGGCAAAAATCACGTTTGTAGCCCTGTTTTAAAGTTCACTAGTCCTCACAACTTCATGCCATAAATGCACCAAAATTTACATATACACAAAAAATCAAGTTGACCATTAAAATGGATAGAATTTCCACTCCAGCCATAAAACAAAGAAGAGCTTGTGAAAAAATCCACCCTCTTGCCTGTCTTTATATTTGTTTTATATTTTATATATTCTTTATATTTCTATATATTCTGTTACATTTCTGAGTACAAAACATTTGTGGCTTTAAATGATCCTGAAAACTGGCGCATGTGTGGGATTTAAAACTCCTTGAAATAGGTCATCTTGTTGTTTATAGCAATTTCACTGGCATCAATTAAAATCGAATCAGCTTTTCTTAGGGAGTTTCTTAGGAAGTTACAATAGATACTGGAACTGCTGGAGCCCAGTGCACCTCAAAGCAATTCTTTACTAAATTCATTTTAGTCCAATTCACCAGCCCGATAAGAGATTCAAACTTAGCTGACTTTTAATCCTGTGCTCAAATTTAAGAGTAGCCCACTAGTATAACCAAACCCTCAAACGGGACTCTGCAGATGGGCCTGGGCATTATCCCCAGCCTGAAATAAAAGGGAATAATGGGAATTTTTACCCAGCACAGCCCGAGGAGACTCGTTCGCTCCTTTTTTTAAATGGGAGGGATAGGAAAATAAACAGCAATTCTAAAAAGTGAGAACTATTAGCATTAACTATTAATAACAGGAACTATTCGGGGTGTGTGGGTGTGTGTGTGTGTGTGTGTGTGTGATACTAAGCGGATGCGAGGGGAGGAAATAAATTCATACCCACATTAAGAGGGGCGACCCAGGCCGCAGAATCAGCCCCACAACGGGAGGACAAAACGTGAACGCGTTTTCCTCCTTCTGCCCCCATAGGTTTCCTTCCAAAAGAACAGCAGAAGGCAAGATCCGAGGCGCCCCTCTCCATCCCTGAGGCACTGCTGAATAGGAGCCAACGCGCCCTTTTCTCTCAGAAGCCGCAGGAAAGGAGCTCTCTGCACATGCTCCGGAGCTCAGACTCTTCCGAGTCAGGACAGGCGAGGCTCACCGGCCAGGGATCCCTACTCACCGGCCCCAATATCCACCAGCAGGTCGAGAAGAGCAGCAGCAGCGAGAGCTGCATCCCGTCCCAGCTTCTCGGGACTCGCGGCGACCTTCCTTGGCACGGGCAGCCAGAAGGACATGCGGTCGTCGAGCCGGCGCTGCCCGTCTGCAGCCGCGCGCTTTTACCACGGGGCTCAAGCCCCCTCCGCCCCCCGCGTGGAGCCTTGACTGGCGCTCGCGGCCGGACCAAGAGCCGCGTCGCCTCGCCCACCCGTCCGCCCACTCTGGGTCCGCCGCACTCCCGCCGCGTGGTCTTGCGCGCTCTCCGGACTCCACCTCTCTCCCTCCTCGCCGGGTCCTCCTTTGGGAGTTGCGACTTAATTGCTCCGCTAGAGTTACTTGTCTTCCCCCCCTCCCCGCGCCAAAGGTGGGCGGGAGGGACCGAGGTGCAAAGACAACCGTTCCCATCGAATCCATAGAAGGACCGTTTCATTAAGTTCTGCAGCAGTCTAGGATTCCTTGAGTGGGGACGGCGAAAGCTATACTCCAGCGCCAGGGGTGGGATGATGGCGCGTATCTCTCTTTCAATAACTTCGTCGGGGTGTAAAGAACTAAAGAACAGGAGCTGCATTGAATGAGGGTAGGGGGATTTAAAAAAAAACCCACCCCTAAGTCAGTAGTTTGGAAAATAATAATTGGATGAAGAAGACCTTCCATAATATTGTAGTATCCATGGGTGTGCAAGTTTTGGGTATCCTCCACAGCCATTAAGAGGTAGAGGATCAAGGAGAAAAGGCCAAAATGTAGGTCAAAGGCTAGAGAGAGTGGAATGGACACTATGGTGGACTGCCATCCTCACTTTCCAAGGTCAACTTGGAGGTCACCTCAACGTTGGAGTTTGTCTGTTGTCAAAGTGATTGGGAAATGGAATAACTTCCCTCCTCGCTGGAGAGCACGCCTCTGAACAGAACATCTTTGATGATAACAAATAGTTGAAAGAGACCACCTCTCCCCAGTATTTTATAGAGCTTTGATACAGAAAACATTTCCAAAATGCAGTGGCCAATGGCTCAAATGTTAGTGCTTTGAACATTTGAAATGAAGTTAGAATAGAATAGAATAGAATAGAATAGAATAGAATAGAATAGAATAGAATAGAATAGAATAGAATAGAATAGAATAGAATAGAATTGAATTCTTTATTGGCCAAGTGTGATTGGACACACAAGGAATTTGTCTTTGGTGCATTTGCTCTCAGTGTACATAAAAGAAAAGATACGTTTGTCAAGAATCATGAGGTACAACACTTAATGATTGTTATAGGGTACAATAGAGGCAGATGCAGGGTCTCCTGCTTGGGCAGGGGGTTGGACTAGATGACCTGCAAGGTCCCTTCCAACTCTGTTAATCTGATTCCAAATAAGCAATCAGGAAACAATCAATATTGATATAAATTGTAAGGATACAAGCAACAAGTTACAGTCCTGCAGTCATAAGTGGGAGGAGATGGGTGATAGGAATGATGAGAAGATTAATAGTAATAGTAATGCAGCCTTAGTGAATAGTTTGACAGTGGTGAGGGAATTATTTGTTTAGCAGAGTGATGGCGTTCGGGGGAAAACTGTTCTTGTGTCTAGTTGTCTTGGTGTGCAGTGCTCTATAGCATCATTTTGAGGTAGGAGTTGAAACAGTTTATGTCCAGGATGCGAGGGGTCTGTAAATAATCCAATACATACATACATACATACATACATACATACATACATACATACATACATACATAATAAACAAACAAACAAACAAACAAACAAACAAATTAATAAATAAATAATCCAAGGAATAAAACAAACAAACAAACCACGTACCAAAAACTCTATAAATGGGGGGGCACCTCAATTTATAAGCAATTCATTCCAGTGAAACTCTTAACTGATCTCGAAAATCTGTCATTTATGATTTTGATACTTAATAAATATATGATTGTATGTATCTTCAGCTATTCATCCTACAATATCGCAGGCATTCCCCATGGATTCCATCTAGATGCGTAGCATTGTGACCCAAGCAATTCTCAATCATCTCCCAAGACATCTGTTGATGGCAGATGAAAAAGGACGGTTGCTTTTAATATTTCTATTTTTATTTTATTTATTTATTTATTTTGTCAAGTAAGTGTTGGTAATATACATAGATATAACATTGTTTATATATATAAGATGGGTACTGATAAGCGGGAACATTAGGACAGGGACGGTAGGCACACTGGTGCACTTATGCACGCCCCTTACTGACCTCTTAGGAATCGGGTGAGGTCAACAGTGGACAGTCTAAGGGTAAAGTTTTGGGGGTTTGGTGATGAAACCACAGAGTCAGGTAGTGAGTTCCAGGCATTTACCACTCTGTTGATAAAGTCATATTTTCTACAGTCAAGTTTGGAGCGGTCCACTTTGAGTTTGTATCTGTTGTGTGTTCGTGTATTGTTGTGGTTGAAGCTGAAGTAGTCATTGACAGGAAGGACATTGTAGCAGATAAATATATGAGTTATGCTTAGGTCGTGCCGAAGGCGACGTAGTTCTAAGCTTTCTAAGCCCAGGATTTCAAGTCTGGTTGCGTATGGTATTCTGTTGCGAGTAGAGGAGTGGAGGACTCCTCTGGACACTTTCTAATATATTTATGTCCGATATGCGGTGTGGGTTCCAGACAGATGAGCTGTATTCGAGGATTGGTCTGGTGAATGTTTTGTATGCTCTGGTTAGTAGTGTGATATTACCGGAGAAGAAGCTACGTAAGATTAACAACTCTTGAAGCCTTTTTGGCGATATTGTTGCAGTGGGCTTTGGCACTTAGTTCATTTGATATGAGTATTCCAAGGTCTTTGACAGAGTGAGGGTTGTCTGTAAGGTCTTGACTGTTCAGCTTGTATTTAATGTTCTGATTTTTTTTTGCCAATGTGTAGGTCAGAGCATTTGTTGGTTGAGATTTGGAGTTGCCAGATGTTTGACCATTCTGACACAAAGTCTAGGTCTTTTTGGAGAATAGCAGTGTTGTCGGTGGTGTTGAAGAGTTTTACATCATCGGCGAAGAGAACGCAGTCACTTGTAATGTGATCGCAAAGGTCATTTATATAGAGTATGAAGAATGTGGGTCCTAGTACGCTGCCTTGGGGTACACCGCTGTTAACAGGAACGGGATTTGATAGGGCGCTCCCTATTTTGACCATTTATTGTCTGTTTGACAGGAACGCAGTTATCCAGTCATGAAGGGGTCCAGAGATGCCGTAGGATTTCAGTTTCAGAAGTAGTTTATCGTGAACCACTGAGTCGAAGGCTTTACAGAAGTCTATGTAAACTGCGTCTATTGTTTTGCCCTGGTCCAGTTTTGTGGTCCATATGTTTTGCAGTGTAGTAGTTGTAGATTGCAGGATAGTTTTTTCCTGAAACCGAATTGTTTGTTTGAAAGTAGGTTGTTAGTTTCTAGGTGGAGGGTAATGGATTGGTTTATGATTGTTTCCATGACTCTGCATGTGACGCAGCATAGAGAGATTGGTCGGTAGTTTTCTACTAGACTGAGATCTCCCTTTTTGAAGATGGGGATGACTGTGGCTAATGACCATAGGTTTGGTAGGGAACTGGTCCTGTAGGATATTTCAAAGATTATGCGTAGTGGTTCAGCAATGGCTGTGGAGATCTTTTTTAGGAAGTATGCACATAGTCCATCTGGTCCGATTGACAGAGAAGGTTTTAGGTCACGTAGTGCTTTTTCAACGTTGTATTCAGTGAAGTCTATTTGTGTTAAATTGTTGTGAGTATTTGTGGTACGACTAGGGAATTTTGGACATGAGCCGTTGCTGTTTACAAAGACTGAGCCAAAGAATCTGTTGAAGAAGTTTGCTTTGACTGTTTCATTATAGCATTCTTTGTTGTTGGGTCCTTTTAGTGGTGGGAGAGTTAATATGCATAACTGATGCGTACTAAAAAAGATACAAGTCATGAAAGATATATCCAAAATAAATGACACAAAACATGCATATTATTATTATTGATCAATACGTATAAATATTTGAAAGCGATATGGCAGAAGTACTGTAGAACTATTCATGTTCCACCTACCCAAGAGAAGAATTTTGCAATGCTGCAGAGAAGGAAGGAAATTTACCTATACCAAATTTACCTATACCTACTTTGCTTTTGTTTATGTTACCATACCTGTTATCTTGTACACGTTTTAACAAATAATATAAATAAATAAATAAATAAATAAATAAATAAATAAATAAATAATAAATAAATAAATAATAATAAAAAATAAATAAATAAATAAATAAATAAATAAATAAATAAATAAATAAATAAATAAATAAATAAAATAAATAAACCTGTAGTTCCTCCAGTGTTGCTCTGCATGGTGAGAGATCCTGGATGGATCCCATATTTCTGCATTGTCTGAATGGCCACAAATTGCCATTCCTTTCATATACTATGTGTACCAAATTTACTATCCAGATTCACCAGCTCAAGAATTAGCACACAAAGCTATCGCCTATTTCTCCTTCTGTTTTCAAGCTACACCAAAGAGTTGGAGGTTATTGAAAAGTTACTACTGCTGAGCTAGCAAGAAGTCTGGAGGAAATCAGAAGAGAAAATATGAAAGAACAACACTAATCTTTAGAACATCATCCATCTAGAGTAAGACCAGCATTGGAACCTACTTGGCATTCTTGGCCAATAATTCCCAATAATTCAAAAGCTTGGCAAAGATCATTCTGTCAAGACTAGTTGGTTGGTTTAGGTGACAAAAATCAGGAGCAGTGTGGTTGACTTTTCCTAGGAAGTCTGGTGTTTTTATGTATGTAGGAATGCTGATGGCATAAGGTAAGAACACAGAAGTCATGAAACTTGATGTTCCAGCTTATTTGCTTTTATTATTTTTATAAATAACTCAAGATGGCAAAGATACCTAGTCAGGTGGGTTGGATTGAGAGAGAGTGACTGGCCCAAAGTTACCCAGCTGGTTTTCATGTCTAAAATGGGACTAGAACTCACAGTCTCCCAGTTTCTAGCCTGATGCCTTAACCACTAGTGACTAGATCAAACTGGCTCTTTATTTATTAGCTATCAGTTATTATAGTTCCAATATTTGAAACAATGGGATGACCTACATTGCCGTGTGTGTGTGTGTGTGTGTGTGTGTGTGTGTGTGTGTGTGTGTGTGTGTGTGTGTGTGTGTATTTTGGGCGGTACATATAAATGATCAGGAGTGTTTCAATATCCTGTATAACTTGGTGCATCTTTTTAGATCAGATTATATAATAATAATAATAATAACAACAAAGTTGGAAGGGACCTTGGAGGTCTTCTAGTCCAACCCCCTGCCTAGGCAGGAAACCCTACACTACTTCAGACAAATGGTTATCCAACATCTTCTTAAAAACTTCCAGTGTTGGAGCATTCACAACTTCTGGAGGCAAGCTGTTCCACTGATTAATTGTCCTAACTGTCAAGAAATTTCTCCTTAGTTCTAAGTTACTTCTCTCCTTGTTTAGTTCAAACCCATTACTTCTTGTTCTACCTTCAGGTGCTTTGGAGAATAGTTTGACTCCCTCTTCTTTGTGGCAACCCCTGAGATATTGGAACACTGCTATCATGTCTCCCCTGATCCTTCTTTTCATTAAACTAGACATACCCAGTTCCTGCAACCGTTCTTCATATGTTTTAGCCTCCAGTCCCCTAATCATCTTTGTTGCTCTTCTCTGCACTCTTTCTAGAGTCTCAACATCCTTTTTACATCGTGGCGACCAAAGCTGAATGCAGTATTCCAAGTGTGGCCTTACCAAGGCATTATAAAGTGGTATTAACACTTCGCGTGATCTTGATTCTATCCCTCTGTTGATGCAGCCTAGAACTGTGTTGGCTTTTTTGGCAGCTGCTGCACACTGCTGGCTCATATTTAAATGGTTGTCCACTAGGACTCCAAGATCCCTCTCACAGTTACTACTGTTGAGCAAGGTACCACATATACTGTACCTGTGCATTTTGTTTTTCTTGCCTAAATGTAGAACCTTACTTTTTTCACCATTGAATTTCATTTTGTTTGATAGCGCCCAATGCTCAAGTCTGTCAAGATCCTTCTGTATCTTGAGCCTATCTTCTGGAGAGTTGGCTATTCCTGCCAGTTTGGTGTCATCTGCAAATTTGATGAGTTCCCCATCTATTCCCTCATCCAAGTCATTGATGAAGATGTTGAAGAGTACTGGGCCTAAAACAGAGCCTTGGGGTACTCCACTGCAAACTTCCCTCCATGTAGATGCAGTTCCATTGAGCACTACACGTTGAGTGCGGTTGGTTAGCCAGTTTTGAATCCATCTGATGGTGTTGCTGTCCATCCCACATTTTTCTACTTTATCTAGAAGTAGGTTATGGTCTACTTTATCAAATGCCTTACTGAAGTCCAAGTAAACCACATCGACAGCATTCCTCTGGTCCACTAATTTTGTCACTTTGTCAAAGAATGTAATAAGATTAGTCTGGCATGATCTGTTTTTGACAAACCCATGTTGGCTTTTGGTTATTACTTTGTTTGCTTCTAGGTGTTCATTGATTCGTTGCTTGATTATCTTTTCCAGAATCTTCCCTGGTATTGAGGTCAGGCTGATAGGTCTGTAGTTTCCTGGATCTGTTTTTTTCCCTTTTTTGAAGATGGGAACTACATCAGCTCTTTTCCAGTCCTCTGGCAGTTCCTCGGTGCTCCAGGATCTTTGAAAGATATAGTTCAGTGGTTCTGAGATCTCATCTGCCAGTTCCTTCAGAACCTTGGGGTGTAATCCATCTGATCCTGGTGATTTGAATTCGTCTAGGGTAGACAGGTGTTCCTTTACCATTTTCTTCCCTATTTTAACTTGTGTTCCTAATATGTTTTTTGTGATGCTGTTTTTGATAGGTTGGACTGTTTTTTCCCTTTGTGTAAAGACAGATGCAAAATACGTGTTAAGTAGCTCTGCTTTCTCCCTGTTGCTTGTCACCTTCTTGCCACTTTCTCCCTGCAATGGACCAATTGTTTCCTTGACTTTTTTCTTGTTCTCTCTGATATATTCTTGGTTCTCTCTGATATATTCTTGTGGGATCAAAGTAGAGAACTTGGAAGAATGTGGCATTGAAGGGTTCATTTTAATTTCCTAGATATAATTCACTTTATTTCTTCCCAGAGTTGTTTTGGATAGTGAGATGGGGAAGGAAGAAAGGAAGGAAGGAAGGAAGGAAGATTAATTGGTTGCAAAAACTGCTCCTCCCCAACTTATTTAATGATCTATTCAACAAGTAACTATTAATTATCACATTCATTAATAATGAATTAATGTTGATTATTATTTTAAAGTGGGTGTTGCGGTGGTTCAGCAGTTAAAACCCTGAACTTGTCAGCTGGAAAGATGGCAACCAGGTTCGAGACCCAAGTGCCACATAATGGGTGAGTTCCCATCCTCATCTCAGCTCCTGCCAACCTAGAAGTTCGAAAGCATGCAAATGCAGTAGATACAGTAGATACCGTAGGTATCACCTCAGTGGGAAGGTAAGAGTGCTCCATGACATTATGTTGGCCACATGACCGCAGAAATGTCTTCAGACAGCACTGACTTAATGGCTTTGAAATGGAGATGAGCACTGCCCCCTATAGTTGGCAACTATTAGTGGTGTAAAATCTGCAGGGACTTCTTTACATTATTACGTTATAATTTTAAGGTAACTTGTTTGATTATGCCTCGTTATCTATTAAAAGACAGACTACTGATTGTCACCTCCATCTCAAATCACTCAAATACTTGATTAATATGCCTCTGCCAATAACACCTCATTTTCTCAGGCCCTTGTTAGCAGATTCATACACACAACTATCCAACTTTGAAGCAAATCCTCACAAGACATAACACCAACATGGGAACCAGACCAGTGGTGGGTTCTTACCGGTGCGGTGTGGAGCACAGCTCCGGTAGGAGCCCGGCGATGACGTCATTTTCTGGCGCTTCTCCGCATCCTGAGCTGCCGGGAAAAAGCCCTCCCACCCATCCTTGTTTCAATACAGACCTTTATTCTTCCTCCGAAGCACAGCTGAGAAGCTCCTCAGATGTGTTTCGGCTTGTAATGTCGTCCTAAGCATGCGCGGAAGTGAAATCACCCGATGGAATGTGAATTCACTTCTGCGCATGCTCGCGATGCGCACCGTTAGCAAAAATAACCGGAACCCTCCACTGAACCAGACCCTGCAACAGTCACATGTCTAATTTGCCCCCACATCTACACAAATAGTGCAATCATAAGCAAGACAACCAACAAGCAGACATTCAAGATTACAGGTGTCTTCACATGCTCTTCCTGCAATCTCCCTCCAGATTCTGCGTAGGAAAAGTCTCACAAAACCAAGAAAAGAATTTATAAACACAAGTTTAACATCAAGATTCAAAACAAGGATAAAGGAATATCAGAGCTTTTCTAACTCCCAGCATACTCTATTGTAGAGTCCAAAGTGACTATATCACTTCGGGAAATCAGGAGTATATCAGCACTAGTGCTATTGCATTGTATTCCCAGGGGTCAAGTATTGTTGGACTCCACATCTATCAAAAGGTTTGACACAGAGATGGGTTCCTGCCAGAGCTGCCCAGTGCGCAGCTCCGGTAGGGAGCGGCGGATTGCGCAACCGCTCAGGAGCCCTCTCTGCCAGTCCATCGCGCATGTCACCATTTTTTCCCGGTGATTTTGGGTCGATTTTGCTTCTGCACATGCGCGGAAGCAAAATCGTGCCGAAATCTCATGAGGGGATGCGCGTGCGCATGAGATTTTGGTGAGATTTTGCTTCCGCGCATGCACAGAAGCAAAATTGCACGAGGGGGCACGCGCGCTTAGCGAGCACGCCCCCCCCAAAACTTGGAGATGCGCGCGCAGCACACCGTCACCGGTAAGACGGCAACCCGCCACTGGTTTGACACCATCTCACAACCAACACAGTGGACTTTCAACAAATTACAATTGTTAATTGACAAGGTACTTATCTGTCTCACTTGTATCCTTCATCTGCATAACCAACCTATTTTTCCTCCCTTTCTTCTTCCTTGTTCTTTCCTTCTACTTCACCCCATTTAAATCCTACATCGGTCTAGACATTCTGTGTCTCCGATGAAATAAACTCACAAAAAGTCTATGCCAAAAATGTGTTAGTCAGGAAAAAAACGCTACCAGATTCCTTCTGTCTTTTGAGCAAAGATCAACATCTGGACCAGCAGCTCTGATATAGGCATGAATCTAGATGTCCCGTTAACATACATGAAAATCTTAAGTCAGCATAGCTGTGTGGCATTATGAAGCTTTAAGAAGAGCAGAGAACTCATTGCTTGGTGCTTTCTATCCATATTTCAAACTTGGGACTGATTTAGAAGCTTAGCACACGGCATCCAATGGTGCATCTTTCTTTCTTTCTTTTTTTCTTTCTGCACATTTCAAGCAGCTGAGTCACCTTTATGACTAAGTAACTGGACAAGAAAGCTCAAGTCTTTGCCAAATTCTTCGCCATTATCATTCTTCTCCATCCAACACTTGCATTCAGCTACTGCTGTTTAATCGCATAAAGAGAAACGAGACAGAGAGGGACAAAGTATGGTGCAGGTAGCATCATTCCAAATATTTGGCTTATTTTGTAATTAGTTGACTGTTTCAGAATGTTGCTTGTACCCAAGACCTTTCATATTTTAAAAAAGCTGAGTTCAGACAATAGTCCACGAGACAAAATCAAAACAATATGTGAACCTAGCCTTAAAATTTCCCTTGAACAGATGGAGCAGTAGCCTGGTTTCCCATCTCATTTTAGGATACCCCACGAAGCTCACTAGAGCAGTGGTTCTCAACTTTCCTAATGCCGCGACCCTTTAATACAGTTCCTCATGTTGTGGTGACCCCCAACCATAAAATAATAAAATTATTAGGAAACTCAGGGGTGGGTTCTAACTTACCTCGCTGCCGGTTTGCTTCCTCCTGCGCTGCGTGGCCACGCCTTGTGGGCGCGTGGGAGCTTTGCGCGTGCACGCATGCGCAGTGCCTAATTTTAAAAAAAAAATTGCAAAAAAAAAGCCAAAAAGAAGATGACCGTTGCTGTGTCTCCACATCATGAGATCCCCTTTTGCGATCTTCTGACAAGCACAGTCAATGGGGAAGCCAGATTCACTTAACAATCGTGTTACTAACTTATCAACTGCAGTGATTCACTTAACAACTGTGGCAAGAAAGTTCACAAAATGGGGCAAAACTCACTTAACAAATGTCTTGCTTAACAACATAAATTTTGGGCTCATTTGTGGTCAATTGTGTGCTATTAAATTTAATCTTTAATAGATCTCTGATTAGGATGAAAGTATTAAATACTTCACTATGGGAAATGCTATCCACTAATCCTAACACAAATTTTAAATAACAAATTTTAAAGACAAATTAATCCACTGCACTGAGACTACCCATCTCAGAGAATATTTCAACTCCTGCCTTTCAAAACACTAGATTCTGCTTTTTTTCCTATATACTTTGGAGGGTTTTTTTGCCCTGAATGTATACATATAAAATTTGGTCTGTATTTTTGTTATCTTCCACAACTTCCAGATCCAACCACACCTCAGTTACACCACGAACTCGGGTATACCTCTAAATCGGTGGAATTTTAATCTGGTTCATAATCAGACAGAACCATGATTTGCTTAACTGTGGTTTGCACTAGTGAATAAAGTACAATATCTGCTACTGCAAAATACGCAAAGCATGATTTAGAAAGTTTAGCAACTAACTTAGTGCAAGACATTGATTGTATTTCAATCTCCTCTGATTTAGGGGAAGGGATCTTCACCAGTAATGGGTTTCACTTACCTTTGCTACTGGTTCGGGAATGGAGCAGTAGTGGGTTGTAAATCCCGTTGCTACTGGTTCGCTTGTGTGCGCGCGCACCTCTGTGCATGTGCAGAAGCGTCCTGAGTGGGTGGGTGGAGCCTCCCGCCATTGCTGCTACCGGTTCACCGGAGCACTGGAATGGGAGAGTGCGAGCGTGTGCGTGTGCTTCTGCGCATGCACAGAGCGTTTTTGATGGCGTCTGGGCGGAGACTCCCACTGCTGCTACCAGTTCACCCGAAATGGTACGAGCCGGTACCAACTCATCACTGATCTTCACACATCCCGCCCAAAAAAGCCACACATTTATTTTACTTCATGTTTAATAGGGTCCTGGAAGATATTGGGTGAATAATATTGTATATTTGGGGGTATCAATTCAACTGTTCTATTTATCTTCTGTTTAGGTGGTCTCCATTTAAGGTACAACAAAATATTAAATAAGAGTAATTTTAATATAAATAAAGATGCTGCAAAAAATAAGGAATTAATGGAGCCCAGATAATATTCTCGCTGTGTCTTTAGCTGCAAAGAAACTGTGCTGAATGAGAGAGAGAGAGAGAGAGAGAGAGAGAGAGAGAGAGAGAGAGAGAGAGAGAGAGAGAGAGAGAGAGAGAGAGAGAGAGAGAGAGAGAGAGAGAGAGAGAGAGGGTACTTTAAATAATAAGTAATACAAGTCAGTCTTGCATACAGATTACAACAATACTGTTGACTATTGATTTAATGGAAAGCATTATTTAAACACCGTGATTTATGACTCCATTAAATAAGATAGAAAAGGGAGTCCTTTTTTCAGTTGGTAGATAATGTGAAATACAGAAGACAGTGCTGGGCTTTGGCAACATATTTTTAGGACTTCTCTTCATTCTGGAATCAAGGCCGTTGTTGATTAATAGTGTCACACTTTATTTAAACACATCATTTTGAATGATTTCTTCTAATTCTGTGCATGGAACAGAAAGAACAAATAAGATTTATTTTTGTTTAACTTTCCTAAGACAGGAAAAATCAGCTTCTGTATTCTCAAAGATGGAGGCAGGCTATTTTAGTCTTTTTCTTCACAGAATGCTATTGTGTGACAATTTGCAACTTGGAAAGTTCAAAATTAGGCTCACACTTCGAAATGAATTCTGAGAAATTTAGCACATGGAGAACATAGGCAATAACGTCAGCTACTGAGAGGAATGTTTGAGTTTCATTTAGAAGCTTGAAATTTATTGAAATATCAGTTTATTCAAAACCTATTCAGAAATAAGATCTTGAAAACCAGTCTCATAGTGGATTAGTGGAAGGATGTACCATTGCCTGGCGTTATATTTTATTGGACGGATTCATTCCCTTGCAAAGATCAGCAGAAGAAATGGCACAAATGACAACTGAGAGATCAAACAAGCTTAAAACAGAAAAACTAAAAAGGAGAAAGTGTAAAAAAAATTGGCAAAATCTTAGGCTGAATCTTGATTATTTCTGGTTTTGCAGACTTGAAAACACATATATTGCTCCTATATTTATTTGCATTATTTTTATAAGAAACAAACAAACAGGAAACTGAAAGGTGTAAGCCAACAATCTTGTTCCTATATTTAGAGGGGGTCCCTCTTTGTCCCATTTATTTTCCTACCTGAATTTTTACTAGTTGAGTAACATCTCAATTATTTCTTTGGATAACTGCCCAAGAGTAAATTTCTGTTAATCCCTGACGTACAACAAAATGGAGACCAAAATTTCTATTGCTAAGCAAGGCAATGACTTTAAGTGACTTTTGCTGCATTTTATGACCTTTCTTGCTGTTATGTCCCTACATCTACATATTAGCTTGGAAGTTCCCACTCCGGTCCAGCTGATTGTCACCAATAGGTTGCTCCTGATTGGTCCTGGTTCAAGCCAGGGCTATCCTATTTAAACCCCAGCCACACTGGGGTCTGGGCTGTTGTTTCTCACCATGACCTAATAAAGAGCTGAAGCCACTCTAGCGCCTTCTGCCTCTTCAGTATGAGAACCTAACATTGGCGACGAAGGTGGGATACTGAAGAGTTACAAACAAAGAAATCCAGCCCAGCCGGAAGAACGCGTCTGACCACGAGTCGGCAATTTCAAATCGGAACAAAGGAAAAGCCTAAGGGGCCAGCACCGCCATGTTGTCCATCCACCCACCGATGCCATTCGACCAGAAGAGAGAATCATGGGACAATTATTTGAGAAGATTCTGCTTTTTCTTGGGAGCAAGTGAAATGAATAATAAATCGGACAGCATCAAACGGGACATGTTACTGAGCCATTGCGGGCCAGAAGTTTTTGAGATAGCTGTAAGCTTGATGGAGCCAGACCCAGTAGAGTCTGCCACATGGACAAAATTACAGGAGTTGCTAAAAAACCACTACAACCCTGCACCTTCGAGAGTAGTTAGCCGACACAAGTTTGGAGAATGGATGCAGAAGGAACATGAAAGCGTCAATGATTACATCGCGGCTTTAAGAAAGGCATCTGTCTACTGTAAGTTCCACGATCTGGACGAGACACTGTTATAGCAGTTGATCTGAGGAACGCGGGATCTGAGTTTGCAGAAAAGACTCTTAGCAAAGGGGGACGACCTGACCCTGAAAACTGCCTTAGCGGACGCCAGAGCAGCAGAAACCTCAAATGACGGTGCGGAAAAGCTGCACCAGAAAGGCACACAAGCCCAAGCAAAACCCGCATACAAGGTAAACGAGATTCAATCCTAAAGCCCAGATGAGTTTTCAGATGAGGAAAGCGAAGATGTTTTCCGCATAGATCAGCACCGGGGGGGGGGGGGAATCGAAAACCAACTCTGTGTCCTAGTTGTGGTGGAATGCACCCCTGGGCATCCTGCCAGTTTTGTGAGGCCATTTGCAGATGATGTGGGAGGTTCGGCCACATTGTGAGGGTCTGCCAGGCACCTCGTTTTCCTGCCTCCTGTTTCCCTACCAGGGGTACCGGCCAAAACTACTACCAGAGTGAGCCTCGGCGAGAAGGCGAACCAAGACGGGATGAGAGGGGTCCACACAGACAAAGTGGTAACTATTCCCCACAACAAGAGATAAACTATGTAAGAGTTAATCAAGTTAGTGAGCAGGGGAACTCTAAAATTAGCATTATAGTCCTAGTAGAAGGCTCTCCATGTGATATGCAAATTGATACTGGGTCTTCGATAACCATAATGTCATGGGTAAATGAGAAGCGAGCCATGCCAAGCCTCACCCCGGGGCAGCTGAGAAACCAACCAGTATGGATTTCCGACTGTTAAGGAAATCAAATTCCAGTGATGGAGATCAAAGATGTAACCGTGAGATATGAGGACCAGGAAGCAAAATTGAAGCTAACCGTCACCCGCGATCACATCCCTAGTCTGCTGGGACTCGATTGGTTCCGAGCGCTCGACCTGGAGGTGACCTGAAAGGCGAAGATGATCAACGCAATGCTGGCTGCGGATGGGAGCTGCGGAGACCTGCTACAGGATTTCCAGGAGACCTTCAACCAACGGCTGGGCAAGTATGTGGGCACCCCAATTTCTTTTAGCCTAGACCCAAGGGTAGCTCCAATAAGGCTAAAACTGTGCAGAATTCCGTTCGCATTAAGGCCAAAGATAGACAAAGAGCTAGACAGGTTAATCAGTCAAGGGATCCTAGAGCCAGTGGATCATGCCAGGTGGGAAACCCCGATTGTGCCAATATTAAAAATGACGGCTCTATTCGCATCTGCGGAGACTATAAATGCACAGTAAATAAAGACCTCCAGCAAAGTGCATATCCAGTCCCTGTAGTGCAGCACCTATTACACACTTTAGGCCCAGGCGCCATTTTTGCAAAATTAGATCTCGCGCAGGCATACCAGCAACTGCCTGTGGATCGCGAGACTGCTGAAGCACAAATGATAGTCACGTACCGCGGGGCATTCAAATGTAATAGGCTGCAGTTTGGTGTCAGTGTAGCCCCAGGAATGTTTCAAAGTATAATGGAAAGAGTATTAAATAAGGTGGCCGGTGTCATCCCATACTTGGACGACGTATTAGTAGCAGCTAGAGACACAGCTCAACTAAGGGAAAGACTCAGAGAAGTGCTGACTAGAATCCGAGCCGCTGGGTTAAAACTAAAGGCTAGCAAGTGCCAGATCGGGGTCCCGGAAGTGGAATTTCTAGGTTACAGGATAAATGGATCAGGACTGCACCCCACCAAGGATAAGCTTAGGGCCATTAGGGATGCTCCGGTGCCCACCAACAAGACCAAACTGCAAGCATTTCTGGGGTTGTTGAACTTTTACAGCATTTTCCTGCAAAATAAAGCTACCGTCGCTGAGCCTCTACATAAACTGCTGTCTTAGAAAACGGCCTGGGTTTGGGGGCTGGCACAGGTCAGAGCTTTTCAGGCCATAAAAGACCTGCTGTCGGACAAAAGTTTTTTAATGCAATTTAGTGAAACATTGCCGGTTGTGTTAATTTGCGATGCATCACCTTTTGGGGTAGGGGCGGTACTGAGCCACTGGCTCCCAAATGGCCGCAAGGTTCCTGTTGCTTATTTCTCCAGGACTCTGTTAAGCACAGAAAGGAACTATGGTCACATTGACAAAGAAGCGCTTGCTGTTGTAGCGGGAGTTAAGCGTTTTCATGAGTATCTGTTTGGGAGACATATTGAGCTGGTCACTGACCATCAGCCCTTATTAGTGCTCCTAGCAAGGAATAAGCCCACTCCGGACATGCTACACCCGAAAATGCAGAGATGGTAGCTATTTCTGTCTGCTTATTCCAACACGCTAACTCAAGGGCCGGGCAAAAAAATGGGAAATGCAGACACGTTGAGCCGCTGCCCATTGCCAGACTTAGTGGACAACCCCATGCCACAGGTTCCAGTGCTGTTAATAGACTGTGCTGGACCAGGACTGATCACCTCGGCAGACATCGCAGCCGAAACGAAGAAAGACTCTGATTTATGGACAATCATGAACTGGGTATGGAGGGGGTGGCCATAAGGGTCAGTGAAACCCAGCCTCCAACCCTACGCACAAAGAAAAAAATGAATTGTCAACACAAGGGGGGTGTCTATTGTGGGATGATAGGGTCCTCGCTCCTTTGTCGCTATGAGAGGATATTCTAAGGGCACTACATGAGGGGCACCCAGGGGTGGTGAGAATGAAGGCACTGGCACGGAGCTATGTATGGTGGCCCAAAATGGACAAGCACATAGAAGAATGGGTCGCAGGGTGTCCTCCGTGCCAGGAATCCAGGGCATCACCGCCAAAAGCCCCAGTTTTCGAATGGGAACAACCCAGGGCCCCTTGGTCACATATCCATATAGACTTCGCAGGGCCATTCCATGGGCAGACATTCATGATAACAGTAGATGCATACTCGAAATGGCTCAAAGTTGCGATCATGCCCAGCACAACAACCGAGGCAGTAATGAAGGTATTAAGAAAGCTGTTTGCTACACATGGTCTCACAGACACCATTGTGTCAGACAACGGGCCTCAACTCACCTCAACACAGTTTGAGGGATATTTAGCCAACCTGGAAATCAAACACATATTAATCTCGCTGTTCCAGCCGAGTAGTAATGGCCAAGCGGAACGGTCAGTGAGATCGGTAAAAGAGTCGTTGGGCTGCATAGGCTCGGGGGATTGGCAGGCCCGAATAGACACACTCCTCACATGGCAACACATAACCCTTAGCACAGCCACAGGGAAAAGCCCTGCCAAGTTACTAATGGGCGAGAAGCTATGGTCCACCCTAGATAGACTACACCCATCTTACTCAAACCAGAAAGAAATTAAAAGTTTGGCGCAAGTTAGGACTTTCAAAATAAAAGACCCAGTATTCGCAAAGAACTTCGCCGAGGGGTCCCAATGCTACCTGGGGAGGTCCTTGAGATAACCGGGCCAAAATCATATATAATAGTTTTGGAGGACGGGAGGAAATGGCAGCGCCACATAGACCAGCTACGCTATAGGCCGCCGTTAAACGCTGACTGGCAGAAGGGCCATAATGTTATTTTCCCTACAGCTACATCTAGCCCGAGTGAGCTGGAGTACTTAGCTGGAGTTCCAGAAGCGCCATCCAGCGATTGCAAAGGTCCACTTCCATGCGGAGCTCAGGCCGCACCCGAAGTATTCTGGAGCCTCTCTGGCTCCAGAGGGAGCCAGAGAGGGAAAGCACATCCTCTCCGCCCAAAGTGAGCTGCACAGATCATCTAGAGACACTAGACGCCCAGTGTATTTAGATGACTACGTATGCAAATGTGTTGAGCTGAACTAAGGGGGAGGAATGTTATGTCCCTACATCTACATATTAGCTTGGGAGTTCCCACTCTGGTCCAGCTGATTGTCACCAATATTGTCACTTGATTGGTTCTGGTTCAAGCCAGGGCTATCCTATTTAAACCCCAGCCGCACTGGATTCTTGGCTGTTGTTTCTCACCATGACCTAATAAATCCATGGTGAATAATACACTAATTTGGTACAAGATGTTCCTCCACTGGTATGTTATCTTTGTGGTGATTGATAGAATAAACAATCTGTATTCAAAAAATTCTTGGAAATGCAAAAATCAAATCGGAATGCTTTACCATATCTGATGGCAATGACATAAAACTTAACTATTCTGAAAAATAAGGTAGGATGTAATAACTCCTAAATATGGAGCTTCTCTTGCTAAGGTAGTCCTTGACTTACAACAGTTCTTCTGGTGACAATTTGAAATTACAAGGACACTGAAAAAAGTGACTTGTGAGCATTTTTCATACTTATGACTATTGCAGCATTCCCAAGGTCACGTGATCAAAATTTGAACCATTGGCAAATGGTTCATATTTATGACAGTTGCAGTGTCCCGGGGTAACGTAATCACCTTTTGCAACCATCTGACAAGCAAAGTCAATGCGGAAGCCAGATTCACTTAACAACCATACTACTAATGTAACAATTGCAGTGATTCTTATTTTATTTTATTATTATTTATTTATTTATTTATTTTGTCAAGTACGTATTGGTGATATACATAGATATAACATTGTTTATTTACATAAGATGGGTACTGATAAGAGGGAACATTAGGACAGGGATGGTAGGCACGCTGGTGCGCTTATGCACGCCCCTTACTGATGTCTTAGGAATCAGGTGAGGTCAACAGTGGACAGTCTAAGGATAAAGTTTTGGGGGTTTGGTGATGAAACCACAGAGTCAGGTAGTGAGTTCCAGGCATTAACCACTCTTGCTAAAGTCGTATTTTCTACAGTCAAGTTTGGAGCGGTTCACTTTGAGTTTGTATCTGTTGTGTGCTCATGTATTGTTGTGGTTGAAGCTGAAATAGTCGTTGACAGGAAGGACATTGTAGCAGATAATTTTATGAGATACGCTTGGGTCATGCCGAAGGCGACGTAGTTCTAAGCTTTCTAAGCCCAGGATTTCAAGTCTGGCTGCGTAAGGTATTCTGTTGCAAGTAGAGGAGTGGAGGGCTCTTCTCGTAAAATATCTCTGGACACTTTCTAATGTATTTATGTCCGATATGTGGTGTGGGTTCCAGACAGATGAGCTGTATTCAAGGATTGGTTTGGTGAATGTTTTGTATGCTCTGGTTAGTAGTGTGATATTTTATATGATATTCGCTTAATAAATGTGTCAAGAAAAGTCATAAAACGAGGCAAAATTCATTAACAAATGTCTCACTTAGCAACAGAAATTTTACACACAATTGTGGTCGTAAGTTGAGGATTAGCTATATTAGTTATTGTTTTGTTAACTGTTACTAAATCTTAGATATCTAAAATTACCCTAAGCTGGCTTTATATATGATAATTGTTGTCAGGATAATTTGTTTTGTTCTGGAAATACCACTTAATTCCTTCATTAGAGAAATGACAACTTAATGGTAGTACACATCTATATCTCAAGGAAATATATCAAGCTATCAAGTAAATAATTATAAAATAAATAAAATTGAGGTGAGAGTCACTATTAATAATTTAAAAGCACACTTTTCTACAGACTGATCGTTCTTGTTTGTTTCTATTCAACGTGGGATTAATAGCTCCCTCTACCAAAGTTTTATAAAATGAAGATAAAGTAAATTAAGGACAAAATATTCACTTCGTTAGGTTCTTTCACTTTAAGCAACTCTCCCTACTTTCCCATAGAAAGGAAAAGATTTCTACTTTTTCACCTGGGAAAGAAGTAAGAAAAATGGTTGGGATAATGGAATGTGTTTCACTTTAAAAAAAAACTCATTTCTTTAGCTTTTCTGAGGTTATTTGCAAAAACCATAGCAGCTATGTGTTGTAAGTATGAGAGGAAGAGCACATGTTTAAACAGAAAAAATGTATGTGTGCACGCGCACATATGGTTTTAAAATAAACTGAGCTGAATTTCCAATACAGACTCCATTTATTTTCACATGTAGATTGGCATATCTTGTAATTAGTCTCTTGCTTTTTGGAATACAGTGAACCCTCGTTTTTCGCGGGGGTTACGTTCCAAAAAGAACCCGTGATAGACGAAATCCGTGAAGTAGTAACCTTTATTTTTTTTACAATTATTATACAATGAAATACTCCATAATACATTGAAACCAAAGAACAAAACCTTTTTACAGGCCCAAGCATGTGTTTAACAAATAAAAGTACTGTATAAATGTTTTTTTTACAAATAACTACTGTACTGTAAAATAATAATTTTAATCATCAATACGAACTGAAGGCTTCAAATTGCGGAGATCAGCACCGCCCCACCACGACCCGAGTCATTGGATTAGAACGGGAGAAAATGAAAAATGATTATGAAAAAAAATACAAAGTACAGTAGGACAAATAGTGACTCACATGTATTTCACTGCTCTTGGCAAGCTGTTTTACGTACGTGTATAAACCGCAACGTTATTGACACACAGGTAGAGAAGAAGTGGAGAGACTGTTTAGCCAATCAGAATGCAGAACACAATGCACGATGCAAATCCGTGAAGCAGCGAGACCGTGAAAGGTGAACCGCGATATAGCGAGGGTTCACTGTACCTTATTTCTGAAATTTATTTCACCTTCCCAAATGATCCCTAAGCAAAAAATTATCCTTTGCCAAGCCAGCGTTCTTAAGACAAATGCATTTCTGTATTTATAGTTCCTGTGCAATATCTTTCCATAATAATTGCTAAAAGCAAATCCATTTTAAAACTTTCGCCGTTTTACTATAAACACTCAGAGGAACTTCCATAAACTGTGGAAGACTAGAGAATGATGTAGAGTACTAGGGATTTATATGATAAATTGCAAAAATAAAAATAAAAAATTGACATAGAAAAACATTTCTGTTTTATCCATCCATCCGTCTCAAGAGAAGATACAAATAATTATTTACTTTTAGATTGAAACTCTCTTTGCCTTAGCTCCTTACACGAGATCCACATTCTGATAGGTTTCGTTCTCCTGACAAGCCATCTTTTTTTCCTTATTTCCTTGGCCTTTGTACTTTTTTCAAATTGGCTAGACAGCTACTCTGTCTAATAAATTGGACTGCAGAAATTGAGACATTAAGAACTCTTGAATCATTTCTGCAGTATTTAGGGAATGTGTACAATATAGTGAAGTAAGATTGACCAGATGGGTTTACAAGTGCGAGCAATTTATTCTGTACAGCCATCATATAATGATCAGGAGCACATGATTCAATTGCAACTTTAAATGTAAAAAGTGTGTGTGTGTGTGTGTGTGTGTGTGTGTGTGTGTGTGTGTGTGTGTGTGTGTTCTCTTCAATTTTTTAAGGGCTAAAGTCCACATTCAATAAAATTGAAACTTACACATTTCCTTTCCTAATGCTTTCAGATGTACTAATTTGACCATTGAAATAATGGCATGACAACTTATATTCCACTTCCATAAGCAAAGAATTATCTCATGTAAGATGGTTGATGATGTACCTGTCCTTGTGTGCCTATGTTTTCCTGCCAGTAATCATCCTCTGCTATGGATGGTTATTAATTTATTTCCTGGAATAACCTTCCTCCCTCCCTCCTTCCCTCCCTCCCTCCCTCCTTTCTTTCCTTTCTTTCCTTTCTTTCCTTTCTTTCTTTCTTTCCTTTCTTTCTTTCTTTCTTTCTTTTCTTTCTTTCCTTTCTTTCCTTTCTTTCTTTCTTTCCTTTCTTTCTTTCTTTCCTTTCTTTCTTTCTTTCCTTTCTTTCTTTCTTTCTTTCTTTCCAGTAAAAACATAAAATCACAAAAATGATATCACCATAAATATCACCCAGCAACCAAGATGACAACCATTTCAACCACCAACACAACCATGGCACAGGCCATGTTATCTCTTCTGACTCCACATATCTGGTGGCCCAACCAAGTCTTTGAAGTCATCTAAAAGACCATCAGAGTTGGGGCTAATCTAACCTTTGGGGAGATTTATTTATATATTTGATTTCTGTAGATGAAACAAAGAGTAAAGTTTACATGTATAGAAGTAAAATAGGTCACATTTGTACAAATGAGGATTTAGTTTTTCCCCCTCCCTAATTATTTTCCTTTATTCATATTTGAAAAATTATTGAATAATAATAATTTATGAGGCTCCTGTCATTTGAAAACTAAATGACTGTTGCAGAGGTTCTGCTGGCACGTATTATTCCTTTGATGTCAAAAAATAATGGCCCATTATTGCAGGTTTTTAAAATCAGTTCCAGAATAATAAAGGCAAAATATTTCAAAGTCATTTTTCAAATGTTGCTTTTCCCTACAGCCCTAGGTCATAAGGTACCAATTTTATTATAATTGTTTTCTTCTGTTGCAGAATTGCATGCTGTGCTGTTCTCAGGGGGAAAAAATCATAAATAAAGCAAGGGACCATTTAAAAAAATCTACGCCTAACTCTCTCTTTTCCACCCCTTTTGGAAATAAAGCACATAAGAAATTATTGGGGCTGCCTATTAGAGCTTGTTGAAATTTTTGAAAATATTTTTGTAAACTACAAAATATTTTTGTAAACTACAAAGCCTGGCAATATTAAAAAGTCAAGAATGCAACACATTCTTTAACATGAATTTGTGATACATAGGCCAAGTATTTCCATTTATATAACCATTATTTTATATTTCCATTTATAAAGTTGAGTTTGCAAAATAATAATTTGTCCATATCATTTTCTCCCAATTTTTTTAAAATTCATTTGATAGCAACTTAACACACTTAGGCAAGACTGTCCTGGACGAATATTTGCTTTATTAATAATATCATCCAAACCAGGTAAGATGCTAAATATTGGTGGGATGTTGCTTGCTTGTTTGTATCCCACCCTTATTATTTTTAAATAACTCAAGGCAATTAACATATCCAATTAACCTTCTTCCTCCTGTTTTCCCTATAACAACCCTGTGAGTTGAATTGGGCTGAGAGAAATTCACTCAACCAGCTTTCATGCCTAAGGTGAGACTGTCACCTGGTGATTGGCCCAAAGTCATCCAGCTGGTTTTCATGGAGGCACTAGAACTCACTCTCTCCAACTTTCTAGCTTGGTGCCTTAACTACTAGACCAGTGGTTCTTAACCTTTTCTCCACCATAGACCCTCTTTAAATACCTTTTGTGTCCATGGACCATGGCCACGAACCACCAAGATTTAACTCAAGATTTAAATTATAATATTTCATCAAGCCTTCATGGATCCCTGTGATGACATTTCGGGCCCCTGGTGGTCAGTGAACCACAAGTTGAGAACTAGACCAAACTAACCATATAGCTGTAGCATTCTTGGTTCTGCTTTTTTAGATTGTCAAATTGAAAATTCAAAAAGCTCATAACAGAATTTGGAATCAAGGTCTTGATGTTCA
The DNA here is from genome assembly GCA_023053685.1 of Diadophis punctatus similis. NCBI lineage: Eukaryota > Metazoa > Chordata > Lepidosauria > Squamata > Dipsadidae > Diadophis > Diadophis punctatus. The sequence continues at coordinate 40,096,218 of JALIGW010000007.1, read as the reverse complement.
CCATTCAGGCCAGGTCTTAATATTCTTAGCATTTTCTTTCAAGCAACTACCGTATTTTTTGGAGTATAAGACGCACCGAAGTATAAGACGCACTTTAGTTTGGGGGGAGGAAAACAAGGAAAAAAGGCCTCTGCCTACAAGCAATTTGCCAAACAGCAAACAGCAAACAGCACAAATGATATACACTGTTTGCTGTGTATTTCTGTGCATGTGTGCCTGACCCATAGAAACAGCAAAGAATTGGAGAAATGTACATTATGCCAGAAAGTTTTCTTAAATGTAGTCACACTAACTCCTCCCAATTATTTAAATAGGTCTACTCCAAGGTAACTAAACTCTAATACTAAACAGGACTCTGTTACATTTCATACTATACTTGTACAGAGCTGTTAACATTAATTAAAATTTCTGGAAGTATACATTATTCTCTATTATTTAAAAGAAGATACAATAGCACTGGGCCTCTTCAGAGCAAGCATTTATTTTAAAAAGCTTCTTTATTTTGTTAAGTTGTCTAGATTTACAGGATCTCCAACCTTGGCAACTTTAAGACTTGTGGACTTCAACTCCCAGAATTCCACAGCCAGCAAAGCTAACAAAGCTGGCTGTGGAATTCTGGGAGTTGAAGTCCACAAGTCTTAAAATTGCCCCTGGCTCTAGAACAATAATAAAGCAGTCTTTAAAAAATAAGTCTAATAATTTGAACATTCTACAGACATTTATAGTTATTCACTTACCCCTTGCATCCAGTTCAGCAGAAAATAAAAATCTGCGTGTCTCTCCCAGCTATTTGCCTCTTTGCAGTTTCAGTTTCAGTTTCATCAGCTGGGGATCGGGGAGCTGATAAGGACTTGCTTGTCTTAACAGTCTCTTCCCTGTTTGCTGCAAACAGGTAAATTGCTGGAAGACAAGTTGGGGGTGGATGGGTGGATGGGGCTACATTTGGTGTATAAGACGCACCCAAGTTTTCACCCTCTTTTTGGGGGGTAAAAGGTGCATTTTATACTCCCAAAAATACGGTAATTACTAGGCATAAGTAGTTTTTTGTGAAAATAGGTTCCGGTTATTTTTGCTACTGGTGCGCATCGCGAGCATGCCCAGAAGTGAACTCACGTTCCATCGGGTGATTTCACTTCAGCGCATGCTTAGGATGACATTACAAGCCGAAACACAGCTGAGGAGCTTCTCAGTTGTGCTTCGGAGGAAGAATAAAGGTCAGTATTCACACAAGGGCGGGTGGGAGGGCTCAGGACGCGGAGAAGCGCCAGAAAATGACGTCATCGCCGGGCTCCTACCGGAGCTGCATTCCAGACCGCACCGGTAGGGAACCCACCACTGCACACAACCTTTGGGTAAGTGAGGGACAGAGTAACTAGGAAGAAGAACAATGAAAATGAAAAAAATTGACATATGTGTAGATTGGATTGTTAGTTATAATTCTATTATCAGCAGGCATTTCTATTTTCTATTGACTCCATTTATGGAACTGAAATGATCATGAACTATGGCTTTTGAAATCCCCCCTCCACCCCCATAACCTCTTCATCTGGTCTTGGAGTACAGGAAGTCTTCAAATTATAGCCACAATTGAGCCCAAAATTTCTGTGCTTAGTGACAGTTATTAAGGGAGTTTTGCCCCATTTTATGACCTTTCGTGCCATGGTTATCAAGTGAATCACTGCTTAAAGTTAGTAACACAGTTGTTAAGTGAATCTGGCTTTCCAGTTGTCAGAAAGTCTCAAAAGGTGATCACATGATCCTGAGATACGGCAACTGTCATGAATATATGCCAGTTGCCAAGTGTTCAAATTTTGATCACATGTCCATGGGCATGTGGCAATGGTCGTAAGTATGAAAAATGGTCATAAATCATTTTTTCTAGTACCATTGTAACTTTGAATGATCACTAAATAAATAGTTTTAAGTTAAGGACTACCTGTAATACCTTACGTATTTTTTCCAGTTTGGCTCACGTTCCACTAGTAATGTTTAATGTTCTGTTCTTGGTCCCAACTTTTTCTGTCTTATATTATGCATGCATTTCTCCCTTTTTTAAATTGTTGGTGTTATTCTCTAGTTTTGTTTATTTTTATTTATTTATTAAATTTTTATGCTGTCCATCTCTCTTATGAGATGACTCTGAGCAGTTTACTACTTATAAAACAAGTAGAAAAATAAGTAAAATACTAAAACTACACAGATTAAAGTTTTTAAATTATACAGAAACCAGAACTAGGAGAGAGATGAGGTCTTCTTACTCCATCAACCACTCCAGCAGTGGGCACCTCTCCTCAGGGCCCCGGGCCAAACAGCAAACTGAAGTTTTAATATCTTTCTGGAAGGCCAAAAGATTACAAGATTTGCTTAAAAAGTGAATGAGTTAGAAAAAAAAGGAGAAATACATACACAAATAATTATACTGGTTATTATTTTGCCACTCTACATGTTTGTTTGTTTTGCTATCCTGCAAAATATTTAAGTTATTAAAGGGTTCTAGACTATCTCAGAATATCATTCAAGGGAGTGTATAATTCATATTCACATCTTGGATGGGATTTGTTGTCCCTGATTTGGGAACCCTAATGGAGGTCTTATCCCAAGGCAAAGTGTGTGTTCTATGTGGCCTTTATGTTTCACTGTTTATAATAGTGGAATGTAAGTATTATCCTACATAAAGAATAAAGGCTTAATGAAATTTTTATTAATCAATATAGTTTTCCTAAAAGTGATGTGTATTGTTTAACTGTACACATAACAAGACCATGTCCTGTGTTATGTATACTGATGGCCAGAAAATATAGAATAAGTTCATATCTACATCCTGAAGCTGGATCTCTGGCCAAAGACTTCATGTGATGGGCAGTACGTAAGAAAAGTCATTTAAATCCATTTCCTACAGTTGGAAATTTCATCCAGCTTTCCCCTCCCTCTTCCCTCAAGCTTCTGGGTGTTATCTCTTTTTTCAAAACTGATTTATCTTATTTTAGGTATTTCCCATCCCAAAATCCATATGGCTCCCTGCAGATGTTCTGCAAGTCTCTCAACACCTGGCTCTATTCCCAGGCCTAGGATTAAAGCAGTTTTTCAGACTCTTGTTAGTTTTCTTTGGATGTGCTGGGTTGTTTATTCCAGATGGTCAAGTCTTTTTTCTTTCATTTTACTGTTTTCTGCTCTGGGGGATATGAAGCTTTCCACAGTCAATGAGAATCGAGAGGCCCTTAAATTAAATAGATAGATAACAGAATAATAGTTGGATGGGGCATTGGAAGTATTTTAGTCCAACCTCCTGTTCAAACAAAAAATACCATTTCAGACAAATTGTTGTCTGAAAATAGACGATAGATAGAGAGAGAGAGAGAGAGAGAGAGAGAGAGAGAGAGAGAGAGAGAGAGAGAGAGAGAGAGAGAGAGAGAGAGAGAGAGAGAGAGAGAGAGATGATAGATGATAGATAGATAGATAGATAGATAGATAGATAGATAGATAGATAGATAGATAGATAGATAGATAGATAGATAGATAGACAGACAGATAGATAGATAGATACAGTAGATAGATAGATAGATAGATAGATAGATAGATAGATAGATAGATAGATAGATAGATAGATACAGTAGATAGATAGATAGATAGATAGATAGATAGATAGATAGATAGATAGATAGATAGATAGATAGATAGATAGATAGATAGATAGATAGATAGATCGACAGACAGACAGACAGACAGACAGACAGACAGACAGACAGACAGACAAGCCTGGTTCCCAATTGGCCTTGGCCCAGGGGTTAGGGACCCCTGCCTTAGAGCATCAATTTGCCTGATCATCTGTCTGAAGTAGTGCAGGTTTTTCTGCGTAAGCAGGAGGTTGAACTAGAAGACCTTCAAGGTCCCTTCCAACTCTGTTGTTATTATTATTATTATAAATAAAAAATATAATCAAACACATCAGAATTGCTTGTCATTCAAATGAATTTACTATGATATATTATGTTTCCTAATGTTTTTCTAATGGCAGAAAGTGAAGAGGAACTAAAGAGCCTCTTGATGCAGGTGAAGAAGGAGAGTGCAAAAGCTGGCTTGAAACTCAACATTAAGAAAACTAAGATCATGGCATCCGGCCCTCTCAATTCCTGGCAAATAGATGGGGAAGAAATGGAGGTAGTGGCAGATTTTATTTTCTTGGGCTCCAAGATCACCGCAGATGGGGACTACAGCCAAGAAATTAAAAGAAGCTTGCTCCTGGGGAGGAAAGCTATGGCAAATCTAGACAGCATACTAAAAAGCAGAGACTTCACCCTGCCAACAAAAGTGCATATAGTCAAGGCTGTGGTGTTCCCAGTTGCAATGTATGGCTGTGAAAGTTGGACCATAAGGAAGGCTGAGCACCAAAGAATTGAGGCCTTTGAACTACTGGAGAAGACTCCTGCGAGTCCCTTGGATTGCAAGGCGATCAAACCGGTCAGTCCTAGAGGAGATCAACCCTGACTGCTCTTTAGAAGGCCAGATCCTGAAGATGAAACTCAAATACTTTGGTCATCTAATGAGAAGGAAGGACTCGCTAGAGAAGAGCCTAATGCTGGGAAAGATTGAGGGAAAAAGAAGAAGGGGACGGCAGAGAATGAGGTGGCTGGATGGAGTCACTGAAGCAGTCAGTGTGAGCTTAAATGGACTCCAGGGGATGGTAGAGAACAGGAAGGCCTGGAGGAACGTTATCCAAGGGGTCGCGATGGGTCGGACATGACTTCGCAACTAACAACAACAAATTGTTTCCATCCTTCATGAGATCATGATTGTAGTATAATAAAAGAATAATGCGGATCTCAACATAATTACATAAATGATCAGCAAAGTGGCAGAGTGAAAGTCAATTGAAGCTGTTGTCATAAGAAAAGTACAAAGAGATCCGGAAAATTAGAAAAATACTATAAATATATGTTAATTGTAGAGCCTAATAATACAGAGCAAACTATCAGAAACTTAAGAGATCCCATGATAGTTGGAAGATGAAGTAGAGAGGGATATGAGATATTTCTCACTTGTGGTACTAAAGGAAACATCAGATAATGAACATGACCTACTTTCTCTCTGATTGGGCTCTGGGCCACCTGAAAATCTTCTGGTATCCTCAGTCAGATCTGTTTCACACAGAGAACAGCACACACTGTGCTAGAGAGAAGTTCCGTGAAAATGGGATCCAGCACACGTCCAAAAGTTTGGAAGACAAAACCTTTGGTCCAGAAGTGGTATTCTGCTGGTTCAGACCGATTCGAGTGAACCGGTAATGGTAACCTGCGGGTAAGCCCGCCCACCCAGCCCGGCGCTATGCTATCCTATTTCTGCATGTTTTGAAGCTGTGCGCATGCGCACTCACATTAGGGAAGGTAAGTGAATATCACATCTGCTCTGATCCCAGTGACCAACCAAGATTGGATCCTTCAACATTATCCTGGGACATGTATATTCGCCTTCATACATCAGTCAGATCTGTTTGCCTCAGGAGTATTGAAGAGCTGGTATGGGGCATTTCAAATTATTTATTTATTCAGCACAATGTGGGGAAGAAAAAAATAATGTGTAAGATTGCTATAGAGAATTTCACTGTTAGAGATTTTGATTTAAAATAATGTGAAGATAATACACTGGTTATAAATAAAACATAAAATAACTTCTGCTAATGAAAAGAACAAAATGATAATTTAGGAATACTCTGTTCAATAATATGTACTCAATAAAGACTAATTAGACCTCACATAATTACTTGATGGTCAATAATGTTTTTGAAACAGTGCCAAACTGTAAAACATTTAGAAGATAAGAGAGAGGGAAAGGCTTAGTCATCTCTAAAAGTCCAATTTAATTATACTCACGTTACCCTAAGTAAAAATAAATTAGTAGCACAATGTCTGCATATAAATGGTATAAGCCTGCTGAGTTCAATGGAATTTATTCACAGAAAAGTATGATTTCTATACAAAAGATCATACAATACTTTTCATGTTTATTTATCAGATAATATTTATTTGTTTCCCTCCCTGTAGGACAGCATAATATATAAATCAACCTATTATTACTTCATCAAAAGATGATTATTAAAATTCTGGTTTAGTGCAATCCCAGCCATTGATTTGGATTTCCTAACATGCTACAATATATTAAAATATGGTTGGCTTATATAGATAGTCCTCAATTTACAACAGTTCATTTAGTGATGATTCAAAGTTACAAGATCAAAGTGAAAACAGTGAATTATGGCTGTTTTTCACACTTAGACCACTGCAGTATCCTCATGGTCACATGATCAAAACTCGGACCCTTGGCAACTGGCGACTCATATTTATGACGGTTTCAGTGTCCTGGGGTCATGTGATCCCCTTTTGCAATGTTCCGAAAAGCAAAGTCAATGGGGAATCCAGATTCACTTAACAACTGTGCTACTAACTGCAGTGATTTGCTTAACCACTGTGGCAAGAAAAGTCATAAAATGGGACAAAACTCACTTAACAAACATCTCACTTACCAACAGAATTTTGGGCTCAATTGCGGTCATAAGTCAAGGACTAACTAGTTTGTGGCAGGGTGTGTGTGTAGACTCAAACATGTGATTAGTTTATGGCTCAGTGTTCTATAACCCAAGACTTTGGATTAATTCAATAAACTATGATTAATTTATAATGGAAATAATCATGTATTACAAAAGTCTTAACATTCAACTGATTCACTGGAATTGTACAACTGATTATTGTTCACATCAATTCAATTTACAAGGTTTTTTAAAAAATGTAATGTATGTTTCACAATGTATGTTATTTATTTATAAAGACGGGTTGTTATTTTGTTTAGAGCAGCAGAACCCAACTTTTGTTGCTTGGCGACCTGGTGAGGGGGGGAGAGGGGAACTGGGCCATGTGAGTGGTGGGTCGGTTTGCATTTGTGTGCGCAGCTCAACTTCCATGAGCAGAGGGCTGCACACATGCACCTGCATGCAGAGCTTGACTTGCGCAGGGTGAGCTGCATGCACATGTGCACATGCATTGGCCTCTTGCTCATGCAAGTCAAGTTGGGCTCTGTGTGCATGCGCACCAGCCCGCTGCTCGTGTGGCCCAGCTGCAAATAGGCCACGGCCCGGTTGTGGGCCGCAACCCGGGGATTGAAGATCCCTGGTTTAATCTTAGTTACAAGCCTTAATTATCTCTGCCTTCCTTCAAATCTAAATTAAATATCTGCTGATATTCCCCATATTTCTTCTTAAGAATGGAAGGAAATATGCATTTAAGTCTTTGAGAATTTGAAAATGTGATGATCTATTGTAAACTTGAATTGGTCTAGTATAAAGTTTTGGGTTTTTGGAGGTTTTTTGCAGCTATCTTCACATTTGGCAAATGATACTCTGCAAACAGAAATACATATACATCTCTGGATTGTGTGCTGACTATATGCTTCCTAATTGCAGCTTTCCCCCTTTTTGAATATCAATTTGACTGCTCCTAGGAAACCAATGCTTATATATTTTTTCCAGTCAAAGGTCCGATATTACATATTGTTGATGGTGGTTGTCAATGAAGTGTATCTCTTCCCTGTTTTACCTTGATTAGTTTTGAATGCATTTCTGATGGAAGAACAGATAAGACTATCAACACCCATTGTTGTTTAAAAGCTGGCTTCCTAATCTCTAAACCACAATAATCAACACCAACAGCTAAAAAACTTACTTTCTAAAGAAAAGACATGTTCCAACAGGTGCTAGTAATCTCTTATCTGTTTAGCCAGAGTACTTATCCTAGTAAAAGTAAGAATCTGGGACAGGTTTCTGTGGTTGATAGCATTAAAAAATTAACCAGAACATTTTTATTAGCATTATGTACACCTATGAATGTTAGATACAGGTTTGGTTTGAATGTGTTGAGTTCATTGCATTTTTATCTTCCTTGGGATGTACCAAATCTACTTCTTTGCTTTAGCCTATATGACTATTCATTCTGCAAAAGTTAGCAGTTTTTAATATGATTCAGTTGCTACAGTGAGACCCAAAATTATGAGAAATATCATCTCTGGAAACAGCAATCTTCTTTAAACCAAAAGCCTGCAAGAACTAGTTGACCATCTAATTGCTTTTCTTCTTTATTGGTTGACTCATTCCTTGCAGAGATTAGAGCAAGAAACAGATGACACATATCACCAAGCATGTAGGAGAAATCAAATTTAAAAGAAACTCAGAAAAAGGATTTTTTTAAAAAACCAGATAAAATACTGAATGTTTCTGATGTTCCTGGCTGAAAAAGTGCAGATAAATTTTTATGGTTATACTGCCCTGCTGCTAAGAGGCCATCAAAGTGTTATATGATGAATAAAAAGTAAAACCATAAAAACAATAAGGATCAGATCCAAATATATGAAAGCATCAATAACACATCAAAATTAGACTTTTGAAAGTCTAAAGTTGAGTAAGTGGTTTGGCCAACCTATAATAATAATAATAACAGAGTTGGAAGGGACCTCTTGGAGGTCCAACCCCATGCCTAGGCAGGAAACCTTACATCACTTCAGACAAATGGTTATCCAACATCTTCTTAAAAACTTCCAGTGTTGGAGCATTCATAACTTCTGGAGGCAAGCTGTTCCACTGATTAATTGTTCTAACTGTCAGGAAATTTCTCCTTAGTTCTAAGTTGCTTCTCTCCTTGTTTAGTTTCCACCGATTGCTTCTTGTCCTACCTTCAGATGCTTTGGAGAATAGTTTGACTCCCTCTTCTTTGTGGCAACCCCTGAGATATCGGAACACTGCTATTATGTCTCCCCTGATCCTTCTTTTCATTAAACTAGACATACCCAGTTCCTGCAACCGTCCTTCATATGTTTTAGCCTCCAGTCCCCTAATCATCTTTGTTGCTCTTCTCTGTACTCTTTCTAGAGTCTCAACATCTTTTTTACATCGTGGCGACCAAAACTGAATGCAGTATTCCAAGAGTGGCCTTACCAAGGCATTATAAAGTCATATTATAATGTAATTATAATTTATTATTATAATTTATAAAGTAAACCTGCTATATTAAAATGTGGCTGGCTAGTTCAAGAGCAGCTGAGTGATTAATTTATTGTTTGGTTTGTTGGGCAAGACACACAGCTGGATTAGTCCTGTAACCCATGCGTCAGTTAACAATAAGTTAAGTGAGCAATTGCAAAAGGAGAAGCGAATAGCAGAGGATGAGATGGTTAGGTAGCGTCATTGACTCAGTGAACATGCATTTGGGCAGACCAAGAGAGACAGTAGAGGACAGAGAGGCCTGTCGTGTTGTAGTCATGGGGTTGTGAAGAGTCAGACACAATTTAGCAACTGAACAACAATAAAAAGTGAGTAGCACAGTCACAGTATCAGTACCACAGAAAGTATTTGTGATTCCTTTCTGATGTGTCTGACAAGCAGGCTTTAGAAAGCTACAATGCTTGAGCTTGCTTGGAAGTTCTAGAACTATACAATTACTGTATAGTCATAGGTAGTATTCATTTACCTTCCCTACCGGTTCACAGATGTGAGCACACGTGCCTCGTCCACACATGCACACGGCCTTCCATGCATGCGCAGAAGCTTCAAAATGTGCCTAAATTGAACAGCATAGCACCAGGGCAGGTGGATGGGCCCACCCGCAGGTCGCTACTACCGGTTTGCCTGAACCAGTATGAACCGACAAAATACCACCTCTGTGTATAGTTCTAAAACAAGATTGGTGCACTTCTACCTGGAATGGCCATGAGGGAGAAACCACCTGGAGTCAAAAGGGGGAAAAGGGACATCTGTCTAGTCCAGTGGTTCTCAACCTTTCTAATGCCGCGACCCCTTAATACAGTTCCTCATGTTGTGGTGACCCCCAACCATAAAATTATTTTCATTGCTACTTCATAACTGTAATTTTGCTACTGTTATGAATCGTAAATAAAAGTCAGCCCGGCTCTCAGAGAGGGCACAAACTCAGAATTCCCCCTTGCTACCCATTTCCACGCTCCCAAAAGCTTTTTTCAAAAATGGGCAGCCACAAGGCATTTTCTCTCTCTTTTTCTGCCCCCTATTCCCGTTCAAGCCAATCAAAGGATCCGGAAGAAACTCTTCCTCTCCTCTCTTCCCCAGCAGACATACATGTCGGGTCCACATCTCTCCCTTCCCGGCAGTTCCCTTCCCCCCAATAAAAGCAGTTCAACCCCAGTTTTAAGCGCAGGAGTTCCTGCTCCGAATGAGCAGGAATCCAAAACTCGGGCGGGCAGGCGGACGGGGGGGGGGGGGGAGAGGGAGAGAAGGAGGAGTGCTTTCATTCAGAATTTCAGACCATGTTTGTTCTTACCTTCCTTACATTGTTTGCCGTTGTTGAGGTACAAGGAGAGGGAGGGAGGGCCAGGTCCGAAATGCCGGGCAGGGCTGGAGCACTTCTCGTAGTGAACACATGCTCAACCCAGTTGCGGCACTTCTCCTCCCCAAAGCTGGGAGAGCTACATAACCAGACCCCCCCACCTCCCTGCTTCGTTTCCTAGCAGCAGTCCTAAGGCAATTGACTGGTGTCTGATTTTTTTCTCAGCTTTCCCAGCCCTTCTTTCACCAGACAGCGGCATCTGCGTGGTGAGGAGCACCAGCCATTTACTGCCATTTAAGGCTAAGCACAGAGCACACACACACACACACACACACACCAGCAGGCCAGCTTTCCTGCCGCTGTTGGCTTGGCTCGGGCTCAGAAGGTGTGTGCAGAGGCTGGCAGCCGGGTCAGCTGCTTCCGGCTAGTGATGGGAGTCCCAAGGTGGCTGCTCCAGGCGCCTTCACTGGTGGGGGCTCGCTTGCCCCCGAATGGAGTGCATAGGATAGGAACTCGGCCGGTGCCGCAGGAAGAAGCGCCCCCACAATCGTTCCGGCAGCCCCACCCAGCCGGAAGCCCCACCAGTGCTGGGAGATCTGAGGAGGGCGCGGGCAAGAGGGGCTTCGGTGCTTCTCAGTCCCTCCAGCCCGGCCGGGGCTCACAGCAGCAGTTTCTTCCCACTGATGTTGAAGGGAAAGGGAGTCACAGGAGGGAACGGCCAGCCAATGACCACTTAAGTTTAACAGTGCACAACGGCTGGAAGGAGGACAGCCGGGTGGGGCACATCTGTCTGCCCTCTCACCCTCAGCTGGCACGGAGACCCAGTGAACAAAGAGGCAAACAGGGAGGGAGGGAAGAGAGAGACTGAGAGATATTAGTGCAGGGCTAGCCTGATCATACAGCCTTGGTGCTGAGGGTGTCACCGCCGGGGGCAGGAGGAGCTAAGCCAGAGGGAACTGGAGAAGGAGATGGTGCCGAAGGAGGGTGGCGGTGATGGACCATGCTCTGGCACCACCTCCTTCTCCAGTTCCCTCCGGCTTAGCTCCTCCTGCCCCCTGTGGTGGCACCCTCAGCACTGAGGCTGTATGATCAGGCTAGCCTTGCACTAATCTCTCTCAGTCTCTCTCTTCCCTCCCTCCCTCCCTGTTTGCCTCTTTGTTCGCTGAGTCTCCGGGCCAGCCGAGGGTGAGAGGGCAGACAGACGAGCCCAACCCAGCTGTCCTCCTTCCCGTCGTTGTGCGCTGTTAAACTTAAGTGGTCGTTGGCTGGCCGTTCCCTGCTGTGACTCCCTTTCCCTTCAACACCAGCGGGAAGAAACTGCCGCTGCAAGCAGGAGACAGGGAAGGCCACAAATGTCTTAAGCACCGCCTTGCACTCTCCAGCACTCAATCTTGCGACGCCACACCTCTTAGCTGACACCTTCAAAGCTCGGCTGCCAGGCGTCACAAACACCTCTCGCTGAATGTTCCTTCTCCCGACCAATTGGAGGGCTTGGGTGAGTTGAGCCGATATGGCCAGGCTTGTGGCAGTGGGCGGGAAGCTGAGGATGCTGGGGTGATCCCTGCGAAATGGTCATTTGACCCCCAAAGGGGTCGCAACCCACAGGTTGAGAACCGTTGGTGTATAGGGAGCACTGGCAGTGTTCATGCAACTGATCAACGAAGTGCTCCATGAGCATCTTTACAAGGGGTTTTTGGTTTATCCTCATGACATTCTCATTTACTCGGAGACCATGGACGAACACGTGAGACTGGTGCGATCAGTTTTGAAAAAACTCATGGTCAATGGCTTCAACTGACCAGATGTGGAGGCTCCACCTGGACGTGTGCCCACATGACATCTTGGGGTGCCAGGATTGGATGATTTGCCCGGGGAGGGGGTTATGTGGGGAGGGATTTGGGATTATTTCTATATGTATTTTATGCGCCTTTTGCCTAATCTTGCTTTCATTTTGTCGCTATCAGTTCTTGTCTAGTAAAAGTTCTCTTCTCTATCATCATGGAGTTGGGGTCTTTCTTTTCTGGACTTTGAACGGAAGCACCCCTGACATTACGTATTTGTACAAAGCAAGCCCTTGGTGACTTAGTGGTCAGATAAAAAACTTAGGAAGGATCCACTCAAGTGGATCAATCCCTTGAAAGTGACAAAGGAAAGTGTGCACCTTCAGATTTGTGAGATTCTATTAATGTAGCCATACAATAAAGTAGAATTAGCTCGTCTAGTTGTGTTTTCTGTCTGGTTTGCCTAGGAAGGCTGACACTCACCCTCCCAAGATAAGGGAGTTGGGGAATTGTACTTTACATTTATACAAATGCAAAAAGATGCAAATTTTATTACTCTGGTATTTTATTTCATATGTAACATTAACATCAATAGCCACATTGCTATACAACCAGGTGCCAACCAAATATTCACTATAACACATTTCAGTTTACATTGTAGACGTAATAAAACTGATCTACCTTATATTTCAGTGGATTATTGAGTTAATATATCTGAAGTACTCAAAACATTTAATAAGTTTCACAGGAAACATAACTTCCTATAAATCATCACTAAATATAGGACTTAATTTTTTAATCACATGTTCATTGTCTTGGGAGCGATGCATAAATCTTTATAGGACTGTGCTGTGAATTGGTAAAATTGTAGCCCTTGCCTGATTAATCTGGAGAAACTAACTGAACTAAATGAAACCTAACTACTACATTAATGAGATTATCTTTATTACCTATACAAATCATTTTGTATGATTACTGAATTGTAAAAGTTAATTTTGTAATTTCTTCTTAGTGCTGTTCATAAATGAGATAGGCATGTGTGCATATATCCAGAGACTGACAGTATTGTGCTGATGTGTTTGGAAAATCATTTTTTTAAATGATAAGAGATGGCATATAGCTCACATCTACGTAACAGGTAGAGACAAAAACACAGGATCCTCCCTAACTTATCGGGCTGTAAAAGAAAGAGATTTGTGCTATCAGACTTGCAAGATTCTGTTAATGTAGTCTTACAATAAAATAGAATCAGATCATCTGGTTGTGTTTTCTGTCTGCTCTGCCTGGGAAGGCTGAGAAGGAATGAAAGAGGAACAACTACAGACTGTACAACCAGCATGTAAAAAGTTTCTCAGCCCACAAAAGGAGATGGGGGCATGGGAAGCATTTCCAAAGGGACCCTCCCTGAATTTCTAGAGAGAAGGGGATAAATACTTTCTTACAAGATTTTGTTAATGTAATGTAACAATCATGATAGAGCTAGTACTCATGGTTGTGTTTCTTGCCTGGACTATCTCAAAGGTAATCTAACATCTGGTTTAACCTGGTTTAATCTCCATTCAGAGGTGAAGAACATTGAGTGATTTGGTCCCATCATTATTTCTCTGAACAATGCATCTAATAGGAGTTCAGGTAGTCCTCAACTACAATTGAGCCCAAAATTTCCGTTGCTAAGCGAGACTTGCTCCCTTTCTTGCCACAGTTGTTAAGTAAATCACTGCTAAATTGTTAAGTTAGTTATTAAATGAATCTGGCTTCCCCCTTGACTTTGCTTGTCAGAAGGTCGCAACAGGTGATCACATGATCCTGGGACATTGCAATCGTCATCAATGAGTCAGATGCCAAGTCTCTGAAATTTGATCATATGACCATTGGAATGCTACAATGGTCATCAGTGTGAAAAATCATTGTAAATCAGTTTTTTCAGTGCTGTTGTAACTTCAAATGAACTGTTGTAAGTCGAGGACTACCTGTATTGTGAGAATAAAATCATCAAGGTGGGAAAGAACCGAATATCATACCTTGAGCTTCTTGTGGAGACTGATAGAATATAAATGGAGTACAGTATTCCAGGGAATGTATTTATTATGTAATAAAATTATTCTGCTTACTTGGAGTAACTTCCCCAAAACCAACAAGATTTGCCCTATTAAAATGTACTTTAACTTTGATATAACATATTAGATGTATGTAGGAACAAAAGCAGGTTGCATGATCTCATCCAAGGTATTTAAACAAGAGTGTTTGAAATGCCCAATTGTGATATGCTTGAACCAAATTGCAAAATGCTTTTTTTCCCAGATTAATTCTCAGTAAGGGTTTAGAACTTCATACATTGCCCTTGTTCTCAGCAATGGGACATTAAAAAAATACTTATGACATAAAATAAACATACACATACTTTCTGGCCAAACAAATTACCGTTTTGTCCAAGTTGGCCTCAGTAGTCATTTTAATTGCCTGGATGAGTATTTGGATGTGTTCCTGCTAAAGTTAAGATCAAACTGTTTCCAATCATAAAATTAATCTTAATCTATAGGTAAGTGTTTAACAAAGCAGGACACTAAAAAACACTTCTTCAGCTATCAAATGCTGCTGGGATGATATGGAAAACTTTAGATTTAATTAATTAGCATAAATATATACTGGGCTTGGCATGATTAGCAATTAAATCTAAACAAAATGGGCAGTTTACCCATAGTGTTCCTCCTCATTTAATTTCCTTGAAGGCTCATTTTTCAAGCACTTAGAATTGAATCATCTTAAATTAATACAGCATACTTGAGTGAATGCATTTGCAGGAGTAGATTTATAATTTCCTACAAAGTAAAAAAAAAAATCAGACATAGCCTTGAAAATAAAATTGTTTTTAAAGCTAACAAAATTAATTACCTTGACAGAATAGGCTTGTGTGTTTTCCTTGGTTCTAGGGGAACGTCTTCTTCTAAATAAACTTCATAACATAAAATATCTATTCAATACAGTATATGCAAATTTGCATATGCAGGTAGTCCTCAAATTACAAATGTATTGGAGCCTGCCCATTCCATTTGTACCTCGAGGATTCGTGGGAGTGAATTTCATACCTTGAACGAGATCACTCCCTGCTTTCCCCCACGCATTCGCTAGTTTAATGCGTGGTCGAATGTATGGTTTGTTAAGTGCACATGAGGTATCTCCGGGTGGGGAAGGCCATGGTGGAGGGGGGCTAGTGATGGAACAGGCCCCCAAGGCCTCCCCAACCCACTAAGATACCTCATGCTCCCCCCTGCCTGCCACACCTGACTCACTTACCTTGCAAAGATCTGTCTCCTCTCTGCTTTTCCCTTTGAGGGAGAGTCGATGGAAGCTCCTGCGCATGAAAAGTGTTTGCGGTGCCTGTCTCCTAATCCTCCCCCTCTCCCCCAACTCCTCTCCACTACCACCGGGACACTTTTCACCCACATGGAGACCTGGTGGAAACTGGAAGCTTGATCTGCTGCAAATGGGGCCTTTGAAAACGGAGGGATTCGCTCCATTTTGAAACACCTCAAAGGCACCTATGAGGCTTTTGAAAATAGGGGCCTATGGGACGTTTCAAAACAGAGCGAATGAATCCCTCCATTTTCAAAGGCCTCAAAAGCCCCTATAGGGCATTTCAAAAGGGAGGCATTTCTTCCGTTTTCAAAGGCCTCGTAGGCGCCTATGGGGCAGGGGTGGGTTCCTCCTGGTTCGGGCCAGTTTGCCCGAACCGGTAGCGACCTGCAGGTGATGTCACGATGACATCACTGAACTGGATCGGTTGGTGCCGGTCCGTGGGCGCCACCATCTTTTTTTTCAATTTTTTCAATTTTTTTTTCCTTCTGAGCATGCGCAGAAGCCGAGTTCTGGCACTGTGCATGTGGTCACCATCTTTTTTTCGGCTTTGTTTTTAATATAATTTGGGGGGGGATTTTTCATTATTGCGCATGCAAGAGGCACGCCCATGCGGTGTGGGAGGAAGCGAACCAGCAGTAAGGTAAGTTGGAACCCACCCCTGCTATGGGGCATTTCAAAAGGGAGTGATTTGCTCTGTTTTCAAAAGCCTCATAGGCACCTATGGGCCGGTTCAAAATGGAGAGAATCCCTCCATTTTCAAAGGCCTCAAAGGCGCCTATGGGGTGTTTCAAAACGGAGTGAAACCCTCCATTTTCAAAGGACCCATTTGCACACAGATGAAGCTTCCACTCTCCATCAGGTCTCCGTCTGGGCAAAACGTGTCCTGGTGGTGGCAGAAAGGAGTTGGGGGTGGGGAACAGGAGGCAGGCACTGCAAACATTTTTCACACCGAGAATGAAAGTGTCACATAGTAAATATTGTCAGTTGTATGTATATGCAGGGTGATGCACCCCTATCCTAATATTATGGTACATTCCATAATATAAGCAGGACACGTGATGTGATCTTCTGCACATGTGTGCATTCCTGATTCTCCATTATTCTATTCTGCCTTTGACTCCGACCGGAATGGTCACGATTTATTAGCAAGGATGTAACTATTCATTATTTATTGTTTTTGTACCGAAATAAATATTTTCTATTAGACTTTTAATCTCGGATTTATTTCTAAATGTCTGAATTCCGAGATAAGATCCATATCGCCTCTATGAGATTTATTCTCACCTTAACAGAAAGTTTCTGGGATCCATGATCTCGCAAGAGTTCAGGCACCCAGTCTCTGCAAAAGAGGAAGGGTGTCTGAACTCATGCAATATTACGGCACCCAGGAGCTTCTATCAACTCTCCTCTCCCTCAAAGCAAAGAAACCACAGGAGAGAGAAGACAGATCTTGTAAGGTAAGTGAGTCAGGTGTAGCAGGATGGGAGGGGGAAGCAGTTGCTGGGATCGGGGAGTGGGGGAATAGGGAGAATGTTGCAGACCTCTTCAGTCATTCGTAAGGGCGAACAACTGCCGTGGTACTGCAACATGTGTAATTTTGGGAGATGCTCGTAAACACTAGGGGGCGCTTATCTCGTAACTTCAAACGGGTGCTAAATGAACGCTCGTAACTCGGGAATTAGCTGTATAAGAGGAACTGCTGTGTGTGGCATGCATATATTTGAGCTATATGGTTAAAAGGGGTACAAAAGCCTTGGTGAAATATTTTTTTTAATCTGAAAAATGGATGAATATTTCCTATTTTTTAAATGCATTTTAAAAAAATATGTTTACAGTACTTATAATATGAGTCTTATTTCATTATGAACTGAGAATTTGAAAAGCTTAGTCCCTGGTAGCACATGGACATTTATCATTGTACCATTTCAAAAATAGATGACAATTGATCATAACTGAGAGGTCATCCATAATTCAAAATTGCTTGCTTTGTGTCCAGCATTTTGCCCCAAAAATGGCAAAATGTATCACAGGAGTCTTGTGGAGATTGCACTGACAAAGCTACTTTTCTGCAGAATGAACAGAAATATCCAAACCCAGCTGGGCTAGTTCAAAACTTGATTTTGAAAAGAGGAAGCTAAGAGTCAAATTATAAACAAACAATTCAAATAACGTAGAGAGGTTAGACAAGAGAAAAAAGTAGACAAAAGAAAGGAATATTTAGAAGGCTTATATAAATAAATGAAACTATGCTATGTTTGAAATACAGGCCCAAGAACTGATGCAAAGTTTCTCAATCTTGGCAACTTTAAGACAGGTGAACTTCAACTCCCAGAATTCCCCAGCTGGCTCTGATGGCTAGGCAAAATGTTGTCGTGTGGGGCATGTTCTCATTCAATATACATAACTCTTCTAAAATGGATTCAAAGTTTAGTGATTATGGTATCTCTATTAGGATAGGCAATAAAATGTACTCCCGGCTGGATTACTGCAATGCGCTCTACATGAGGCTACCCTTGAAGAGTATCCGGAGACTGCAATTGGTGCAAAATGCAGCTGCGCGAACTGTGGTGGGTGTGCCTAGGTACACCCACGTAACACCTATCCTCCGCCAGCTGCATTGGCTGCCCATTAGTCTCCGGATCCAATTTAAGGTGTTGGTTTTGACCTTTAAAGCCCTACATGGCTCAGGGCCAGGCTACCTTCGGGATCGCATCCTGCCGCATACCTCCCTACGACCGGTTAGGTCCCACAGAGTTGGTCTCCTCCAGGTCCCATCAACCAAGCAATGCCGGTTGGCGGGGCCTAGGGGGAGAGCCTTCTCTGTGGGAGCTCCCTCCCTGTGGAACCAACTCTCTCTGGAGATCAGGGCCATCCCCACCCTGCTGGCCTTCCGTAAAGCAATAAAAACTTGGCTCTTCCGGCAGGCGGGGTGAAAGTGAGACCGAGCAGATTATACTTGGGTCTCCCCCCTTGTTATGAATGTTGGAGATTTTTTAATTTTTATATCTTTTTAACTGTTATATGTTTTTATTTGTAATGGATTTGACATGCTGTGAGCCGCCCAGAGTCCCCCGGGAGTTGGGCGGCATACAAATCTATTAAATTAAATTAAATTAAATTAAATTAAATTAAATTACTCCGTGCAGATTTTACTCTATTAGTCATAGCTGACTTTAGGGGCTGGTGCCTTCCCACTAAAGTGATACCGGTACTTACTGATCTGTTCGTATTTGCATGCTTTTGAACTGCTAGGCTGGCAGGAGTTGAGACTAGGCAATAGGACATACCGGTATGATAATTTTCTGCATCACAATTCAGTATTTTCCCAATGGCACCTCCTCACACCAGCTAATGGCTTGCTGAAATGAAAAAAAACCAGCCAGATTAATGTACTTCCTATTTAAAATCTTTCCCATTTTTTTCATCTCTAAAGGGAATAATGTCATAGCCCAAAACTTACTTCTTTGGGTAAAAATTAGCTACATTAGGAGTAAATAAGCAAGCAAGCAAGCAAAAAACAAACAAACAAATAAATAAAAACCACTGAGATGAATTTATGAATGAATGAATAAATGAATGAATGAATGAATGAATGAATGAATGAATGAATGAATGAATGAATGAAGCTACTGAGAGGGAATTGCTCTTACACAGAATGGCTTACATCAAGAATATAAATGACCTTTAGAAAACCATAAACATTTGATTTCTTATGGCAGCCATGGGAGGGGATATAATAATTTTGGGAGTCCCCCCAATTTGGGTTGCTGTATCTGAAGGTTCACTGTTTCTTAGTAACCAGAGTTTTCGTTTCCACTTTCTTTGCTATTGTTAACTTTTGTATTGTTACAAAAACCGTGTTCTTCTTTTAAACTTCTTACTGGGGGGTGGGGGTGGGGAGAATACAGCCACTCAAACTCCATCTGGATTGTGGCAGATTTAAACTCCAGTAAGCAAGCAAGTGAATAAATAAAACACAGAAATATCACCCTGATTTACCAGGATGCTAACATTACCTGCCCACATGTTTCTCCCTATGATTCCTATTCACCTTTTTCCTTTCTCAACAAATGGACACACTTCCAAATAAAGCCATTATGTTGTGGCCAGGTCGAGTCCAGGGCAATTAGCATCCGATCCCGAGGATTCGGAGGTAATGAGGGTGCAGTACAGAAGACCGGTGTTCCTGGCACCAGAGACGGAGAGTGAAGAGGACGTGGGGTCAGAGGCTGGTGAACAATTAGAACCTGATGCATCTCCTGAGATTAGTGACTCAGGAGAAGAGGAGGAGGCTCTTCTGGATGCCAGAGCACGCAGTTCTCAAAGAGACATGAGTGGCTAATCAGGAGGAGGCTTCCTCATGAGTAGTAATGCAGGGCTTGACCATGCCCTAAGGGTCTGTCACGAGGGGCTTCGTTGCAGAGAACAACCCTGTTCTGTGGTTTCAGCATTTTGCTCTTGTATCTGCAGCTCGGATTATCAACAGTTGACATTTTTCCTGTGATTAATGAGAGTTTGGATTTCCGCCAAAACCTCCATGAGGTGAGATAACGCTCCTTAATTGTTCTTTGAGACTCTAGCCAAATACTGGAAAGATTTGTGAATGACTGATATTCTTTTCAAAAGACTCAACTCTGGCTAAGAATTTATTTGCAATAAAACAATATTGTTTCCAATTCCTTCTTGTGCATCTTATTTTGGGGGCATACCCGTGGGGACAGAACACATTATCTATCATAGAAGTCCTTGGAAATATATATCTATCAGGTGCAAGCAATCTGAGTCACTCACAAATAACCTCAGGTTGTAAAGTTATTGTTTATCACCTATGTTATAAGAATCTCACCAGACTGCTTGTCTTCCCCTGGGAATGACCAGATAAGGCTTTATGGTTTTGGGGGGGAGGTCACATTTGCAGCTTTGCAGTGACTCCAAGCTAGGCCCTGGCTTCACCCTCCCTACAGCCTAGCTGACAATTCCCCAACAGTATCCTAGGAAATCCATGTTATGTGAGTAAATTTATTGATGCTAAGAATGGTTAGTGGACAAAGAAGAAGGGACAAGCAAAGCATATGTGGCAGAGGTGGGTTCCTCCCGGTTTGGACTGGTTCTATGGAACCTGTAGTAACTTGATGGCCTGGGTCGCTGGAACCAGCAGCGACCCAGGCCTGCCACACCCCTGAACTGGCTCTCTCGGTGGAGCCATAGGTGCTGCCATCTTGTTTGTTGCTTCTGCGCATGCACAGAAGCTGGTTTTTTAGCAGCGCATCAATGAGCGAATGGCTTGCAACATACCCGCACCCACGTGGCTCATCAACGAGCAAATTGGCAGCGAGGTAAGCCAGAACCCACCCGATATGTGGGGTTGATAACATCAAATCTGATACAAAGTTGAACATACTGTAGAATAGTTGAAAGAATTGTGCTTGACAGGGTAAGCATGGAGAATATTTGCCAATTTGACAATTCAAATGTCACCAGGCTCAAGGTTGACTCAGCTTTCCATCCTTCCGAGGTCAGTAAAATGAGGACCCAGATTGTTGGGGGAAATATGCTGACTCTGTAAACCGCTTAGAGAGGGCTGTAAAGCACCGTGGAGCGGTATATAAGTCTAAGTGCTATTGCTATTGCTATAAAATCACCAAGAGTTGAATATGACTAAATGATTAAAAATAATAACAATCCTTGGAAAACCAGATATTCCAGGCAGAGGCATTTTTAAAAATTAAAGCATCAGAGCTAGATGGTTAGGGATTCCATGACAACCACTGAGGGGCAATTCTGGGGCTTATCAATGCCATATGCAACATCTAGACCAGTGATGGCGAACCTCTGGCATGCATGCCACAGGTGGCATGTGGAGGTGTATCTGAGGGCATGCGAGGCTTTGCCCTATTTTCGGCCTTCTTTTCAGCCATTTTTGTTCTCCCCAAGCTTCAGGAAAGCCTCCTGAAGCCTGGGGAAAGCGAAAAATGGCCCAATGGGCCAACCGGAAGTTCATTCCCAAACTTCCGGTTGGCCCATTGGGCCATTTTTTGCCATCCCCAGGCTTCAGGAGTCCAGAGGCTTCAGTGAGGCTTGGGGGACAGCGCGGGGGTGGTTGTGCGCATGTGCGGGAGGCAGTGTGGGGATTGTACACATGTGCATGCGCAGTGGGAGGGTATGGGGGTGATATGGTGGCAGTCTTCCAGTACTTACGAAGCTGTCACAGGGAAGAAGGAGTCAATTTATTCTCCTAAGTACCAGAGGACAGAACAAGAAGTAATGGGTGGAAGGTCTTTGAAGAAAGATCCAACCTAGAACTAAGGAGAAATATCCCAACAGTGAGAATAATTAATCAGTGTAATGGCTTGCCTTTGAAAGTTGTGAGGAGTCCATCCCTGGAGGTTTTCAAGAAGAGATTGGACAGTCATCTGTCGGGAATGGTATAGGATCTCCTGCCGGCAGGAGGTTGGACTAGAAGACCTTGAAGCTCCCAACCTTATTATTCTATGTTCTATATTCTTACTTGGAAGATAATTAGGATAGATTCCTAATTTTCTGATTTCATGTGAACACACATATGGAGCAGAGGTGGGTTCTTCCGGGTTTGGACCGGTTCTATAGAACCGTTAGTAACTTGGCAGCCTGGGTCGCTGGAACCGGCAGCGACCCAGGCCTGCCACTCCCCCGAGCCGGTTCTCTTGGCAGCGCCATAGACAGCGGCATCTTTTTTTTAGTACTGCGCATGCGCAGAGGGTCATTTCCGGGAGCAAGCATGTGCACGCAAAATATGCACTTTCGTCGCAATGCGAACCGGTGGGGAAGGTAAGTAGAACTCACTCCTGATATGGAGAAATTACAGTCTAATTTCACCATACTTATGGAGAAGTTGTCTTAAAACAGAAACTGTGCCACAGAATATTATTATATTTCCTGCCGCAACTCTCTTGTTTCTAAAACCAATCTGGATCTGGATCTCTTAAACTTCATCCAGTAGTTTGTAATTTATTTTAGAAAAGTTCATAATATTTTGGTCTTTACTCTCTTGTGACACTTTATTGTAGGTTAGCCACAGCAAGATGTAAATAAATTATATATTAACACTGTCTTTTCTCCCTTTCCTTTCTCTTCTAACTAATGTATATGATTTCCCCTAGAGAAATCCTTTTCTGACTAACAAAGTAAAGCTTTTAACTGGAGAGTGAATTTACTATCAGAGAGAAACCAAATGCGAAAGTAACATCACCACACAAATGAAAATGTTTCAAATGAATTTGTTTCTGCAGCATTCTCACTATGCTATGCTTTAATCAGGGGTGGGTTCTAACTTACCTTGCTGCTGGTTCACTTCCTCCCGTGCTGCGTGGGCGTGGGCACATGCGCAGAGCCAAAAACCCAGCTTCTGTGCATGCGCAGAAGCAAAAAACAGCTTCTGCGCATGCGCAGAAGTGAAAAACAAGATGGCGGCACCTATGGCGGTTCAGCCAGTGATCGCTGCCGGTTCGGCGAGCAGGGGGAGATTCCCGCTATCGGTTCTATAGAACTGGTCCGAACCGGCAGGAACCCACCTCTGGCTTTAATATAGTATCAGAGGAGCCTGGAATTCAGGATAGCAACAAAACCAAATCAAAATATCCAAATACCACCCGAGAGAGAAGGGGCTGCAGAAATAGAAAGAAAGACTACAACTTTGGGAAAGAGACTATTACATATAGGTAGTCCTCAACTTACAACCATAACTGAGCCTGGAATTATGATAGTAAGTTGTTGCAGTGATTAGGCAGTTTATCATGTATTTGTGCCTGATTTTGAAATCTTTTTGGAGATGATTGTTAAGTGAATATGGCAGTTATTAAGTGAACCAACTGAACCCAATAGGCATCTGGCATCTGTGCGTGCTACAGCTGCTAGGAGCTGCAGGTAAGAGCTGAGTGACAAGTGGGGACCAAAGATGAACGAGCTGCCCTAAAAGCTGCCCTAAAATGAGCTGCCGTAAAAGGACATGACATGCCCCTACACCAGAGGTGCTACCCCTCCCTGAGCACCCCATACACCCCTCTCATAGGTACAGTAAAGCCACACTGAAGTGCATGTAATAAAAACTACTGTATTAATCATGTTTTTGGGTTTTGAGTGAGGATGATTTAATGGACTAAGATTTAGTGTGTTTAAAACTGAAAGCAATTTTGGAAATGTCTCCATTGCAGGTTTTAGTAATATGATATTTTGGTAGGAAAATACTGTGTGTAGGTGGCATAGAAAGTAAAAAGATATTCCAAGTCTGAGTGGAAAAAAATTAAAATGTCTCATGGAAAGAATTATCTTTTGAAACTATCTGCCATTAGGCAAATGACATTCAGAAAAGCCTATTACTTGTCATTTTGTAAGGAGGAGTAAACATGCATATAATAATGCTTAGAATGTGATACATCATCCATTCAATCCACCCACCCACACATCCATCCTTCATCCCTCTATCCATCCATCCATCCTCATTATGCTTTCTTTTTTAAGGTGAGCAATTGTATGCAATGTATAAAAATTGAGTTAGAATTAAGAAGATCAATAAATTAGTGGCCTGAGATAGGAGAAAAGGAAATATAAGGCAGTCCTTGTTTAGTGACTGAAATTGGTTCTGGCAACTTGATCTTTAAGCAAAGTGGTCACTAAGTGAAGATGACTGCAAGTGTGCTTACAATTTTATTTCAGCTTTCTTCTACTTCTTGCTATTTCCTTCAGCCAAGTAGTGAGGAAGATTTCCAGAATTCAACTCATGAGTAAGCTGGATAAAAGGGCTAATCTTATAACTCTTTCCCCCCCCCTGCTCCTCTATCTTGTGGGAATGTTCACTCTGTGTGATGGAATGCGCACCTGGAGAAGGAGTTGGGGGAGACATGGCAAGGATACCATGGTTTTCCAGGGAGGAAACAGCAAATTCCAGAGAGAGAAGAGGGAAAATAAGGGAATGCGCAGTCCTGAGCTGGATGGGGGGGGGGGGGGAGAAAAAGGTTCAGGGGAGTTACACCCTAGAATCTTTGAGGGTATTCAGGGTATATCTATTAGGTTAGACATGGGTATCAAACTTGATCGTATCACGTGATGTCACATGGCGTATTGCAACATCTTTTGCCTTTGCGGAGCTGGGGTGGGCGTGGCCTGTGCGTGATGCATCTGGTCTGTGGGCCGCCAGTTTGACACCCATGGGTTAGAAGATTATACCTTTAATCTGGCAAGATTCTAGTGGTTAAGGTACCAGGTTAGATAGCGGGAGACTGTGAGTTTTAATCCTGCCTTACTAAAGTGACCAGATTTTAATATTTGTAAAGCGGGACACCATTGACCGGGGGGGGGGGTTCTAGGGGAGCAAGACGGGAGGGGTCCATCTCTCTTATCCTGCAGATTTGTGCACCCCCCCAAAACACCCCCCATGCGGTCTTGCCTGTTCGTCACCGCAGAGCCGAAGAAGCTGGTGGTGTTCGCGGCGTGGGGCTTCCCCCGCCTGCTTTCCCTGGCCGCCGGGATGCCGCCATTTGCATTCTTTTGCCCTCTGCGCATGCGCAAAGCATTCTGCTTGCGCAGAGGGCAAAAGAACGCAAATGGCGGCATCCCAGCGGCCAGGGAAAGCGGGCGGGGGAAGCCCCACGCCGTGAACACCACCAGCTTCTTCGGCTCTGCGGCGACGAACAGGCAAGACCATACCAGTAGGAACCCACCCCTGGGCCGCTGCCCCTCTCACTGCCCTCCCTCCCTGCCTGGCAGGAGGAGGCAGGCGAGGCAGGAGGCAGAGGGGTGTGCAGGGCAAATTCAAATTCAAAAAGCGGGACTCTTTTGAAACGCTGCGGGACGCGGGACAAATTATTAAAAAGCGGGACTGTCCCGCCAAAAGCAGGACGTCTGGTCACCTTAGCCTTAGCCATGAAAGCCAACTGCATGACTTTGAGCCACTCACTCTCTCAACCAAACTTATCACACAGGTTTGTTGGTCTGAGCTCCAAGCTTGGCAATTTGTCTGCAAACGTTTCGTCACCACAGCACAAGTTTGTTGTTGTGGGGAAAATGGAAGGAGGAAAGTATATTAACTGTTTGCAACCTTGGGTTATTTATAAAAATAACAAATGTGGCATATAAATATATAAATAAATATAATAAAATGAACAAAAACATATTCTTAAATATTGTGTATTTTCACATATTTGGAACAACATTTGTTCCTCACAACAGACTATTTGTTTCTGTCAGGATTTCAATGTCTTGATCTTTTCCATAGTTAGTAAACATTCTACTGAAAGAATTAATTCTTCTGCCTTTTTCTAGTTTCCCCCCCATTTATGCACATCTTGTAGTTATTCCCTCCATTTTCTCCTGTCATCTACAACTACTTTGTAGAAAAATTTATGTTCTAGTCCACAATCCCTGTTGCATCATTCAATCTATCTAATGTTCTCTGAAAATCATTCAGATTCTTAACCCAAAACTTGGGGGTCACCTATGCATGCACATTCAGGTCACTAATTATTATATCTCTAATGTAATGTATGTTCCTATACATTTATTCTTAAATACATTAAAGAACCAAGACATTATCCATCCGTTTCTTATCTCCTGATCAATGTTGAATGGTTCACTAAGCATTCCATTATTTCTATCCATGTTTTACTTCCATTATATGCCCCTTTCTCTATTTGCCAGTCGACCTGCAGACATTAAATATTCATTCATTATTTCTCAATTACTTAACTAATTCTGCCTGACACAAAGCCACATTTCATTCCCCAAACGTTTTTCTCTTCTTCTACCTTTTCAACAGAATTCTGCCAAACAATTTTTGCAGAATGCAGCCTGCCCAACATGGCTGTAACTTGTGACAGTCATAACATGAGATTGTCACATGACTGACCTGATTTTACATTTTTATATGGCAGTTGTTAAGTGAATCACTGTGGTCATTAACAAAACACTGAGGTCATTAAGCGATCTAATGGTAATATTTGTTTGATGAATAAACATTAAACAAAAAAATAAGCAGAGTATGGGCACAGTTTAGCCAAAAAATAACTGCTGTTTTTTTGGCAAAAATGTTGCCAAAAAATGTTGGCAAAAATGTTGTAAAATGTGATCATATGACCATGGGATACGGAATGTGGCATGGTCACTGAATAACCGAAATGGGACCATGTGGACATGGGGCGGTCCCAATGTCAAAACTTCAAATTTGATTCATAAATGCCCCTAGATAGATCCATTTGAACAGTCACTAGCTGACAGGCCATTAAGTCAAGGACTACATGTAGTATTTACACTTCTTTTCCCTTTATAAAGATGAATAATAATGGCATAGTTTCAGTCTTGCAGTTGCTATCTTCACACATATCAGTGGTGGGTTGCTCCTGGTTCTTAGAACCGGTAGCAGCAGTGGCGGGAGGCTCCGCCCACCTGCCCGGGATGCTTCTGCGCATGTGCAGAAGCATCATGCATGTGCACATGCGCGCACACGAACCGGTAGTAAAGGGTTTTAAAACCCACTACTGACACATATATTCAATTATTGTTATTACATAAGCAAATCATGTGTATATTTTAACATTTACACAATCAGTACCTGAGCCTTGGCAACATACTCACAATTCATGATTTCCTTTTTTGTGGTGATATATTTTTTATCATTCCCATGTACATTTTTTAAAAGTCTCTTCCAACAATCCGTTATTTCAGTTATATCATAGTTTCACCAATCCACCAAGTATCTTTTCTCCTATTTTGCATTAGTGTAACTCCACACGCTTCAGTGATTTCTATTACAGAAAATTTTAAATTCTGTTCTGGGCAATTTCCACATACACTTTACATTCATTTTCTACAAAGAACAATTTATCTTCTTATACTTTATCAAGCTTCCTGCAGCTATTCTTTTATTTCATTTTATTTCATTTTTCCCTCAGTGTTTTTTAAATAATCTATCCAACTTCAGAACTTTACCCTAGGTTTTTCCTTCACTAGTGTTCTCAATTAATCATAATCAAATTATGTTTTTCAAATCATATTTTTCTATGTGTACATACAAGTAGACTTACCTTTAAACTATATGTTTAAAAAAGAGAGTTCTAAACAGTAATTTACCAAATAATCTTCATACTCCATCATTCTTGAATCTCTGAATGGCTCAATAATTTTTTATGCTATCTCATCTCGATCATGCCTATTCATTCATACCACCTAATATAATAATTTCCCCCTTGGATCCTATTCATTTAGAATGATTTTCCCCGGTTTGGTTTTTCCATTATCACTCTTCACTAGAACATATTAGGCAACTATCATTCCTACTTTGATGAGCATTCACAACTTAGATGACACTAATTCATACTTTCATGAATTACATTTAATACAGCCAACCCACTTAGTTCCATACGTGATCAGCAGCTCCATTCTACAGGAGCAGATAACCTTCAATCATATTTATTACCATCTTTTTCTTGATTTCACTAATACACAGTTTCCTTCCTTCCTTCCTTCCTTCCTTCCTTCCTTCCTTCCTTCCTTCCTTCCTTCCTTCCCTCCCTCCCCTTCCTTTCCCTTCCCTTCCTCTCTTCCCTCTCCCCCTTCCCCTTTCCCCCACCCCATCCTATCCCATCCCACCTCACCCCACCCCATCCCATCTTATCTCAGCATACGTACAGTCAGTGTCATTACTTTATGAGTTATATTGTTAAAATTGAACTACTGGGGATAAAACATGATTTAGGTTACTATAAATAAGTACAGCATGTTCCATGAATATATCCAACATGTAGCATCTGATAAATGAGTTAGCGGTATAGGGATAAATTTCTATAGATGTGCCTTAACTGTGAGGATGGATATGCTTAAGAGAAAGGGGAAGGAAGGCAGAGTTAATGAGTTAGTTTCTAGGCAAGTAATCTTTTTTTGTTTTTTTTTAAATTCAAAAAGTTTTATTAGTACAAAGTACAAACATTTTTCTCTTTTCTCCCCCCCTTCCCCCAATCCCTCCCCACCCCCCTTATCCTACCCCCTCTCACCCACCCACCCACCCCCAACTTCCCAGAAAAAGCACAAGGTATAGTATTCAATAAAAATAAAACTAAAATATGCTAACGAATTATTAATTTCAAACTTTTTCTAGTTCTTTAACTCCTTGTTATTCAAAACCTTTTAAACATAATCTAAAAATTAGGCATTTATCATTAATAAACTATTTGAGTCTTCTTGATCTTATACTTTTTTTGAATATAATCAGTCCATCTACTCCATTCCAATATATATCTTTCATTTGAATGGTCCTTAAGATATGGTGAAATTTTAGCCATTTCAGCCAAATGTGCAACTTTTAATGTCCATTCTTCAATAGTAGGTATGTCTTCTTTCTTCCAATACTGTGCCACCAGTAACCTGGCAGCCGTTATTAAATTCAAAACCAATTTAGTCTCTATTACAGTACAGTCCGTAATTATTCCCAACAGTAAAAACTGTGGTGTAAACTTTATCTTTTTCTTTAAGATATTTTGAATAATCCACCATATTTTTATCCAAAAAGCCTTAATTTTTTTACATGTCCACCATATATGGAAATATGTAGCATCATCACATTCACATCTCCAACATTTAGGTTGTAAATCTGGATACATACAAGCTAGGTTTTTTTGGATCTAAATGCCATCTGTAAAGCATTTTGTAAAAATTCTCTCTTAAATTTTGAGCTTGTGTAAATTTTACATTTGTGACCCATATCTTTTCCCAAGTTTCCATCATTATAGGTTCTCCTATATTTTGAGCCCATTTTATCATACAATCCTTGACTAGCTCTGTTTCTGAATCTAATTCCACTAACACATTAGGCAAGTAATCTTGAATGAAAGAAATTACTATCTGGGGTAGGTGGTTCTTGTTGATAAGCAATGCAAACTTGTTTGGGAGATAGAACTTTGGATCAAAGAAGAGGGCTTATTGTTTTGGGGCACAATCATCACATCTTCCCTATGTTCCAGATCTATTTATATTTTAGCATCATCAGTATTCTTTTCTGAGAAATTGATTCCTGATTCAATTGTCTTGGGTTTGTATTTGGTGACTCAGCTCTGCCTTGACTTTTCATAGCAAAAAATATATTTTTTCAAAAAAAAAATGGTTTTATAATATTAGGCTTGTGCCCCATTTTTTAGCCTGGGACAAGTTACACGTAGTCTTCAAATTACAACCATTCTTTTAGCCACCATTCAAAGTTACAATGTCATAGGAAAAAAGTTGCATATGAACAATCTTCACACTTACAACCTTCACAGCATTTCCATGATCATGTGACCAAAACTTAGCCCTTTTCAACCTCCATGTATTTATAATGGTTGCATCATTCCAGAGGGAAAGGGCTGAATGATTGGCATTTGTGACCTTTCCAGCCAGCCTACAACAAATAAAGTCAAAGGGAGAAACTGGATTCACTTAACAACCATGTGATTTACTTAACAACTAAGGCAAAAAAATTGTAAAATCAGGAACTACTCACTTAACAACAACTGGTTGGGTTCATTTGTCGGAACCCTGACACCTTGCTTATTAGTGAAAATTCTGGTTCCAATTGTGGTTGTAAGTCAAGGACTTTCTGTACTTTTTCTTTAGCTGTTTTTCATTTCTGAGAAATAGCTGCTTTATGTCTGGCCGTATTGTGATGGAAAGCCAATTTGGAGTATTGATTCATGGCACAGCGTTAGATCCTAAAATATTGTCAATTTTAGTCTTCTTTTAGATCTGAAAGGCAGCTGAGCAACCTTAAGAAGAAGGTACTGACAAGACAGCTATGAAAATGTTGCCAAGGAAATCTCATGGACTTCTTCTTAAGTCACCAGGAGTCAAGTCTAACTCAATAGACCACAATGATAACCTATCATGATGGCAGCCATTTTGTAAGTAAACAAATCCACTGTGTTAACCATTATTGTGCCGATTATAAGGCATTGAGAAAACTTTTTCAAAATGTGAATGAGTCAATCTTTTCAAAAGGTTGAGGACCTCTGAATGTAGCTAACTATTTTAGAGATGGCTTTGTATTGTCTTCTCTCACCTATCTACTAAGTAGTAGATAG
Source organism: Diadophis punctatus similis (assembly GCA_023053685.1). Lineage (NCBI taxonomy): Eukaryota > Metazoa > Chordata > Lepidosauria > Squamata > Dipsadidae > Diadophis > Diadophis punctatus. Next base: position 40,065,666 of record JALIGW010000007.1, on the reverse strand, counting down.
CCTCTACTAAGGCTTCATAAAGACTGGAAAAGACCAGGTAGCCAGCTGTTTGCCTTACAGTGAAGTAGTCTTCTTTTGTTCTATATTCTACACATTTAGCAGTCTAAATATAAGCATAACCCTTAGGCATTTGGTACGGCCAGATAATAAATTAAGCAATGAGAACTAAGCTATTTCCTGGAACGAGTACTTTCCAATTTCCACATAATACACATGTTCCTGAATGATATCACTACATGAGAAGTAATATTTTGAATGTGAATAGTATTTCAGAAAGACAGGAAACATATGAGTAAAAGTTTTAAAATGCAATATTGGAGAATTATTAGAAAACTTAGCCCAAACTAAAAGCCAAATCTACACTTAAGCTGGTTTATGGCACTATTTTGCCTTGGAGAAGTAATAATTGTAAGCTTCCAGTTAACTTTTATGTATAAACCCATATTTCATTTATTTATAGAATTTCTCCAATAAACTTGTAGTAACTCATTTTTTCCACAAAAAATAAAGATGTATTTCTTGGCAATGCTCTGTTTAGCAAAAATCCAATAAAATTATTATCCTGATATATTTGGGGCCAAAATTTGTAGTCTCTAATTTTTTATGAGAAAATCCCAATTTAGATTGTCAAAAGCTTTCTGGGCATCAAGGAACATGAGAGCTACAGGTTTTCCTGGATTTACCTCATAATATTCTAGTATGTCCATGATCGTTTTTTAATTCATTATTATGTTTTTTAATCTTTCCGCCATTATTGTCATGAAGATCTTATAGTCCACGTTCAGCAGCGAGATTGGCCTGTAGTTTTGTATCTTCTGCTTTCCTGTTTTATCTTTGGGAATTAGTGATATTGTTGATTCTGCCCATGTTTTGGGGATTTCTCCTTTGTTTAAGACTTCATTGTATGTTGCTAGTAATAGTTGTTTTAAAGAGTTCTGTATTTCTTTATAACACTCAGCTAATATGCCATCCGGTCCAGGTGTCTTATTGTTTTTTTGTTTTTTATGGCTTTTTCCAGTTCTGGCAATGTTATTTCTTCATCTAATATCTTTTTATCTGAGTCTGCTATTGGTGTATCATTTGCTTGTTGGAGATAGGTTTATATATCATCTTCCCTTATTTCCTCTTTTTTATATAGTTCCCTAAAGTATTTAAGTATTATACCTTTTTTCTCCTCTATCATTGTTTTTACATCATCATTCTCATCTTCTAACTGTTGTATGTGTCTTTCTTCTCTTTCTTTTCGTAATTTGTAGGCTAACCACCTGCCTGGCTTATTGGCGTTTTCAAAATAATTTTGTTTTGCTGTTTTAATTTTCTGTGCCACCTCCTCTTGTGTCAGTAAGTTAATTCTATGTTTAATTAAAACCTTTTCTTCTCTAATTTTTTCATTTAGTGGTTCAATTTGTTGTTCATATTCTAATTCTCTCATTTTTTGCAATTCATTAATTTGTTTGTTTTTATTTTTATTCCTCCTTATAGTATATGTTGTGGTTAGTCCTCTTATATATGCTTTTGTGGTGTCCCATAGGTTTTGAATCGTAGTATCATTATTCCAGTTTTCCTTCATTAAAAAGGCTAACTCTTTTTCCCTGTAGTTGATGTAGTTCTTTTCTTTTATTATCACCTGGTTCATACACCATCTCTTATTTGCCCTTTTCTTCCCTTTTATTGTGAAAACTATGGGGTTATGATCTGCCCATATGTTTGGTTTTATTTCAATTTCTTGCATATTATTCAGTGTTTCTATATCGGTCCAAACCATGTCTATTCTCGACCAAGAGTTTTGTGGGGTAGAATGGTATGTATATTGGTTTTCATATAGGTGATTTTCCCTCCATGCATCCCTGAGATTAAGTTCCCTGGCCAAATCAAAAAATTCACCTGGTAATATCTTTCTTTCATGGTATTTTTTATTCACCGATTTGTAATCCAGTTTATTGTCTGATACAGCATTGAAATGTCCCACTATACAAATATTTTCTTTCTCTAGTTTAACTATTTGTTCATGTAGTTCTTTATAGTATTCTTTTTGTTTACTATTAGGGGCATAAATTGTTATAAGTAACATTTTTTTTGGTTTATTGAAATCTCTATCATTAGTGTTCTACCTTCTTTATCTTGAAATATTTGTTTTGGTTGCAACCAGTCTTTAACATATACTGCAATTCCTCTTTTTTTTGAATCATCTAATGATGTAAACAGTTTCCCTAGTTTTTGTACTTCTAGCAATTTAACATATTCTTTTTTGACATGTACCTCCTGCAGACAAATTATATCTAAATTTTGTTTTTGCAGTTTATTGAAAGTTTGTCTTCTTTTAATCGGTGAATTGATTCCATTTATATTAACTGATAGGATTTTGACTACATTTTCCATTTTATTGTTTTGCTGTTGCCCTAGTTGTTTTTACACTCCATGTTTCTATTTGGGTCTTACTGTGTGCTTTCTCTAACTTCTCTCTTTCTTCTGTACTTTGTTCCTCTTGACTTTGTGTTTCTATTTCTGTACTGCTCTCTCCTTCTAATTCTAGGTATTGCTCGATAAATTGATCTGCTTTCTCCAGTGTGTCTATTCTTATTTTTTTTATCTTTCCATGTGACCAGAAGTCCTCCCGGCACTAGCCATCTAAATGGTATTCCTCTTCTTATTAATTTTACTGAGAGATATTGAAAGTCCCTCCTTTTGTTTCTTATTCTTTTTGGTATCTGTTTCAAGATTATAATATCCTTTCCTTTGTAATTTATTTGTCCTGTTCTTGTAATTTTGTAAATCTCATCTCTTATATGCTTCTTTGTAAATTCGACATGGATTTCTCTGGATAATTTATGTTTCCTTATGTAATTATTTTGGACTCTATAGATCTCATCAATGTTGGTTTTATTTCTTCCTTATCTACTTGAAGGACTTCTGCCAAAATTTCTGACATTAAGTTTAAGGTGTCTTCTTCCTTTTCTTCTAAGACATTTTGGAATCTCAGCTAATAGCTTGCTTTTTTGAATTCGAGTTGTGAGATTGCCCCCTCCAACTCCCTGTTTATCATTCTCAATTTTTCTTCTGTTGCTTCCTGCCTTTTTTCCACCTTCTCTGTTCTTTCCACTATTATTTTTATTTGTTGTTCATGGTTAGCTACTATTTCTTGTATATTTTCCATTCTATTATCTAATTTCTTGATATCTCCCTTGACCTCCTCAAAATTCCCTTTCATTTCCTCATGATTGTTTTCGATTGTTTCTTGTGTTTTTGTCATTTTCCCCTGTGATGCAAACATAAACTCCTGTATTCTATCAAGTGAGGCCTGCATAGATTGTAAAGATGGTGTTTGTCCCTGTTTCTCTACTGCTGTCATTTCTGTTAATAGTCTTTGTCCTGCCGGTGATGGTGCTGCCGAAGCTGCTTTCTTTACAGTTTTTGTCACCATAGTCGAAGACATTTGTACTTTTGTAAAAAAATTGTAGTTTTTAAAGAAGTTATTCCACACTTTCATATAACCTCTTCGTGACTTCTATTTCTCCTTTCTGTTTAACAATTATTGACTTTTACCCCCCCTTTTTTCCCTTTCTTCACCAAGCAATCAATAACAATATTCTAAGTCCACTGTTAACAATATTCTAAATATTTTACTATTTATATTTATATATTTATATTTTATAACATTCAATTAATCAAATCAATCAATTTCTATGGTTATCAATCAATCATTCAATCTATCTATAAATTATCTTACAATTACTTATCATTATATATTGAATTTAACCTTTTGTAAATACTTCAATACTTCCTTTAAATCAATTTATTTATTTATTTATTTATTTATTAAGAGTTCTTATAGGCCGCCCAATCCCGTAGGACTCAGGGCGGCTTACAATTGAAAATAGCTATATTGTTATTATTATTATTATTTTGTTACTCAGTTAAATATTAAATATAAGTCAAAGTTCTATATTTCAGTCTCAAAGAGGTTTTTTTTAACCAAGAAAAGCAATCAATGTATCCTCAATTAATTTTTCAAGATGTCGTCTGTTTCAAGAACTGCACAGTCACTGTCTCTTTTTTTTTCCAATTGTGTTCCTTTTATCTGTCTCTGGAGTATATCTCCTTCTTCTGCAGCAAATCAAAGGTTAAGCAGCAGCCTCCACAAATTCACAACAGTTTCAAATGTAACAGTTTCAAGTGTGTATTCCAAACTTTATGTCAATCTCCAACCGTAGTTGTTTAAAAGTATCTCCTTTTCTAATCTTCAACTCTTTCCAAGATGTCGCTGTCAGAAAAAAAAAGTTCCGAGTCATTGTTGCAGTCTCTTTCCCATCTGCTTGCTTTTGTAGAAATATCAAAGTCAATACTTTCACTGTTCTTGCGTTTTCCTTATTATTCAGACCCCAAAAGGTTTCAATCTTAGAACTAGCAACAGTTATTTATTTATTTAATCCTTCTCCAATCCCCTTTTTTACGATATCTTCTCTTATAACTCCTTACCGCTCATGTACCGCCCGTTCCTCTCAGGAGACTATTGCTTTTCCGCCTTTACTATTCCGTCTCCAATTTCAGTAGGTTTCAGCACTTTTGAGGCTTGGAAGGAGAAATTTGTCAAGCGTTTACCATTTTACTCTCGCTTTTCTTCCTCTACATCAAGATCGAAACCCCATGTCTCTGGATCGTCTTCAATCGCCGATCTCTTTTGTGCCTGTTATTGGGATTTCCACCTATTTCAGCGGGAGATAGCACCATCCCCCGCTGCAATTCAGTGTTCCCCTTCTTTCTGCGATCTCCTCCAAAGAATTGCACGCCGCTTTCGGCTTCCAGGAGCACGAAAAGTCAGGCGAAGTTCGCAGCTAGCTTTCGTCGCTCCGCTCCACCATAGCGCCCGCCCCGGAAATCTTCGCTATTAGTCTTCTCATTGTTCCTATCACCCATCTCCTCCTACTTATGACTGTATGACTGTAAGTTGTTGCTTGTATCCTTACGATTTATATTGATTGTTTCCTGATTGCTTATTTGTACCCTATGACAATCATTAAGTGCTGTAGCTTATGATTCTTGATGAATGTATCTTATCTTTTTATATACACTGAGAGCATATGCACCAAAGACAAATTCCTTGTGTGTCCAATCACACTTGGCCAATAAAGAATTCTATTCTATTCTATTCTAAAAAAAATAATTATGAAATTGATTTTAACGACTACAGAGATTTTTTTTGAAAACGTACTCAAAGATCCACAGAACTATACAATTCCTGACTTCCTACAGTCTGAAACTGGCTCAGAGCACATCGCAGGGCCAATAATCCACGAGTGAAGATTAAGAGAATTGCACCTGAGGCAGCCCCAAATGAAAGAACGATGTGGAAACATCTTCAACCACCAAAGCAATAACACAAGTAAGTACTTGAGTGTATCTCTTTGATTGTGTTATTCTTATGCAAGGTGTAAGTGCATGCAATTAAAGTCTTCCTTTCTGTGTCTCTTCTTTGTGCAGGTCATTGAAGCAAGGTGGTCAGTTGGTGGTGTTGAAGACCGGAAGGACAGTCATCTTCCTTCTGTAAGTAGCTCTTTTATTGTTTTGTGTACTTATTTTATTCTTATTTAAGTAGTAAGTGCACAAAATAATAAATTTCCTTTTTTTATATCTTCTTTTTGTAGGTCATTCATTGGGGCAAAGAATTCAGTGAAATCGACTTGGCCACTCCCACCTGGTCACATGACTGCCAAGCCTCTCCCACCCGGTCACATGACCATCAAGCCATGCCCACAAAATTAAGTCACGCCCACAGAACTGGTAGTAAAACCTTTTAGAACCCACCCCTGAATCAGCACAAAAGTATTAATTTATGCTAAGCAGTGATATTTCAAGGTTTAGAGAAAAGAGGGATATTTAAATGGAAAATTATAGCTTTTTTCTCCCTTTTTTTCTCAGAGGAATATCTGCTGCTAGAAAAGATATTTCTATTATTTCCATGGTTCATATAAATATTCATTTACATTAGGGCTTTTGGTGCTATATTTTTTTCCTATCATGTCCTATTATGGTTTGCATACTGTATGTTATGCCTTTGAGTCATTCTTGGTTACTAATGTTTATATGGTTGCAGTTTTCTTTGCTTTCCTCTTAGGCTTGAAAATAGGGGCTGTCCAAAGTCACCCTGTTGGCTTCATGGCTAAGGCAGAATTAGAACTTGTGTTCTTTCTAGCCCAGTGCCTTTAGTCACGGTACAAAATTGCTTCTTGTTGTAATTGATAGCCTTTTCTAGTTTCTCCAAATGAAGAAATGTCCTTTTTAAGTCAAATTCAATTGATGGCGGCTTTATTTTCAATTGGTGGTGTTCAATTGATGGCGGCTTTAAGGATATTTAGTTTCTTTCAGGCACATTTTTAAATTTCCCAGCCTAGCCTACCTCCTGGTTCTGGTAAGATCTTCCAAGTAAATCTTCTTTTTGCAATTGTTTGAAGGTGATTTTATCAATGCCGATGGTGTTCAAATGGTGCTCCAGTTATTTTCAGATTGCATGCAAGATGACTATTACAAATGCTAACTTTGTTTTCCTTTGACCCAGTCGTTCTCCTTCTGTTTGCAGGTCTTCGTATTTTGTGATTTTTGTCTAGTTCTCTCTCTTATTTTGTTGTCTCCAGACACTGCCAAGTCCATTATGCATACTTTTTTTGTCTTTCTTATTGACAATTGTTTGGCAGGTGCCTCTCTGAATTCTAAAGTCCCGGAGCACTTTAATTTTTTCATTTTCTAATACTTTGCTCATTTTCTGGTCTCACCATTTCTTTCTTACAGGAAAATAGTATTTCTTCAAGATATTCCAACACACCATTGTTGTTATTTTGTGTTGCCATTATTTATGTGCAATCTTTTAAAACTAAGTTTAAAACAAAGTTTTAATTCTAAAACTAAAGAGTCAACTGTTTTTTTTAAGTTTTTTTCCCCCAGAAGTGGCATTTGTGGTCTATTGCTGTCTTCTTAGTTCTAGATTTGTATACATATCTTCTTAAGTATTGGTCTTCTGCAATCAAAATTAGCCCCTCTGTCTCTTTCTTCAAATTTCCTGCTCTTAGCCATTGCAGTGGTCATGGTGACTTTTTTTAATGTACTAGCCATATCTCTTTTCTGTTCTTCAGAATAACAATGAAAATGAATCAAGCTCTTCATCCATGCAGTAATGTTAATAGACTCTATTTACCAAGGGAAATAGGTGGGCATGGAATGTTGCAAGTTCACCAGAAACCTGAAGAAGAAAAAGGAATTGGAAGAAGAGCTGAAGGACAGTGAATGCATTGAACCCAGTATACCAGGAACATTTAGTGAATACTGGAGAGACAACTGTCCTACAAGAAAGAACAAATGAAGAACAAAAAAGAGACATGGCAAGGCAAAGTTTTCAATGGCCAGTACGTAAAAGAAATGATCAGGCAGATGTTGTTTGATGGTGTTAAAGGTATTGCCGCAGGGTTTAAGCTGTTCCAAGTAAACCTGTCCTTTGCAATTGACTGATGGTGATTTTGTCAATGCCGATGGTGTTCAAGTGGTACTCCAGTTGTTTCAGAATTCAGAACATCATCAGCACTGTGATAGATTATCCTCGGCTTACAACTATTTCTTTTTTTTTTAAATTGCTTACAACTATTTCTTGAATGACCATTTGGAGTTATCATGCTACTTAAAAAACTGACTTATGACTGTTTTTCACACTTAACATCCATTGCTGCATCCCCATATTCATGTCAACACAATTTGGGCACTTGGCACCTGCCATGAATTTTTGACTGTTGCACTGTCCCAGGTTCATATGATCATTTGGTTATCCATTTGGTTCATTTGTTCCATTGTGGTCATAAATTGAGAACTACCTGTAATTATTATTATTACTATTATGGATAGAATAGGATAGGATAGGATAGGGTAGGGTAGGGTAGGGTAGGGTAGGATAGGACAGGACAGGACAGAACAGAACAGAACAGAATAACAGTGTTGGAAGGGACCTTGGAAGTCTTCTAGTCCAATCCCCTGCTCAAGTAGGAACCTCTATACCAGTGATGGTAAACCTTTTTTGGCTCACATGCCAAACGGGTATGTGCATGTGCGCGCTTGCGCACGTGTGTGCCCACACCATGCCCTCTCCCCATGCATGTGCACAACCCCCTGCTGCCCCCGTGCATACACACACACACACACCACTGCCCCCCACGCATGAGCACAGTTCTTACTGAAGCCTCCGTACTCCTGAAGCCTGGGGACGGCGAAAAACATTTCTGAACTTCCGGTTGGGCCGTTTTTCACTGTCCCCAGGCTTCAGGAGGCTTTCCTGAAGCCTGGGAAGAGCGAAAACAACTGAAAGGAAGGCCAAAAATCAGCTGGCCAGCGTGCGCATGTACGCTGGAGCTGACATAGGGCAACACCTTGCGTGCCCTCAGATATGGTTCTGTGTGCCATCACTGCTCTATACCATTTAAGACAAATGGTTATCCAATATTTTCTTAAAGACTTCCAGTATTGGAGCATTTACAACTTCTGGAGGCAAGCTGTTCCATTGATTAATTGTTCTAACTGTCAGGAATTTTCTCCTTAGTTCTAAGTTGCTTCTCTCCTTGATTAGTTTCCATCCATTGCTTCTTGTCTTGCCCTCAGGAGCTTTGGAGAATACCTTGACTCCCTCTTCTTTGCGGCAGCCCCTGAGATATTGGAACACTGCTATTATGTTTCCTGACTAGACATACCCAATTCCAGCAACTGTCCTTTATATATCTATACTTATATTAATGGTTTCATCATTATAGTCTTTATTGTTAGGTACTTTTAGGGTTGGGATGGATCTCAACTCTTTAAGTTTGTTGTTTACAAAATTGTAGAAGGCACAGTTGGAATTCGCGCACAGGAGGTTTTCCTATTGTTTGATGTGATAACTGGTGCACTGAGTCTTTATCTGTTGGCATAATTTTTTGTAGCGGCTTTTAAAGTTGGCTATGTAGCCAGTTTTGTTTTTTTGTCTCCCCTCCGAAGAAAAATGTGTCCTAAAGGAACAGAAAGAAAAATAACATAGGGGGTTAACACAGCATCATTAACCACCTCTTCCCTCCCTAGGAGCACCCTTTGGCTTGTCCAGATATTTTTCATGGAATTGCTTCACTAGCCTCTCAGCTTTTACATTCCAGCTTTTTACCCAGGTAGCTTCTGACAAAGGATACTCCTTCCAATGTACTAAATAGTGTAACTGACCCCTATACATTCTGGAGTCAAAATCTTCTTCACCTTGTAATGTGTTTCCCCTTGTATGACTACAGGAGGAGGGGGTGGTTGGGTTGCACCCCATCACAGGTTTTAATAAAACTGCAATGGGATACAGGATAAATCTTTCCCAATATTCTAGGTAATTCAAGCTGAACTGTGACTAGGTTGATAATTTTAACTATCGGGAAAGGACCCAAAAATTTTGGCCCTAGCTTCTTGCTGGGCATTCTCAACAAGATATATTTGGTAGACAAGAAAACTTTATTCCCCACTCGGAGGGGGGGCTGGAGCGATCGGTGTTTGTCTGCTTGCTTCTTGTATGCTTCTTCCGCTTCGAATGGCATCTTACCCCCTTCTAGAAATTGTCTCCATGTGAGTAGTGCCCAACGAACTGCATAGGCTTCTTTCTCCCAAATGGCCCACCTTCTTTCAGTGGCGGTGAGCTTCTTTGAAACATAAGCACACAGCAGGAGTTGGCCCTCTTTGTTTTTCTGCAATAGCACCGTCGCTACCGCTACATCTCTGGCATCTCTGGCATCAGACTGAATTATGAATTGCTGTTCTGGGTCGGGATGTTGCAGAATAGGTTCTTGTGCAAAGAGGCGCTTCAGCTTTTCATCGTCTGCCCAATAGGCTGGTTAGGCTTTGGCTTTGTTGGCGATGGACCTGTCTTTAGCAGTTCAGTTAGTGGCAGCACCACCTCTGCAAAAGCGGGGATGAACTATTGATAGAAGTTTGTGAAGCCCAAGAAACTTTGTAGTTGCTTGTGGGTGTGGGGGGGGGGGTTTGCCAATGTAGCACCGCTTTTACTTTTCCTGGGTCCATCTCTATCCCTTCGCTGGAGATGTGATATCCCAGGTAGTCCAGTGAGGTTTTGTGGAATTCACATTTAGACAGATTAGCATATAGTTTGGCAGCCAGAGGTTTTTCTAGGACTTGCTAGGACTAGTTTCACATGTTCCTCCAGAGTCTCGCTAAAGATGAGAATGTCATCCAAATAAACAAGTAACCCTTGTATAGGTGTGGGTGGAGTACCTCGTTTATGAATTGCATGAAGACCACAGGGGCCTCTTGTAGTCCAACTGACATGACTCTAAATTGGAAGGATAGGAAATTCTTTGAGGAACTAAATAAAATAAAATAAAATATTTGGCAGAGTAAGAAAGCACGGATAAATATGAAGATATTATAAGATAATAAAAGCAGAGGTGGCTTTGGACTTCCAAAATGGGAATTTTATCATCAAGCAGTGGGGTTATTATGGGTTAGAGAGTGGATAAAATTTGATAATGAAAGGATGCTAACGATTGAAGGACATGATTTACAGGTAGGCTGGCATGCCTTCCTGTGGGATAAGCATAAAAAGACATATTTATACCTCTATCGACACCAAATAAGAGAAGCATTAATATGGATATGGGAAAAAAATCAAAAAGAAACATTACATAAAATTGCCAGATTGGGTTTCACCAATGGAGGCAACGATATATCCGAATGCATTAGACAAGAAAAAGATGATAAGATATAAAGAATTATTAGATAGTCAGGGAAAACTTAAATCAAATCAAGAATTAAAAGAACAGGGTATAATCATAGATCGATGGCCATATTTACAGACACAATCAAGATACAGAAAAGATATGGAAGAATATGGAATTCAAAGGATACCACAACAATTAGACATAATACTGATGGGGAATGAAGAAAAACTTATAACAAAAACATATAGACACTTATTGGAAGTAGGAATGGAAGAGGAAATTGTGAAAGGTTTGATGATTGCATGGGCACAAAATATAGGCCGTAATAGAAATTTAGAGGAATGGGAAAGAATATGGAACAAGAACTGTAAATTAACATTGTCGACTGCATTTAAAGTAAACCAATATAAAATGCTTTATAGGTGGCATTTAACACCAGTGAGATTGGCAAAAATGTATATAAATATGAAACTGGACTGCTGGAAATGCAAAAGTAAGGAAGGAACTTTTTATCACATGTGGTGGCAATGTCCTAAGGCGAAGAAGTATTGGGAACGGATAAGGAGATGGCTACAAGAAATTATGGGAGAACAAATGGAACTCAAGCCTGAACTATTCTTATTAGGGATCATTAACAAAAAGATAAAGAAACAACTCCAGTACATCATTTTACAAAGAGTAACCACAGCAAGAATTGTATATGCTCAATATTGGAAACTTGAAAATACACCAAGCGATGAAAAGATTATACATAAAATACTGAAATGTGCAGAGATGTACAGGCTCACATTGGAAATGAAAGGCAAAGAGGAAACAGAATTTTATGAGGTGTGGAATAGGTGGTATAGTTGGTTAGAACAGAGAAATAAAGATATATAGAAATGAATGTAAATAATCATATGAAACATATTGCACAGTACTGTTAAAAATGTTTATTGATAGTACATTGAAAAATTAAAAATTAAAATTAAAAAAAAGAAAACCTCCTATTTTCTGTTACTTTTAGTTCCGTATTTCTCACAGTTTCAACGTTCCAATTCCAAATATATCTCAAAACTACAAAGTTCTGCAAAATCACATTTCACAGCAACAGCTCAGAAAAATTGCAAATAGTTCTGATACACTTTGCAATCTTTCTGTCTAAAACTTTGGTTTTCATGTAATTTTTGGGGCCTGCTTTTTCCACTTAGGCCTTATTGATTCCAATAGATCAATAGGTAAGGTGACCAGACGTCCCGATTTTGGCGGGACACACCCGCTTTTTCACCATTTGTCCCGCGTCCCGCCCGCCCTCTTAAAAAGTCCCGATTTCTTGAAAGAATGCCCGACTAGGGCATTCTTTCAAAAAATTGGCCTGAAAGGCAGCAGGCCTCTCAGCTCGGGCCGGCTGTGGGTGGCGTTGGCGGCGGGCGGGCGTCCCGCGTTGTTGACTCCTCCGGTGGCGGCTGGAAGCTGGGGGGAGGGGGAAGGGAGACTGCTCCTCCTCTCCTTCCCCCGCCCCATCCCTAGCCCCGCCCTCGGAGGCGCCACTGCTGTTGGGAGGGGTGAGGGACGAGGAGCCGTCGCCGCTTTGAATTTACGTCACGAGCGGCGCAAACAGCCCTTCCTCGTCCCCCTCCCCTTTCTTCCCCCCGTCGCCTCGCTGCCGCCGTTGCCCTGGGGCCGGGCGGGCAACCGGGAGACCGCGGCACTTGGATGCTTGGAGCAGGTAAGCTGCCGGCTGCCTCCTTTCCCCGTCTCCCGCCTCCCGTTCGTTGCTTGCCAGCCCGGCTGAAGGGAAGGCGGGAGGCGAGGAAAGGCCTCCCGAAAGGAGGGGAGGCTTCGGGAGCCCGCCTCCCTTTCGGGCCAAAAGGGAGGTGGGCTCCCGAAGCCTCCCCTCCTTTCGGGAGGCCTTTCCTCGCCTCCCGCCTTCCCTTCGGCCGGGCTGGCAAGCAACGAACGGGAGGCGGGAGACGGGGAAAGGAGGCAGCTTACCTGTCGCGAGCTGCAGGCATCCAAGCGCCCTCCCCCCTCCCCCCTCCCCCCCTCCCCCCCACCTCACCTGGACGCTGACATTTGCTGTTTTGCCCTCTGCGCATGCGCAGCATTCTGCGCATGCGCAGAGGGCAAAACTCAAATGGAGAAACCCACCCCTGTCAATGGTGTCCCGCTTGAAGAAAAAAAAATCTTGTCACTTTATCAATAGGCTATATTTTTGTTTCCCACAAGGGGCTACCGGCTGGGGCTAGTCTGGCCTGAGAGGTTTGGCTTCTTTCAGACAGTCTTTAGGTAGTTTTGGGGGTAGCGGCCCGAACAAGACAAGGAACAAGACAAGGATGTCCCTTATCACCATTTTATTTGTGTTGACGCTGGAGGTATTAACTAGAAATATACGTCAAAATGAGTATATAAAAGGAATGGAAATTAAAGGAGAGGAGTATAAACTACAAGCATTTGCAGATGATCTGGTGTTCATACTGTACTGGAAGAATCATTAGAGACTTGACCTAAATTAATAAAGCAAATTGAAAAATATGGAGAGGTGGCAGGACTAAAAATTAATAAAGATAAAACAAAACTCTTAGTGAAAAATATGACAAAAAAACAAAAAATGGAATTAGTTGGGAAGCTAATGTGCAAATAACAAAAAAAGTGAAATATTTAGGGATCCATCTAATGTAAGGTGACCAGACGTCCCGATTTTGGCGGGACAGACCCGCTTTTTCATGATTTGTCCCACGTCCCGCCCGTCCTCGAAAAAGTCCCGATTTTTTGAAAGAATGCACGACTAGGGCATTCTTTCAAAAAATCGGCCTGAAAGGCAGCAGGCCTCTCAGCTCGGGCCGGCCGTGGGCGGCGTTGGCGGGGGGCGGGCGTCCCGCGTTGTTGACTCCTCCGGCGGCGGCTGGAAGCTGGGGGGAGGGGGAAGGGAGGCTGCTCCTCCTCTCCTTCCCCTGCCTCATCCCTAGCCCCGCCCTCGGAGGCGCCGCTGCTGTTGGGAGGGGTGAGGGACGAGGAGCCATCGCCGCTTTGAGCTTACAAGCGGCGCAAACAGCCCTTCCTCGTCCCCCTCCCCTTTCTTCCCCCCGTTGCCTCGCTGCCGCCATTGCCCTGGGGCCGGGCGGGCGACCAGGAGACCGCAGTGCTTGGATGCTTGGAGCAGGTAAGCTGCCGGCTGCCTCCTTTCCCCGTCTCCTGCCTCCCGTTCGTTGCTTGCCAGCCCGGCCGAAGGGGAGGCGGGAGGCGAGGAAAGACCTCCCGAAAGGGAGGCGGGCTCCCGAAGGGCTGCTGGCAGCCCTTCGGGAGCCCACCTCCCTTTCGGGAGGCCTTTCCTCGCCTCCTGCCTCCCCTTCGGCCGGGCTGGCAAGCAACGAACGGGAGGCGGGAGACGGGGAAAGGAGGCAGCCGGCAGCTTACCTGTCGCGAGCTCCAGGCATCCAAGCACCCTCCCGCCTCCCCCCCTCTCCCCCCCACCTCACCTGCACGCCGTTTGCTGTTTTGCCCTCTGCGCATGCGCAGCGTTCTGCGCATGCGCAGAGGGCAAAACAAATGGCGGCGCCCAGGTGCCCCCCCCGTCCCGCTTAAAAATTAAAAAATCTGGTCACTTTGATCTAATGGCTAGATGTATGACAATTAAGGAAGATAATTATTATAGACTATTATAGACTAAAGAAACAAATTGAAATAAACCTGGAAAAATGGAAAACTCTTCAATTATCACTGATGGGAAGAATATCGTTTATTAAGATGAACATATTGCCATGATTCCTGTTTTTATTTGCAACAATACCAATAAGATTAGAGAAAAACTTTTTTAAAGAAGTAAATGAAATGATACTGAATAGCAATAGCACTTAGACTTATATGCCGCTTCATAGTGTTTTACAGCCCTGTCTAAGCGGTTTACAGAGTTCAGCATATTGCCCCCAACAATCTGGGTCCTCATTTTACCGACCTCAGAAGGATGGAAGGCTGAGTCAACCTTGAGCCTGGTGAGATTTGAACAGCTGAACTGCTGAACTAGCAGTAGCTTGCAGTGCTGCATTTAACCACTGCGCTACCTCGGCTCTTATGCCATATGAGAAGCAAGGAAAAAAGGTGAGGATAAATATAAAAATGTTACAGGATGTAAGATTAAGATTAAGAGGTGGATTTGGACTTCCAAATTGGGAGTTATACTATGATGCTGCACTATTGACATTGGAGGGACATGATTTACAGATAGGATGGCATTTTTATGGTATGGAAGAAGTAAAATACACAGCTATTTCCAGAAACATTGTATAAGGAACTCTTTGTATAGAGTGTAGGAAAAGATAAGAGAAAAACCCAATATGAAAATACCATGCTGGTTATCAACAATAGAAGCACTAATGTACCCGAATAGATTTAGTTGAGAGAATATTGCACAATATAAAGATATTTTAACAGATAAGGGGGAATTGAAATCTACTCAAGAATTGGAAAAACAGGGAATAAAGATGGACTCGTATATGAGAATGCAATTGCAATCAAAATATGATAAAGATATTAAAACAGAAGGTGTAAGCTTAGAAATGACAGAATTAGATGAAATACTCACACTGGATGAAGGGCTAATTAAAAAATTGTATAATTACTTATTATATATTGATTTAGAGCAAGAACAAGTGAAGGAAACAATGATTAAATGGCAAGGAACTTTGGTCATTCTATAGAATTGGATAATAGCAATAGCAATAGCAATAGCACTTTACTTATATACCGCTTCATAGTGCTTTACAGCCCTCTCTAAGCGGTTTACAGAGTTCAGCATATTGCCCCCAACAATCTGGATCCTCATTTTACCGACCTCGGAAGGATGGAAGGCTGAGTCAACCTTGAGCCTAGTGAGATTTGAACAGCTGAACTGCTGAACTAGCAGTCAGCCTGCAGTCGCAGCATTTAACCACTGCACCACTTCAGCTCTTCTAAGTGGCAACAACTATGGGGAAAAATTATAAATTGACAATGGCGACAGCATATAAAGAAAATATGTATAAAATGTTTTATAGATGGCACATGTCACCAAAGGATAGCTAAAATGTTTAAAGATAAATCTATGAAATGTTGGAAACGTCAGCAAATACCGGGCTCTTTTTATCATATATGGTGGTCATGTGCTGAAGCCAAAGTGTATTGGAATTCAATTCAAGTGTGGATACAAAAAATATTGAAATAATGTATAGAATTGAAACCAGAGATATTCCTGTTCAGTATATTATCAGAGAAATTCAGTAAAGAAGATACATATTTAATTATTCATATAATTACAGCAGCTAGAATTGCATTTGCGCAAAAATGGAAAGCAACAAAAGCCCCTTCTGAAAGGGAGGTAATTAAAAAATATTGGATTGTGCGGAAATGAATAGATTGACAATGAAAATTAAAGACTTTAAGACTTGTGTACTTCAACTCCCAGAATTCCTCCTCCAGTCATGCTAGCTCAGGAATGGGAGTTGAAGTCCACAAGTCTTAAACTTGCCAAGTTTGAAGACCCTTGCAACCCTAACCCCCTAACCCAGGGGTTTTCAAACTTGACAGCTTTAAGACTAATGTACTTCAACTCCCAGAATTCCTCCTCCAGTCATGCTAGATGGGGTAATTAGAAGGCAAAACCACCCCCGTTTTGCAAAAAATGGCCCGTTTTTCACCCCCCCTTTTTTTTTGCAAAAACAGGGCATGCTGAGGGTTTGGGAAGCCTGCAGAGTGCTCCTAGGAGGGGGGAGGCAAAAACGCCCCCATTTTTGCAAAAAATGGCCCATTTTTTGCCCATGTTTTTGTAAAAACAGGTGTGTTTTTGCCTTCCCCCACCACCTAGGAGCGCTCTGCAGGCTTCCCAAACCCTCTGCGCACCCCATTTTTGCAAAAACTGGCCCATTTTTCACAAAAATGGGATGTAGGGGCGGAGCTTCGGGAGGCCAAAAATGGCTGTATTCGGTGTATAAGACGCACCGACATTTCCACCCTCTTTTGGGGGGCAAAAAGGTGCGTCTTATACTCTGAAAAATACGGTATGTGTATTTTGTTAAGAATTAAGGTATATGTATGGATGTATTGTGGAGAAAAATAATAAAAACTTTATTAAAAAATAATAATAATGAAAACCTCTTATTCTCCATTACTTTCAGTTCCCTATTTCTCTCAGTTTCAATGTTCTAATTCCAAATATATCTCAAAACCACATACTTTGCAAGATCACATTTCACAGCAACAGCTCAGCAAAATTACAAATAGTTCTGATACACTTTGCAATCTTTCTCTCTAAAACTTCGATTCATGTAACTTTTAGGGCCTGCTTTTTAGGCCCTATTTTTTAGGCCTTATTGATTCTAATAGATCAATAGGCTATATTTTCGTTTCCCACAGTCGCCACTTCTTGTTCATAAGAACAACACAAAATGAAACATACAAATCAATATCTGCACATAAGCTACCTTATTTCAATTATGGAAGTAAGTGAAATAAACCAAAACATCTTTCATTTAAGATGAAGGAGGACAGCTACTTTGATTAAAAGGCGTTTTAACATGGCAAATACATAAAAGGGGATAGACATTTGAATGATGGGACATGCAACCTTAAATACAGCATAGAACTGAAGTGGAGCAATGCAGCGCTGGTCCAGACTGCAGGCATAAAACCTCTCCTAATGCAGGCTGTTTCTTGCAGTCATTGCTGGGCTTCCATGAAACAGTTATTTTATCACTTGTGATTGCAAGTAGCAATGAGTTGATTTGATGCTGACATCTTGGTTGAAGATTGCATGGAGGGAGGGAAGCAGAGGTTACTAGCACTTGCTCCCTTGTTGGGCAAACCTTCAATCTTTGCCTTGGTGCAGCCAGATGACTGAGGCTGAGAAACTTCCTCGTCTGGGGTTGATATTTTCTTACAGTGCGAAACATGCACCCAGAAAGCCAAATTCTGACACTTCACAGCTGTATTGGTGGTCAGGAAGATCTGGAACAAGCCCTTCCAACGAGGAATCAGGCAATTTGTCCATTGGAACACTTTTGCAGGGATGCAATGGTTCAGGCTGGTGTGCTCTTATTGGGAGATTATTGCTTCAATTTTCATCCAGGTCCCACATTTGCAAACATTTGCTCTGCATTTCTTTTTCTCATCAACAGCATTGTTTATGTATCAGTGGTGGGTTCCTACCGGTGCGGTCCACTCTATAGCACCGGTAGCAGCCCGCTGGTGACGTCACAGTACTGGTGCGGTCAGTTGCCGGTGCCTGGGCGCTGCCATTTTTTAAAAAAAATTATATATTTTTTAAAATTTTCTTCTGCGCATGTCCAGAAGCCGAGCTTCTGGCACTGCGAGTGCGCTGCCTTCCTATCCCACAGTGAGTCCAAGCAGAGGAGGAACACAGACAAACCATAAACAATAAATCTTACTTTGAGATTCAGAGGTTTATTTTCATGAGCAATTGAGAACATGAGAAAAAGCCATAATTAAAAATACAATTTACATCAACAACTCATTGCAATGAGGTCCACTGACAAAGCTTAATCCAGCAAGGATTATCTACTGCCAGAGGCCCTGATTTGGGACCCATCCTCATCTTTTATACTCTTTTTCCTACAGTCCTCAGCAAATATATATTTTTCAATAACTTCATTTCCTTGTTCTTTCATTCAGACCATAAACTCAGCACCCAGACTGTGTACTTGCGTGTACATGTGAAAACCTCCTCCATGCTCTCCAAATTGCATCCGCGGTACTGGCTATGCAGTGCTGCCCCCGAGGGGGTTTTCCCAGCTGCGGGTCTCCGGACTATTCCATTTGCAGAATCCGGGATCTGGCAGAGGGGGCGATTGCAGGGTCCCAACCCACTGCAAATCAAACTAACCGTAGCTCGCGGCCTGAGCCCTGCTGGCCACCGCCGAATCTATCGGTTGGAATTGCACACCAAAGCGTGGTCGGAAGGGTCCTCATGCTCCCGGGCAATGCCATCCCAGGACCCGGGGCAGGGTTGACTTACTCAGGGAGGATAAGCGCCAAGCCTCTCTCCAGGCATCCATGGCATCCGGTTCCCTCTGTGGTAATCTTTCACCTGGGTCCGGATCATTGGGCGCCGGCTGCATGCATCTCAGCCAAGTGCCCCCAGCTCCTAATCCGGCCCACCTTTCCTGAGTTTCCACATCACCCATGGCTGGGTCAATGTTGGGACTCAGGACCCTGAACAGTGTCCTGAAGTTTTTGGGGTAGCTGGGTTGTTTTTTAAGGGATCCAAAAGCATCCAAAATTAAATCACAATCCGAGGCAAAGTATTCCTCAAAATTCCAATTTATTAACAGAGTCATGTTGGTTGTCATTGCAAAGTCGACAGTTTGGACTGTCAGTGTTTTTTTGTATCTTCGCTTTCATGGCATTGATTTGTAGTGCTTGTTCTTGAGCAGCGAGCATTAAACCTTCTATTTCTTTCTTGATGGTTCCCATTTTAAGCCATGTAAGGTTGTCATCACATTTTCCTTCAATGTTTTTCAAATGCTGTCCATGCAAAGCTTTGGTTTTCCATCTATTTAATCTGTCATCTAGCTATTTTTCCTTATATTCTGTCTTAGTTTCTGTTATTTTAATAATGTTCTCTATTTTCACAGCCTGCAGCAATTTTTCTGTACTTTGGTTTACATAATCATTCAAACTTCGCTTTTCTTCTTCTACATTTTGATGGATTTGCAATAGCCCTCTGCCCCCTATTTTTCTTGTCGATGTCACTTCATGGATGTAAAGCATGGTACATATTCAAAAGTTTGAGCATTTTCCGGTCCAAGTTTTTCAGTTCAGCCAAAGTCCAGTTGATGATTCCGGCTGGGTAGTGTATCACTGGAACTGCCCATGTATTAATGGCTTTAATTATGTTTCCAGCATTCAGTTTTGATTTTAGTATTTTGCAGACACTCCTGATGTATTCCTTTTGCATTGACTCGTTCACTTTTCCATTCAAGATCTGCTTCCAATATGCCTAGGTATTTGTAACCATCATCCTTTGCTAATGCTTTCACAATGCTTCCATTTCCCAGTTCTATTCTTTCTATTTTTTTCTATTTTTCCTTGCTGCATGGATAATATGGCAGATTTTTCAAGTCCAAAGTTCATTCTGATGTCACTGCTGAACAGTTGGACTGTGTTGAGTATTGATTCAAGTTTTGTGGGACTTTTCGCATACAGTTTTAAGTCATCCATGTATAGTAGATGGTTTATCTTGCCATGTTGACTTGAGATTTGGTATCCCAGTTTTGTGTTTCGTAGGATTATTGTCAGTGGAATTAATGTGACGAAAGTGAGTCCTCTTGGAAGATTCCTCTTCTGATGTTGACTTCACCAATGTTCTCCCCATTTGCTGTTAGAATTGTTTTCCATTTTTGCATGTTTGCTTTCAAAAATGTACAAATATTTTTGCTGATTTCAAAGTTTTCCAGACAGGTGTTAATCCAGCAGTGGGGTAATGAGTCACATGCCTTCTTGTAATCGATCCACGCCATATTGAAATTTATTTTTCTTCATTTTGCATTTTTAGTACCATTTTGTCAATGAGCAACTGATCTTTTGTTCCTCTCGATTTTTTATAATTTTCTTTTTGTTCTACTGGATGCAAGCTGTTTTCTATCAGATCATTGAATATTGAATTTGCCAGTATTCTTGTAAAAAGTTTGAACGTTGATGGCAGACAAGTAATTGAGCAATAGTTGCTTGGTTCTGTGCCCTTTTCTGTATCTTTCATTATCAAGTATGTTCGACCAGTTGTTAACCATTCTTTGCTTGTTGCATTTTGAAGTATTTCATCAAATTGAGTGGCCATGCAGTGATGGAGGCTGATCAGGTGTTTTAGACAGTATTCATGCAGTTAGTCCAGGCTAGGTGCACTCCAGTTCTTGACTTTCTTTGCTTGTTTTGCAACCATATCAGTTGATATTACAATATTCTCCATTCTGTTTCATGTTGCTTGTTTTTTAATATCTTTGATTCAGGAGGCAGTTTTATTGTGTTCCACTGGGTTTTCCCAGAGTTCTTTTCAAAACTTCAAAGTTTTTTCTTTACATGGGTGAATATTAGTTTGGACTCGATTTTCATCAAGTGACTGGTAGAAGAGGTGTTGGTTTCTTCTGAACTGGACATTTTCACGATATTGTTTCATTCGTCCTTCATATCTTTCTATTTTCTTTGCTGTTGTTATTACACGTTGTTTTAGTTCTTCCATTATTTCTGTTATTGTTTTTTCATCCAGGTTGTATTTTTTGCATAAATTATTTTTCAGCTTTTTATTCTTTAGTTTTCCTTCTTTCAAGTATTTCAAATTGCTGACATCTCCTCGTAATTTTTTTATTTTATTTTCAAGTTGAATTTTCCACTTTGGTGTTTCAGTGGGTTTCTTTTTTGGCTTTTTATAACCCAGTTCTGCAGTTATAATTGTGGCTGTGCTGTACATTAGTTGGTTTGTTTCATGTAGTGTGCTGGATGGAATGGAAGTTAAAATGATCATGGCATTTAGTAGATCTTTCACTCGTTTGCTATGCACATTGCGAATGGCAGGCAGGCTTTTCCTTTCTGTGTTTTCTTTGATGTGGTTTTCAATCTTTTCTTTCAGCATTTTCGCTAGATCACTTAGCTCTACGCTTTCGAGTTGTTGCACAGGAAGATCTTCATCCTGTATGTTGGTTTCTCCCACTGGCTGGTCAATTTGTTCAGGTGTTGGAAGAATTTCTTCAGCCTGTTCATCATTACTTGTTTTCATTTTAGCCAATGTTTCTAGATGTTGCATTTCTGTATCTGTAAAAACTTTATTACGGATGATGAAACGTCTTTGATCCATTAATCTTTGTTCAGTGTCACTTTCAGTGTCACCAAGTGTTTTTCCTTCCACAGTTGCAGCATTCTTTTTTGGCTGTTGGTTCTGCCCGATAGTAACATTTGATGATTTCTCAATTTCCTTCGGTTGTCTAAGTTTTGCGCTTTTGTTCCAGTCACTTTGCAGTTGCACGCCCTGGTTCCCTAGCAGTTAAAAACTGAGCCCTGTAGCCCCTTTTTCAACAAATGTCCAGGAGCCATAGCATCTGACGTGGCCCTTGTTGACCCGGGCGATGACCGATCCAGTGTGGAATTTTGTTGATTTCTTCTCATCATTAGTGATGGCAGGTGCCTGGGTTGGTTCACAGTGGCTAAGCCACTACTGATCCAAAGACGGTAATCCCATAACCGTAGGAACCACACCAGACAGCTGTTGAGGCCCAACAACGGCAGCCTAACTGCCTGTGGTAATTATAAATGATGCTGCTGCTGCTGATTGTTGTTGTTGTTATCTATTCTTACACATAGCAGATATCCTATTGTGACCGTTGTGTGATTTCTAAGCTTCTAAGAAATCTGAGACAATAGCTGAAGAGTTCTACTGCAATAGATCCTCCTATTACTCAAAATTCTTCAAATTGCATGCAGTTAGATTCTATGAACATAAACATTAGACTATTGCCAGTAACCCTTGCCATAATTTATTTAATTCCATTCAGGGAAATTAGAGTTGCGCAACAATTGGTTGTGATTCATCATTTGCCCAATATTGTTGTTTCTCCACGTTGGGAATTGTTATCTTTCTTACACAGTATTTATCTACTCACTAAAATATTCTCCTATTCTTGCTTTCAAAGACAAAATTAAGATTTAAAATATTTACTTCCCCCAAGGTTTATGTCTGGCTTATCAGAAATACATCCCAAGTTTAAGATTTTGGTGAAAACTAAAATTTAGTTTATAGAAAGGTTTTGTTCTTACTTAATTTATTTAAAACATATCTGCCTTCCCTTTCATGAAACACACCTCCAAGTATACAGTAACATTACATGTGATACGCCTTAAGACAATTTGAAAATTTATATTTTTGAAAAATTAAAGTCTATTTACAGTACGGCTCCGTGCAAAGACATATGAAAATATATTCAGCATTTTTTTGGTATTTCAGCAAAATACATTCAGTTGGTTTGTCAATACATAATTTAAACATTTTGCCTTGAATGAAGAGACAGAAGCCAATGTATAAACACTTAGCTGGAGATCACTAAGATTAGGGAGATGAATAACAAAGCAGTAATCACACATTTTTCAGACCTTGTGTTCCAAAAGAGCAAAATGGCTCACAATTAGGATTGTAATCTGTGTGGAATTTAAATTTTTTTGGGGGGGGAGAAGGATTGGCTAATCATTGCAAGTTTTTTGGGAAGTATCAATTGATTGGTGGTTTTGGTTGAAGGTTGAATTTATTTATTTTATTTATTTATTTATTTATTTGTCAAACATGTATAGGATAGTAGTAGTTTGTATAAACATAAGTAAAAAGTAACAATAAAAGAGGACAATAGGACAGTAGGACATGGACGGTAGGCACAGTTGTGCGCTTATGCACGCCCCTTACAGACCCCTTAGGAATGGGGAGAGGTCTACTGTAGACAGTCTAAGGTTAAAGTTTTGGGATTTTGGGGAAGAAACCACAGTCAGGTAGTGCATTCCAGGCATTGATCATTCTGTTGCTGAAGTCGTATTTTCTGCAGTCGAGTTTGGAGCGGTTTACATTGAGTTTGAATCTATTACGTGCTCGTGTATTGCTGCGGTTGCCATCCTTATTTGAACTAGGCAGCTTCAAATCGCACATAGATTACAAACATTGCAAAGCCATCCCCACTTCTGAACCTGTGCAGAAGCCCAAGGCAAAACATCAGAAAGTATTGTGAACTCTATAACAACTAAAGTTACGTACAATGAACTTGGCTCCCAATAAATCCATAAGTGGCCAATGTGTTTGCAAAACAGAAACTGGCTCATATGAAGGATTAAAACAAATGTACTGTGTGTATTTTGAACGCTGCATGAGAAAGCATTCAAAACAGAGAGATTTTAGGGGAACCAGCTTCTTGTTCACTTAAATTGTTTGAAAGACTGTAAACAGCATTTTCTTTAAAGCTCAGGATTTGACTGTGCAAGGACAAAAGGCTACAAAGGAAAAGGTAACATTAACCTTAATTGTTCCTGAGAGAATTGTATTGTGCATTCAAAGAGAACAAAATCCAATAAATCCATGGAGACACTTTGAAAATGTCCTTTAGCTAGCCCAAAGGCATTTTGTCTCCCCCCCCCACCCTTTCTTCATAATTTCCCTCATAGAAAAGAGTTGCTTTCAGCCAAGCAAAGGGCACTTAAACATTGGAAAAGCATAAAAGATATCACTTCTTAAGTGACAAAATCCTACCCCGCCCCCTGACTTTCTCGATTTTTTTCTCGGAAAACTATTTTTCCCTTCCATTCATTCCTTTCCGATTCTTGGAAACTGTCTGGACAAATCCTTGTAATTTTCTTGGCAAGGTTTTTCAGAAGTGGTTTGCCATTGCCTACTTCCTCGGGCGGGGCTCAGCAACCCGCGGCTCTGGAGCCGCATGTAGCTCTTTCATCCCTCTGCTGCGGCTCCCTGTCACTCAAAATATGCGTCACAACTGCCAACGTGTGACACCCACCAATGCGCAATTTATTAAGCTTTTCAACCCCTGGTAGGCCAACCATGGATAAATCCAAGAAAAGAAAAGTTTCAGAAGAAAACAGAACCTTTAATTCAACTATATATGCTAGTTTTGTGGCAGCGCAGGAAATAGTCAGAGTTTTGTGGCTCCCGGTGTTTTCTTTTCTGTGGAAAATGGATCCAAATGGCTCTCTGAGTGTTTAAGGTTGCCGACCCCTGTCCTAGGGTTTAGAGAAAATGACTAGCCAAAGCTCAGCAAGCTGGCTTTGAGCCCAAGATAGAACTAGAACTCATGGTCTCCCAGTTTCTAGGACCTAGGGCCTTAACCCCTGCACTAAACTAGCTCTATGTTTATATTACCACTGGTCAAAAGCTGCAAAGAGTTCTAAATTGAAGATTTAAATTCCTTTTGAAATACTGGTTTGTAATTATACTATATGTATAACAAAGATTTTGCACTGTTCTCCACAACTATAACTTTTTTCTTTGGTCTTTATTATTGTCTCTATTCTGCACTTTTTATATCAGTGCTCATTTCATTCAATGAAAGAGAAGGAGCCGAGGTGGCGCAGTGGTTAAAAGCAGCACTGCAACCTACTTCAGCTGATTGCTAGTTCAGCAGTTCAGCTGTTCAAATCTCACCAGGCTCAAGGTTGACTCAGCCTTCCATCCTTCTGAGGTCGGTAAAATGAGGACCCAGATTGTTGGGGGCAATATGCTGAACTCTGTAAACCGCTTAGAGAGGGCTGTAAAGCACTATGAAGCGGTATATAAGTCTAAGTGCTATTGCTATTGCTATTGATATTGCTAACTTGCTTACTAAATTACCGGTTATAAGTCAAGGACAATGTATATTAGGTTGAACATTAAAAAAGAATTGAGTATACATTTAAATCAGAAATACTGTAAACCCACCATCTAAAATGCATTTTATTGCTCTTTAAGTCATATTGGAGAGACTCAAAATATTGCTGTCTCGCTCAGTTTGCAGTTACCCTATTTTCCTACTTACTTTCATACCAACCAGGTTATGGAAATTAATTCTGTAACTCTAAAGAGTTACAGGATTCTACAAGCTGTCTGTTAACAAAGTAACTCTCCCAAAATTAAACTGAAGCAAACTAGGTGTAATTTGCTCAACAACGGCATGACTCACTTAAGAACTGCTTAGCAACTGCAGCAATAAAGGTCATAAAATGGAGTACAACTCACTTAACAACTGTCTTGCTTAGCAAAGAAGATTTTGGGCTCAGTTGTGGTTGTAAGTCGAGGATTACTTGAAGTTTCCTAGATCTAAGTTTCCCCCCTTTTTTGAAGATTAGAACCATATCAACTCTTTTCCAGTCCCCTGTCAGTAACTTCATGCTCCAGGATCTTTGAAATGTATGGTTCAGTGGTTCCAAGATCATGTCTGCCAACGCAGTGGTAGGTTCCTACAGGTGCGGTCCACTCTATAGCACCGGTAGCGGCCTTCTGGTGACATCACAGTACCGGTGCGGTCGGTTGCCGGTGCCTGGACGCCGTCATTTTTAATTTTAAATTTTTTTTTCTTCTGCGCATGCCCAGAAGCCGAGCTTTCGGCACTGCGCATGCGTTGCCTTCCTACCCCACAGTGACTCCAAGCAGGGCAGGATGGCTGAGGGAGCGCGTGAGACGCTGAAAGAACGGGCGGCAGGAGCTATCTCCATTCCCCTCCCTTCAGCAGTCCGAGAAGCCATGAACACGCGATGATGATCCTAGGTATTTTCGCATGCTTGAGGCTTCTCGAGCTGCTGAGGGGAGGGGGAATGGGCAGCAGGACCTATCTCAGTTTCCTTCCCTTCAGCAGTCCGAGAAGCCACGCCCACCTGGTCACATGGCCAGCAAGCCACGCCCACCTGGTCACATGGCTGGCAAGCCACACCCACAAAATAAGCCACGCCTACAGAGTGGTAGTAAAAAAATTAGGAACCCGCCCCTGTGCCAACGCCTTCAGAATCCTGGAATGTAATCAAACCAGTCCTGGTGATCCGAACTCATCTTGAGTGGATAGATATTGAGGTACCTTTTTCTTGCCTATTTTGACTTGTATTTCTATTGTTCCTTTTATGGAACCTAACTTTTGTTAGGTTGGACTATTTTTTTCCATTTTTTCCTTCTGTGCACAGATGCAAAACAATACGAATCAAAAATGAATTAAGCAGCTCCACTTTCTATCTGTCACCTCCTTGCCATCTTCTCCCATTAGTGCACTCATCAGTTTCTTGATTTTTTTTCTTGTTTTTTTCTGGTTCAACATTTTTATTGAGTTATAAAATATTATAAGATACAAGATACAAAAGTAAACAGGAAAACAGTGGTGAGGAAGGATAAGAAAAAAAGAAAGAAAAAGAAGCATCGACTTCCAACTCTCTCTGTTGCAGTAAAATAAGTCATTACCATCAAATCACAACTTTTTGCTTTTTCATAATAACATGAACAACCCATTTCTGTAAAGATCTATCAATCTACTTGGTAAAACCCAAAATCAAAGTTTCATTCTTTTCCACTTCAAGCACGAAGTTCAGAAGCGGTCTCCATGTGGAAACAAAAGTACTTGTATTCTTTTTTTTTTTTAACCAGAGTAGTCAATTTTGCCATTTCACCCTTAGCAAAATTCAGATTCCCCCCCCCCCTTGTTTTTTACATGTTGTAAGAAAATATTTTTTGAAAGTCTTGCATATTAACTTACTGGTTGTGGGTTTTTGTATGTGGGGTCTTTAATTCTTCGAAGTCTTTCATTTCCAGGCTGGTGTATTTGTGTATTTTCATCTATGTTGTCTACTTGATAAACATCTTGACTGTGGAAACACGGAGCTACCAGTGCATTGTAGCAATATTTGCAATGGGCAGAAACTAGTGAAAAGAAGATGAAATCTTAGATTGCTGTAGAAATAGAAGTCAACAAGAAATGCCGACATTCCTCTCTCTTTCTCTCGAGATCATGAAAGAACTCTCCTTTCACTTGAGTTTTGCAAACAGCATAATATTTTCCGTTATAAATAATAAAAATAACAAGCCAGCTGTTATTTTCTTACTAAGCCAACTATTTAATATTGGCATGTCACAAATTGGTATCAGATCTGAATGGCTTCCTAAGAACTGAGACAGAGAATTACAACTAAGTCCTAAATAATAATAATAATAATAATAATAATAATAATAATAATAATAATAATAATAATAATAATAATAATAATAATAATAATAATAATAATAACAACAACAATAATAATAATAACAATAATAACAATAACAATAACAACAATAACAACAATAACAACAATAACAGAGTTGGAAGGGACCTTGGAGGTCTTCTAGTCCAACCCCCTGCTTACACAGGAAACCCTACACTACTTCAGACAGATGGTTATCCAACATCTTCTTAAAAACGTCTAGTGTTGGAGCATTCACAACTTCTGGAGGCAAGCTGTTCCATTGATTTATTGTTCTAACTGTCAGGAAATTTCTCCTTAGTTCTAAGTTGCTTCTCTCTTTGTTTAGTTTCTACCCATTGCTTCTTGTTCTACCCTCAGGTGCCTTGGAGAATAGTTTGACTCCCTCTTCTTTGTGGCAACCCCTGAGATATTGGAACACTGCTATCATGTCTCCCCTAGTCCTTCTTTTCATTAAACTAGACATACCCAGTTCCTGCAACTGTTCTTCATATGTTTTAGCCTCCAATCCCCTAATCATCTTTGTTGCTCTTCTCTGCACTCTTTCTAGAGTCTCAACATCCCTTTTACATCGTGGCGACCAAAACTAAATGCAGGATTCCAAGTGTGGCCTTACCAAAGCATTATAAAGTGGTATTAACACTTCGCGTGATCTTGATTCTATTCCTCTGTTAATGCAGCCTAGAACTGTCTTGGCTTTTTTGGCAGCTGCTGCACCCTGCTGGCTCATATTTAAATGGTTGTCCACTAGGGCTCCAAGATCCCTCTCACAGTTACTACTGTTGAGCAAGGTACCACAAATACAAGGAAAAAAGTTGAAAATTTTAGGAAATCTACCCAGACTGAGTTTTAAAGGAATTTAAGTCCATTATTATCTGAAAGGAAAGCTGGGCAAAGGCCCAAATCAAGCAAGTCATATCCATGATAAAATGGCTTTGGACAAAGAAAGCAAGGCTACTTGAAATGAATGAATAATCTTGTAATTTACGGAGATGATGATGAAGAAATGAAAGAGATAAATGTATTTAGTGAATTTCCAAAGAAAAATCAGACATTGTCCAAATATTAGATGTTTAGATTAAAACAAAATTTATTGGAACTACATGTTAATATGGAATCGTTTAACTCTTCAGTATCAACTGGCCTTCCAATATATAACTTGAAGCAACATATTAACTACCCTCAAAAAATGTGAAATATCTCAAAGCGTAGTCTGTAGTAATTATCTCTTCAAGAAATAGCATAATATGCTCAGAATATTGGTGAACCGATAATGATGGATACATGGGAAAAAATATGGGTCAGAAATGTTAAATTTACGCAGGCACAAAATTTGAGAGAAAATTTTTATAAAATGTTTTATAGATGGCATTTAGACCCAAAAAAGTTAGCTTGTATGTATCCAAATTTAGATTCTAAATGTTGGAGATGTGAATGTGGGGAAGCTACATATTTTCATATATGGTGGACTTGTAAAAAGATCAAGGCATTTTGGATAAAAATATGGTGGATTATACAAAACATTTTAAAGAAAAAGATCAAATTTACACCACAATTCTTTTTGTTGGGGATAATAACGGATTGTTCTGTTATAGAGACTAAGCTGGTTTTGAATTGTATATCTGCTGCCAGATTGTTGGTAGCACAATACTGGAAGAAAGAAGATATACCTACAATTGAAGAATGGACGTTGAAAATGATACATTTGGCCGAAATGGCCAAGATTTCGTCATATTTAAAGGACCACTCAAATGAAAGATATATATTGGAATGGAGTAGGTGGACTGAATATATTCAAAAAAAGTATCAGATCAAAATAATTTAAATAGTTTACTAATATTAGAAATTTGTGAAATGATATACTATATTTTCAAGCTTTTGGACTGTTAAAAAGTTAAGGATGAATGGGTATTTCTGAACTAATAATTTCTTTTTTTTCTTTTATAGTAAGTTTTATGTTAGTTTTTTTTAGATTTATACCTTGTGCTTTTTCTGGGAAGTCCGGGAGGGGGGAAGGGGGGGGAAGGGGGAGGGGGGGAGGGGGGAGGGGGGGAGAAAAATGGGGGGAAAATGTTTGTACTTTGTACCATTAAAACTTTTCAATAAAAAAAAAAGAAATAGCATAATATGCAAGAAAAAAATTGACCAATAATTAGAATAACAATTAAAGTAAAAGTGAAAATGGATGGCAAATGACATAAGAAACTCTAGTGAGCAACAAATATATGATCATAAATAAATAAGGAAGCTCATCCTAAAACCCGTAACTTTTTAAAATGATTCAAAGGTTTATTATTAAATAATTAAATACAGAGAAAGTACAGGAAAAGGAAAAGAAAAAAATTACTTCATTTAGAGAGAAAAAAATAAAAGAAATAAAATGTCAATTATTTTTTATATCTTTCCCTTCTCTTTGTTTCCCAAAAACCAAGTTTAAAATTTTAAACTTCACATCTCACAGTACTAATTGTTAGTTTCTATTTGCTGTACATCCTAAAAACCATATTTCAGATGTCGAAATCTGCCTTGTTATGTGATATATTTTATATAAGAAAGCTAGTCCTGCTTGGATTTGGTTAAACTTCTTTCAAATACTCTCAATTTTGCCATTCTCCAACTTAATTCTCCCAGTCTGATGTTGTAAGCAAGGTATCTCTTTTTAGGTGTTGTCCTATATTTATTCCTGCTGAGATCAATGCAAAAATATTTTTTCATTTAGTTTTTCTGGAATGATGGCAAATTAAAATGCCTGTGGTTTTAATTCAAACATCAATTTTAGTATTTTGGTGCCGTAGGTGCTGCCATCTTGTTTTTTATAGTACTGTGCAAAGCATGCGCGCAAAGCGCAAAGCGCAAGCGCATCGCATCCCTGAGCGAACCGGTAGTAGAAGAATCCGGAACCCATCCCTGATATATATCAGCAAAAAAATGCTACACACACACACACACACACACACACACACACACACATATATATAAATATATACATATATACATATATACATATATATACATATACATATACATATACATATACATATACATATACATATACATATACATATACATATATATATATATATATATATATATATATATATATATATATATATACAGAGAGAGAGAGAGAGAGAGAGAGAGAGAGAGATCGCATATATATATGCGATATCTATCTATCTATCTATCTATCTATATCTATCTATCTATCAATATATATATATATATATATATATATATATATATATATATATATATTTTCCCTTTATTTTCATTTATCAGCAAAAATGTTACACACATATACACACACACAGTATGTATGTATATATATATATATATATATATATATATATATATATATATATATATATATATATATATATATATATATATATATATATATATATATATATATATATATATATATATATATATATATATATGATCACCCCATATGCTAAAGTGTTTTTTCTTTGATTTGGTACTTCCAGCATTTGTTGTAATAGGTTTCATCTATTTTAGTAAATGTAAATGGAGCTATAGACCATTTATTATGTACCAGTTTTCGCTTTTGTACCAATTTTCGCTTTGATTGTGATTTGGAGTAAATTTCACAACTTCTCCCAAAGCATATAAGGGCTTACTGAAATAAAACAACAACAGATGAACTGGAAAATTGGATAAAATTGGTGTAGCAGTTAAAGAGAAAACTTCTTTTACTTTCTGGTAGTTGGATTGGACAATTTAGCTGATTTTTTTTTTACTGTTAGTTTAAATTAGACCTCAAAAATTAACCATAAACTTTGTACCTCTGAATTCTCAATCTTGGGAACTTTTTTTTTTTTTTGAGTTCATATTCTGAACAGAAAGGACCCTTGGTTTGAAAGAGGAGACAAAGGGGCTATCCATATTAAAATTGAATAGCTTTCCCGCAACAGAGAGAGAGGGATATGAACCACCAGAGGTGGGTTGCTCCTGGTTTGGACCGGTTCTATAGAACCAGTAGCAGGAATTTCCCCCCGCTCGCCGAACCAGGAGTGATTGCCAGTTGGTCCCACCCCCGAACCAGCTCTCTCAGCAGCACCATAGGCACCACCATTTTGTTTTTTGCTTCTGCGCATGTGCAGAAGCTTTGTTTTTGGCACTGGGCATGCGCGCGTGCCCACATGGCACAGAAGGAAGAGAACTGGCGGTGAGGTAAGTTAGAACCCACCCCGGGACACCACCTATATCCTCTTTATAATAAAGTCCTTTCAACAGTCCCAAAAAGGTTCCATACCTGTTTATACTCTAATTCAGATGACTTCTAAGAGCTAACAACCAATCCTCAGAATGCTAATGACCAGGTGACTGCAAAGAATATAAATCCCTCTGTTCCACATCAGTCAATTAAAACTGAAGAAACTCCTTGGATGAGAAGTGAAATGTTTTTTAATGTTAAATTTAAATTTACTGACAAAGAAATAAAGCGAGACTAGTACAGCTATTTCAGCTAAATCTCCCTTTATTTC